>NW_019091376.1:1296313-1393265 GCF_001949145.1 Acanthaster planci | reverse complement strand
ACCCCAACAAACAAACAAACAAACAAACAAACAAACAAACAAACAAACAACCCAACAACCCAACAAACAAACAAACAAACAAACACCCCAACACCCCAACAAACAAACAACCCACCACCCCAACAAACAAACAAACAAACATTTGCTGCAATCTTGGCTGATGTATTTCCCCTCACCTATTATAAGCTTGGATATGTCAATGCTGTCAAATTCTGTGACTGTATGCAACAGAAGTCAATGCATAAAGAGATGCTGCTGTACATTATTGCTTGTATGAAATACTGGTAAATCCGTCCACAGGTTTTACGTACATGTACCAGTACAAATGTATGTGTACAAGAACCGTACACGTACAGTACATTTAGGAGTTATAAACATTGAAAAAGATAAATTTATTTAAACTTTGTTTTCCAGTTACAGGTATGTCATCTTTGCCATTTTCCGGAACACAGAAAAGCATCAACATGATATTTCTTTCACAACTTGACCTCCTCAAATGCCTTACTGTAGAGGTACTCATGCAGATGTGAATTACATGTTGGTGTAATAAATTCAGCTGTTCCACAATGTCTGTTTATGCGATAAGAAAGAGACTGTTTATTTGACTCAAGCTGGGGATTTGTTGATGGGGACGGACAGAAAGAGTCATTACAAATATAATTAGATATTTATATCTGTCTGGATAGTCAGATGACCTCAGATGCCATAGATTATCGATAATATCACATCGTGGAAGAGTAGAACGTTTGGTCCCTCTGGTATGCTAGGAATGTAGCTACGTCCACGGATGTGTATTTTGGGCCTATAAGTGGACTTCCCAAGCTGTGCATATACTGTAGAACTCTCTGTGTGTGCCTCTTGGACTGGTGGTGCACTTTAGGAGGCAGTAATGATTGTGTGCTTAAAATGAGACCATATACCATGTATACCGGGGAATTCGGCCAAGGGTTGCCACACTGCCTCCCTGACCCATCTATAGGGACAGTATTTCAGATTGAGGGATGGTGCATCCCTGCACAATTTTTCCTTTGTACATTAAATTGGCTGGGCCTTGATACAAAATAATCTACCTATTGGTAGCTTTTAAGGTACATGTACCGGAACTATATGTCCTTCATTTGTCTCCAACTCCAGCACTTATCACAGCATATTGAAACATATAAATCTCGTTTTTTATTAAGGCTAGCTGTAAGTTCCCCCTCAAACCAAATCAAAATTAAAAAACAAAGTAATATCGGTCCAGTCCATTAACACTCTGTTTGACTCTCCTGCATATCTTAGACAGTTCCTTTCTTTCCATGAAGCATCTCTGTACTACATGCATATATATACTTAAAGATTTGCTGTGACGTGATGCTTGTGTCCTGCTGTCTCACGTTGCCCTTTGTACAGTACATATTTTCATCCAGGCCAGTCAACAGAGCATTCATGTACATGTACCAGTACCATGCTCACCAATAGCACAAGTTTAATACAGCGGTTCATGCTGATCAAAACAGTAGAGGGCAGCATTCCACTTTACCATGTACATTAACAGGTGAAGCTTGCCAAGTGCAGACTTACATGTACATGTATGTGAGGGCAGCAATCATTGGCAGTGATAAGTAGTTTGGAAGACTGTGTATTGTACATGAACATGTCAAAGGAAAAAAATGTTGGTTGCTTGAAGTTTTGAAAGATCTAAGGAAACTTGGAAAAACTCTTTTAACCCCGTGACGACAGAAATTTCTTCCCAAAAGCCGACTCCAAAAATTCCAGCCTCGCTTGGCCGCGAAGGCCACCTGCCAAACTGCAAATTCTCGGTTTGTGGCCCTGCGTGCTCTGCACGCTTTGAATCACATGGTGAAAAGGCTGATTGTTTGGTGGCATGTGGCTCTACTCACCCTTCCACTTACCTGTTGCCTCTTTTCAAAGTGGGGACTATTGTGAAGCTGGTGATTATGATGCAAATTCAGTCTTTTCATTTCTGGGCTGTGTTCAAAGACCAATTACCATATATACAAGAGCCAGGGTCTGCCTTCTTTCACCGTGTTCGCTCGAGCGTGGGCCGAGAATAATAGCTGAAAAGCGGGCTGAGGATCTCAATTTTTACGGCGTGTCTAGCCGCCTCCCGATGGGAAGGGGTTAAACATTCAGCTCTTACTGCCCTGTCCAAGACCCATCCTGCCTCATCACTGCCTCACCCTTGCCACACCCTTGCCACACCATTACCATATCCCAGCTACAGTACATTATACATGTACCACACCCCCGGCACCTTGTCTTTGCCCATATGTATCCATGTCTGTGCACATAAACATATAAAATTTAGAATACATGTTGAGATGCTGAAGATTTATTTTCATTGAATTGCAGGGCATCCTACGCACGAGAGAAAGCAGAAATGGCCGAGACTGCAGCTTCAGAATCAAGAGAAGAAGCCTCCAAAGCACGTCAACGTGCCAAAGAGCTCACCGCTTCATTACCTCCTAGAGGTACGTATGTAGGTTCATTTGTGTCCTATTCCCTGCCGAAAAGCATTTAAAAAAGAACAGTGTAAACTTGAAGAACATGTACATGTACATGTACCCATAAACTATTATGTTCACCCAGATCACACATTAAGTTTAACTACCTTAGACTGTTCACTTTAGAGACTTTTTTGGGGGGGGGAGAGACCTACCAATGAGTACATTGGAGAAGGATAGTCTCCTTTCTTTTTTTCTCTAGAGAATTACTATAAAATTATAACCCCTTTGTACATTTTTGTGTTGTTAAAAACTTCTACAAGGCAAGGGAGGAGATGTGCCCCCCCAAAAAAAACCCCAATAAACTATTCAGGTGCATTGAGGTTTTTCATCAACCCAAGAAAAGAAAACCAAATATTAGTCACCTACAAGTATCGGACCACTGCTGTGGAAGTTCCCAAACTATGTTGAAAACTAGTGCAGATGTACATGTACAGGTCTTCAACTCGTCTTTGGTGTGAAAACACTCTGTATACTGTACATGTTAAGTCCAGGACCTTGCCAGCATTATGATGTGTTTGGGTTTGAAGCCTGAAAGCCTCAATGTGTTAACTATCCTTGCCAAATCTTGGTGTCAGAAAACCAGGCCATTTGCTTGGAGCATATCCAAATGCATGCACACATCCATCATTATTTTCCTTGTCAATACATTCATTAGCTCAGCCACTTGCATGTGCCAGAGGTACCCTGTACCCCACACATGAAATGCGATGTGTGGTGTGCGGCACACAACTTCGCTTTCAGTTACATGTACTTTATGTTTTGCTCTAGTGTGTCACAATGACATTATTTACTGAGATTCAAAGGTGCGGATTCCAGTCCAGACCTCATTTCTTTTGTGATGTCATCATTTATAGTCAGCTTCCCACCTTACAAATGAAAAAGTATGAGATTGTTTTTTTTCCTTTTACAGTAATACCTCATATTTTACTTCATGCGCCTTTTAATCTGAACGCTTGCATCACACCAAGCATTTCTTAGTTCGAATGACTGACCATCGACAATTTTGAGCCCATAAATTTTAATGAATGACAGCTCATGCATCATGAATATTGCATTTTGATAATGTACGAAAGCATCATTGTTCCAAATTTGAATGTAATCTTCGTTATTAATTGCTGTTGTCTGATGTTAGCATTACTTGTGCGCAACCTTCATTTCATCTAATTTATAAATTTCTGCCTTTTGTTCTGTTGCAAGATTTTCTCTTTTGTTTTCTTTGTTAATGTATTCAACAACTCTGTCACATGTAAGACTTTTCTCAAAACTAAAGTTCCAAAACATGTTTTAAAAACAGTTCATCAGTGTTGCATTTATATTTTCTCTTTTTCTAAAAGGGTTGTTATCACCACCAAATATCATTAAAGGCAAGTAATGTTCCAATGGAATTCAACTCTGTTTGGACTCTGATGCCAACAACCCCTCAAAGAAAAAGGAAACAAAATTTGACATGGGGGTGGGGCTAGGAGCTGTGGGGAGGGAGGAGACTACCAAACCCAGTGAAACATTTGATGAGAACAAGACGTTCTAAGTTCCACGTGCTAACACTTTTTGCCCAGCAAGCTTTGATAGCACACAGGCATTTTTTGTAACTTTGTGTTTTTTTTCATATTTGAAAGACTGTATTTTCCCACAATGTCATTGCTGACAAACATCATTATCCTTATGTAGGTAATGTGTCAAGACTTGCTGGCTTTGGGTGCAGGACGGCCAACGTTCGTTTTGCCAACTCCCTGTCGCCTGATGGTATATATGGTGGGCTTACCTCCTCCTTCTCCTGGTGCTGCCCTGCCCCATGTGCCTGTCCCTCTTCACCATTGTTTTTTCCTCCCTTATAGTCCCCCCAGCCACATCCACTCCCTGTTTTATTGCTGATTTTAATTTGCCTGCTTGCCAAGTTTGCTCATACCCTGCTCACCGTGAACTTAAGTCACTGATACACCTTGATTTGATTAATTTTGTGCAATTAATTATTGTTGTTTGTTTCCACATGAGCCTGTGCAGATTGGTTCATGGTGGTCTCTGTCTTTCTGCAGAAAGTGTATCAGGTTGTATTTTGCCCCCTTGCTTGGGAATAGTGGGCGTGAGCAGGCTTTCCATACAGCTTTTAGATCAGTTCTTCATCCAACCTTCATTTTTTCATACCCCAGTCAAGACGTTTCAAATGGAAAATCGACCTCTTTCCTGAGAATACAAGTATGTACATTGAATCAACTCAGTAGTGGCAGAAAAAAAAAAGAAACTGGATGGCTTGAGTCTCTGTTACCAAACATACATGTACATGTACTGGCCAGTGTGAATTTGTGGTCACTGTGCTTTTCTAAGTGTATTTTATAGAGGCCTGATTAACAATAAGAGTGGGACGTTTACACGTTTGGAAAAAAGTTCCAAATCCGTTTAAAGAGTTTCCCAAACGTTCAAACGGAACCGAGAGAGGTTTGACATTTTGATTAAGGCAATCTGGTGTTCATTTTTATTGTAAACGATGCCTGTAAAATGTAATTTGATTTTCAGAACACTTTACTGCCCGGTCATATCAAAAGAATACCATAAATTCATCACCGGAACTTTATGTCAGCTATTCACATTGTATGCAATTTGTTGTGTTTAAAGTTTTCAATGACACTGTGGCAAGAGTGGGACGTTTGCACGTGTAAATGGTATGGGAAAGTTTTCTAAACATTTTTCAAATTAAATGTAAATTCCAACCCTTAATTAACAAAGAGGCAGATTTTTCTACGACACCTTAGCACAGGACCAGAAGACACACTTCCTGTGACTACTTGTCCAACTCCACCCTTATTTTCCTTCGGATTCTACTCCTCTCAAACAGTTTTTTTTTGGGGGGGGGGTTGGTGTCCAACAAGTTTTCTTCTCAGAAGAACAATTCCCACAATGTTTCCTTTTCATTTTCTCTTTCCCAGCAATTGTATTCACACAGAGATCTCCTTGATTATGGTTTCAGATCAGAAAAAGGTTGCAGTTTCTTCAGAGTTCATGTTTAATTTTGCAAAAGAAAGTAATTTTTGTCCATTTTTTAATCTCAGTCACTGTGCACTGTTAAAATATTGAATACATGTGCACTTTCTAGTTTGAACTGGTGAGGTTTTGGTCAATGGCCTCCGTACATGTACCTGTACATGAGCATATTTAGCCTGCACAGGTTCTTAAGTGTTTCATTTAGGGCACATTATTTGTAGATAGAAGGAACTGACAGTGAAATTATTTTATTTCACATGTTTAAAAAAGAATCCTGTCTCACTATCTGTACAACCATCAGAGAGACGCATGTACAATGTACGTGTACATGTTGTAAAGTTTGGCCCAGTGTCATTGAAATGGCTGAATGTTACTGGTACATGTGATTTACTGCTAATTTCCTCACAGTTCCATTGAGCAGAGCCCTTCATGGATTGGGAACAATGTCTCTTAGAAATCAGCTGCTACTATGTACTGTACATGTAAATGCACTTTCTGCCCAAAACCTAAGGGTTTATGTGACCTTTCTTTTGCACACCCCCTCTGGGTAAAGTTCATAAGATGCATGTGTACATGCCACATCTTTTGTAGTCATTTCAAAAGAGCTTGTTGACAAAATCACAGGCAGTGCTCGATAATGTGGAAGTATATGTACATTTGTCACTGGGTTTATAACAATGGGTTTATGCACTCAGATCTGACAGTATGATCGCTGTTCACCCATGGGACATCTCATGCCATGGGAATTGTCACAAATACATGTACATGTACTGTGATGTAGTTAAAGATCATTCAAATGTTAGGATCATTACAATAGATTGTGTCTCAGTTTTCTGCAATAATAAAAAGGCCATTACTTTTAAAAGAAACAGGCTGCATTTGGGGTTTAATGAACAGAGCTGTACATGTCAGCCTCGGTTGTGGAGACAGATACATGTACATGTGTACATGTGTACATGTACATGAACATGACACACATGTACATGTAGTTACATGTATTTTACATTGTGCAGTTTCCCATTTAGTATAACAAGCAGCGTGCAATATTTGTGCCATCTTTTGCATCCTTTTCTAACAAATAGTCTTTGTTTTCAACAAGTGTCTACCTTCTTTCTTTACTCATGTTTTATAGTTCTATTATACAACACACATGCTCATCTAGAGAGCAGTTAATGAATAGATAAATAAAATTATTAAAAGCACTGGATATCAGTTACGTGTAGTTCAAAAATCAGCACTGTTTTTCAAGGCTAATAGCAATTACTGTAAGCACTCTTGGTTATCTATAATGACAATCAAGCAGAATGTTAGGCATATACTGTACATGTGTATATTCCTGAATTTAGTCTTTTGGACACAGTAGAATTACATGTAACTTTATGTGTGCGGTTAACAGATGTAGTGCAAATTCCTTAACTCTAACATGTACTACTTTACCCCTTGGTTGTTTTTAGTACTATATGGGTAACCATATGTTTGTGTGCAGTCAAACCTTTTATGTCATCAGGGCCCCAAAACACTAATACGTTTGTTATAGTGAGCAACAACAGACAAGCACAACTCTGTGAAACGAGACTGAAACGTCCTTCATCACTGAGGGGTTTTACTGCAAACAAATTTATGTAGCATAGCTGTTCACATCATACTAACCTCATTAATTCTTTCAATGTCGGCAGTTGTCTGCATCCCTTAATTTCTCCAGTTTTATGTGTTGCTCCCTGTCTCTCTTACTGGTTGCTTTTTTTTTAAGTACAGTTTGGTATCGAGTAAAGGCAATAACCAAAGCCTTCTGACACATTATTTAAACCACATGACTTTGTGTATTTGTACTGTGCACGTGTACTTACAACCTCTGTTTCATTGTAGGCTGGTTGCATTTTAAGGTTTAAACTTGAAGCTGACCAGTCTATTGTCCATTCTTCGTGTTGTTTGTCTGTGGCCTTGTTGATTTCACATTGATTTTGATCTCGACCGGTGGACCCCAAGCTGGTTCACTCTATCCATTAGGCCAGTTCTGGCATCAGTGAACCAACGTCAGGTCACTGATCTTGAATCAGATCCATGTGAAACAAACAGGCCCCACGTCATTGATTTCTTTGGTGGCTATACACACCGTATTACCTGGCCCTACTCACTGTGCTGCTTTGTATCAATGCAGATTTCAGTTGGAACAGTGAGTTTTGGGCCAGGCAATCTCATGCCGTCCAGTCACCAAAACATTCACAAAGCAGGGTCGACATTTTTCTACCAAGTCTTAATGAACCCTGTTCTCATCACTTAAAAAAGCTTCATTAATTACTGAAATACATTTCTCACCATCAAGCATTCAAAACTCTACAGTGCTCTCAAAGTGACTATGTACATGTACTTTTATTACTAAAATCTAAAGGAGTCATTTAATGAAAAGGAAGAAGATAGTATGAATATATATTCCGTCAAGCCTTCATATGGCTAAAATTCAAATTTCCATGCAGTACAGTAGAAAAAACGAATATTTATGGTTTAAAATTATCCTGTCATTTTTAGAGTGAAGGTACATGTATTAAGTTGTTTCACTGAACACAACCCTACAGACTGCTCAGCATTTTCAAGAGACGAAACACAGATGTGATGTCATTTCAGAGAGTAATTTCTACGAACACATAAAAGCCAAAGACTCCTTTTCCTCAGGATTGGAAGCTTTATCATCTGGTGTGTCGATATTTCATTTAAAAACACCACCTTTCTTGCTTTATCAGTTACTTTCTTTTACTATGGAAAGCTAGATCTTGTTTCTTGAAATGACTCCTCTGGACTTTTTCCAATACTGATAAGGTGATAGAAAAAAAAACAGCAAACCTCTTCAGGTAACAATTTTTTAGGTACAAAAAAGGTCCTCATCAAAAAGTGTCCAAAGTTGTTTAGCACTGTCAGTTGCTATGTATTTACACTTGCTGTTGTACTGTTTTTCTGACAATAGGTGGTACAGGAGACATCAAGCTTGATCGCAAGAAGAGTTTCTTCGGTCGACACCTCGGAGGCTTTGACAGGAAGAGTCACATGCGAGGCACGATCATCGAAGCCAAACAGGAACCTAGCTTTCAGACCCCAACCCACTCAGCGGACAATAAAAGCCACCCCAGCCGGCTAGTCAATGAATGGGATGGTAGAGGATCCAATCCGACTTATGAATCATCCGCCATGAGGGAATCCCACTCGACGGGAAACCTGTTTGACGGGAGTCCTGTGCCACGGAGGCGAGTGCAGTCCTCTGACCATCCAAGCAACGGAGGTCAGGCCTCCTTCCATCCCAGGAACCAGCATGGTGATGTCGGGGTCCGTTTCAATGGGTACCAGGACAGCGAGTACAGTGCGTCTGAGGGTTACTATGACGACCGGCACCACCGCATGTTACCAGACAGACGGTATGTCGGTGAGAGAGGGTCCGCCGAACTGACCCCAGATTCTGGCATCAGTACAACCTCTGATTCAGATCGCCTCCGTCGAGCTGTGTCGGACAGGAAACGTACCCTGGCAAAACGCCAACTATCTCGGCAAGAAGGAGTGGAAGAGGATAGTTACGACCGTCATCTGGGGCCAAGCCAGGGTCACAGTCGCAGTCATTATGACGAGTACGATAGCTTTAATGTAGACGAATTAGAAGAGGATTTGATGTCACAAGCTGCCTATGCCAGCGCAAGGTTTGACGAGGAAGGCGAACAAGAAAAACTCAGGCAACAGAGACAGAAGCAAAAGAGCAAATTCAGCAAGGAAGTCACGCTGATATCGGACATGCCGCCAGGCCATGTGCGCACATTTGACGGAAAGTTCCCCGCCCGTTGCAAAATCAGATACCTCCCCAAGGCAAACAGCCGCGACGAAGACTGGACGGACCCTGATCTTGATGCTGAGGGCGCTCTTGCCATTCAAGCAGGAAAAGTGGTACGTATGCACGCCAAGTGGCACATTTGTTTCAGAGCTCACAGAAGTGGGAATTTATATGTCGTCTCTCACAGAATAAGAGTTTCTGATTCTGCTATACCTGTGTATCTTGTTTGAAAGTTGTAACTTTGAAAATACCCAAATGTATTTTCTGTACTTTATTAGCATGTTATTCCAAATTCATATGTTTATTATATTTTTGGACACAAACCAGCAGAGTTGGTCTGCAAGTCGGAGTCTTGTCCTTCTGGTGCTTATCCTCAACATTGGCTTTGCCGTGCTCTTCACCAATTTGTTTCTTCAAATGGAGGAGGAAGAGGACAACTGGGAAGGCTGGCCTTGAGGGGGAGAATCCCAAGTCTCTGATTGGATGCTCTTACGTGATCTTAATGGTGAGGCCAGGGTGTGCGATGGGTCAGTGAAGAACCAGGTTGGAATCTAGCGCTTATGACTTGGTGAAACTAGAACAGGTGCTGCTCTGTGATTGGACATCACCAACTTGTGTCCCTGCAGGTACTGGAGGCATCGTCATGAAGTTTATCAAAAATATATATCCCCCCCCCAAAAAAGGGAAAAAAGGAAAACAAATTCCTGATTGCTGTGTGAGTTTTTAAGAGTTACAGATTTTTATTTAGTAGTATTATTTTTATCCATTTTGGGAACTGGTCCCAACTTGCCTAGAGTTGAGTGTGTGACGAGTGTTGGATGTGATGATGAATAGCACCCAACAATTCACAAAGACCCAAGTTGGGTTTTGCCAATGACACCCGAGTGCCTAGACATGTACATGTAGAATTTGACTACACTGAAGTGAAGGAAACATGGAAATCAAAGTTCATTAGGTCTGAAGTGAATAGAATTAACTAAGTAATTAATAAGACAGAGCTGAATTTCCTTTGACCTTTCCCCCATACTCTTAATCAACTCTTCACCATAATCTTCTCTCAGAAAGACAACTACATGCACATGGGTCAAAACCACTTTCTTCGTGGTCCAAAGACTTTTTGATTAAAAAAAAAACAAATTCAAAACAGAACACCAAATTCTTTTAGACTTTGTTTTTCTCCAGTGTTCTTTAATGGTGTCAGTGACTGCTCACAACAAGGTTGAACACAGTTGTAAATACTGCACTATCGGTAATGGAATCAGGAGTGGACCTTACATTGTTGCAGTACATCTGTGGTGGAAAGGAGAAACTTAGCTCTTTTTGTGTGTGTTTGGTGCTTGTGTAGAAATGGCTAACTATTATTACTTCACTTTGGCTAGAGGCAATATTTATTTCTTTAGACCAATCTTTTGCAATTCATTTTTACATTTTTACCCTCTTCTCTGGAAGTGTGCAGTTCATGTATATCTGTCTCTTACATCGCAGAATTCAGTACCACATGTAAGCTTTGCGGCAGCCAATCAGAATACAACCTGTTTCATAGCTTTTCACTTACAAATCTGTAACACACTTTAGAGAAATCATATATTGTGAATATAACAAATCCTGCCACTTTGTTTATCTAAAAGGTATTTATTTTGTGGAAAAACTGTATTAAAAGAAATCAACTCATTTGAATATATATTTAAGTTATTTTAGCTTTTCATTGTATTCAGGAATATATCTGTTATGTCCGACAGTGCAATCTTTGTTTATGCTAGAATGAAGTGGGACAACATATCTGAGGGATGGGTTTAAGATAAATTATGTTCACAAATTTGGTCTTACTTGCCAAACAGTTATGGTCACTAAACAGCATGTTCAGATTGCTTTTCAGAAGTAGGATCGAACCTTAATGTAGGATTCTGTGGGATATGGTGAATTGTTTCAAAGAGAAACTACCGTGTAATAGTTAAGAGATATATATGTGATGCGATGTGGGATCATCGGATTGCCGGTGCAAGATATTTGTTGAATCGCTGTCAAACAACTGTGAAGGACCACAGATTTTGGTCTTTGTCACCAATAAGCAAATTCATGTGTGAACACATGCACACTGCTGCCGTTTCGAAGGAAAAGAACTTCACAAGCAAAACTTGTTGGAAATGGGGGGGGGTATATAAATGTTGGAAGTCTAGTTCTTGATGCCCTCAGGTTTTGAAACCAAAGAGGCAAAAAATTTTAAAAAATGATGGTGCAAATGTAACCCTTCGTAGTAGTGCACACCACTGAAGTGAAATGGTTGGGGCTGTTGACTTCTTTTCCAAATAATGATAATAGATTCTTGCCAGAAGGGGGTACTGCCCTGCCCTCCTTGACCCTCCCATTTTGGGGGTATCTGGCACATTTGTTGAAGTTTACAGCAGTAGTTGCTTTTCTCTCATTGTTCAGTTTGCGGGATATTATTTTTCCTGTTCCAGTTTGGGATGGAGAACATGGATATTGCAGAAGTGAGTTTTCAGGTAAATCCAAAAATACTAACAAGGCTCTCATCTCAACTGAGTGTTTGGAAGAAAGAGATGATCTGCTTACGGAAATTTAGCACCCACTTTTCTCAATAAGGAATTGAGTATATACTACCTTGGCGTCAACTTATTTTTAAGAAGTTGAGAGTGTCACCATTTGTAACTGTATGTGCTTCATACGAGATGGTTTGTTAGGAAAGGTCGGAAGTTAAACAATCTGTACCCACGGGAACATCGTGAAATGTTCTCTTTCAGTCACTAACGGGAGATGGTTTTATATTTTTTGTATCTTGTCGTTTTGTAAATGTTGCTTATAAACGCGGCTTGTGCAGTATGTTTGCAATGCACAAATTAGCTTATAGAAATGAATAACATCACTAATACGGGCAAAAGTGCCAAAAAGCTACTTTATTACCAAAATGACTAATAACTAAACCTGTGATTTTACAGTTGGGTATTTTGTAAGTGGCGAGGTCCTGGATCACACAGGATGGCTGACTAATGCCATAATTGTGAAGTACATATCTCATAAACTGTTGTATAAAAGGAAGACCAAATTGGCCGTTAACACGATCACTAGCTGGAGGTTTCCAAATCTGGGCTTCATGTCCGATTCAACTTCAGGCTTTAGTTGGGGCATCTCAGCTCAAGACAGTTCATTTTCCGCAACAGAGAGATCAAGTTGCCTATTATGGGGCCCCGTTACTTGGACTATTGACTTTGGTTCCAACAGTTACCATTTCATACTGACTGAAGAGCATTAGACAAAGCTTAGAGCAAGGGGGGTAGGCCCTAATGTCATGAGTTAATGACCTGTGACTTGGTTTACCCAGACCCAGTCACTATAAATAGTGCTGACGCACCAGTGAGTACTGGTTGTGTTTTTGTGTACATGTAACATTTTGCATGGTTTTTTCAGAAAGGTATGTTCGGAGCTGCATGCGATGTCAAATCAGGAACATAAAGTATTCACTTTGAGCTCTTCTCTCTTTAAAATGCCGCTGTTTCCTTTTGTATACCGCTAATTCCTTTTGTATAACGCTGAAGTCGCTAGTCATGTAGTTTTGGCATCACTAACCATACTAATAAGATCCTCGCAATGCTTGGGTTTCAGTGAGATCATAAAAGGAATGTTACTTGCGCACTGACAGTTTTAGGATTCTAGCATTTTTCGCTGGGCTTTAACTCCAGTTAGCGGTTGGTTAGAAAAAAGTACCCCTTCATACATTCTGTTCGTTCACAATTTTTATGAGTAAATTTCTAAGCAAATTGAAATGAACCAGTTTTATTGATTTGCTTCTTGAGGAATAAGATGAAAGTTATGTCTGAACTCGTTGGCCGAGGTTAGGATGAGCAAGATACAGTGTAACGCATGCGGTGTCCACATTTATAAAGGGTGGTGCGACTGGTTATGCATTAAAGCCGATTACACGTACTTGTGAATGTCCACACGTTTGATTAGTTTGTGTGTGTATAAATTTATGTTGACTCCACATGCATGTTGACTCCAATATCGTGCATGCTACTTTGTGTTTGTTTTATGCAGACAAGGACCACATTTTTTCGTCATTCTTTTCAAAGAATCTTTTTTTCGGCTTGATTATGTTTGCTTCAGTATTTTCGGTCGCAGTTTATTTCTTGTGACACAAGTTCTTTATTTTAAGCATTTTAACAGGAAAAGGATTTCTATAATTGTATTGGGGAGTAAGTCAAAAGTCAAACGTATGGCAATATACGGTCCCTTAAAACGCATCTCTCACAGGCATGTCGTCAGAAATTAATATGTGAGATAAGTTTCCATTCAGTTTCGCCCGTACACAGCCATTCCACCTCACCATTGTTAATGCCATTTCATTTACCATTTACCTGAAAAAAGTCGTGCTACTGCAGTACCAAAAATCCATCCCTCCATATGTTTGTGTTAGTCTATATAATAGGCGTACTTCATATTTCCATCATAGCTTAAAGTTAAGTTGGTTGCGTTGTTGCAAACATGATTCTTCGTGGCACGCCGTGTACATGCGACATTATGACGTCTTGAGTTAGTCTAAATCCATCTGTCCGTCCATTGGATGTTAGGTACTAAACTTTCAGCCAATAGGAATGTTTTCATTACGTAACAGCGCGCTTGTCAACGGGATGCGCGATTACAAATAAGGAAGCGTGTGCTCACAATGGACGTAATGGCCGTAGCTCTGGAGGCTGGTACTGCACAGTCTAACGGCAGTGCAGGGATTTGGTCACTTAAAAAGCCAGGATAATACCTTGAGAAATCCACGTTTCCTTTGTCTGAGTTAGGTCATAAATGCATGATTTGTAGCAAAGGGTATACGATTTTGGTTTGGAAAAAGCAAAAAGGACCGATCTTTCCTCACAGCGTTGCTTTTTATCCATGCATAAAATACCAACCGAAGTTTCAGTTGAAACCTGATTATTGTTTGGTTACTATTTACTCTTTATAGATTTTAGTCCACGAAATTATTGAAAAACAAATTTCCTTGTAGTAAATTAATAGACTTTAGTTTAGTTGGCAAAACTGATTTTGTGTATTTGGACCGACTTGGCCTTGAAGGTCTTTTAGGTTGTGTGTCATTTTTGAATATAAATATTGTAAACATGTAAATCTTTAAGAGAAAATCAGGTTTTGGACAACTTTTCCACGTCAGGCATCTTAAAACAACTCATGAGAGAAAATAACTAAACACTAAAGTGTCTTGTGATATGTACTGGTCAGTAATTGTTTATACGTTGTACATTAAAGTAAAACATTATTTATAGTCACGTTGGCAAAGCATTTTCACTGTTGTATTTATGCACCTTGTCTTTTATGATGTAATTTGTTCATAAGGGCATTCACACGATTCTTGCGTCCATGCTATGAGAATAACATTCGCCTTGCTTTTCTAAAGTTTGAGGTTGCACTGGTCCAGATAAAAAGGCGAAGCGATTGGGGGACTTCGACCAAAATGTCATATTTAATGCAGAACGTTACCTCTAAAAAGACGGGAGAAACTTACGGTGTTCTGTAACAAGCTGATCCTATGCTAGTGGAGGGCTGTCTCTGAGTGTCAGCCACAGTGACTAGTACCTTTAACATGACACGTACAAGAGTTTGTTTGAAATGGGGCATTGTTTGATGTCATTCGCCAAACGTCGGCTCCGTCTGTGAATCTGGTTTCGTTTCAGACCTCAGACCCATTTTTAAAGCCTTTACTTTCAAGCTAGATGTGAAAACTGTAAACTATTGTAGAATGTTTCAGCAGCCAAAACACGGCCCACAAAACGAATCCTTCAAGTTACGGACTTCAGATCATTAGGTGGCAACGAAGGCATCATACAAAGTGTCCAGAGCAAAATGCCCACTTATGTTTATACGCACTAGCGTACACACCATGTGTGGACATACCCGGCAAGGTTTTGCCAACTAAGGTACTGTCATGCACGTCATGTATAGTAAGATGGTAAGCCATGAATTATTAATGAGCAGGTGCTTTTGCACCGAGTGCCTTTTGAGATGATACATGTACTGAGAGACGAAGCCGGGTTTTATCACCAAAGCGTAAAGACAAAAGGAAAGTGCATCTTGAAGATGATAGAAACTTTCATTCATTGCTTCGAGGAATTGAGCATACAAACCGGTAGACAACACGGAATTGCATCTTCATAGACAGAAATTCAGTGTTCGTTGTACAACATCAACTGGCTTTTAGGCAAAAAGGATGACAATATGTTCAAACCTTTTTGGCCGCTTTACATCTCTCAAAATATTTTCTCGTTACACGAAAGCCAAATTGTACCCAAGGGGACATCGTTGATGCTTGTTAACGGTGGTACTTCAAACTTCTTTTATCGCATCTACGAATGATTGTACACTACATCAAGTTCATATTTGTGGAAAAACAAACTCACAGAGCTAATCAACCTTCTCAAAGAGGGTGACGATTTGCTTGTAAATGTTTTCATAAACAGGCTCTTTCATGTCCATGTATCTCCTAAACTGATTGTTTTTATATGGCATAACAGCTATTTTTAACTCAAATAATGGTCTTGTGAAATTAAAGCTCAACTTAAATCATTGATATCAGAATGCCGGTCATGGACGTGCCTTTCACCATTTGACTTGTGATCTTTAAGGTGGTCGGAAAACTGTTATACACTATCGTTTTCATTTCACATAGGGATAAGACTAGAAACATCAGTTAGTGCACAATTTATTGTCTCAGATGTTCTAGGTCATTTGTAACATTTGTATTATAGTATTTTTTCCAGTTCTCTTTAATCCCTGACAGCAAGGCCAAAAACCTATTCTTGATATGTTTTTAGCTCTCTGAATGCCTGGGTACTCGTGGCCAACTTTACCCTTGACATTAGCACACCATTACGTTCGTGTAAGAGAGAATACGATTACGGTAATGTTTCCTGCTTAGGGACACGGGGAAAACCACTTTTCTTTGTTCACATCTGTATCCCTGGGTACTTCACTCCAAATAACCAGTTTCTGGTTTCCGGATCCAGATGCAGATTGCGACTATGAAATGTATTTTTGTATCCATTTCCAGACAGGTCCTAAGCGCATGCATTTTTACGTAACTTGAAACCATTTCGTCCTTGAATTACGAACGGAATGGAGCACAGTGCTTGCACGGACAGGTTTCGAAAAAGTGGCTGCACTTGGTGTCGGGCTGCTAAATTGATTTTTACCTAATAGTTTTGCAACCGTGATAAGGGCCTTGGTTTTGCAAGTGCAATCTCGCTCTGGGTCCAGTGTGCCAGTGCCGTGCGAAGAGCAAACGTCACTGCATTTTAAAAATGCTGAGAATTATTATGAAGTAATGTTGACATTATATGGATTGTTGAACATAGAGATAACACGCTTTACTTGTTCGATCATTAAAACTTCTTGTGTCGTATGTCGAATGAGACAAACTTGTCTGGTGTCATTTTGCCTCTGTGCCCTAGAAAGCCCCAGAACCTCTTGCATTGTTTTTCATTCTGAAAAGTTTTCCCTCGGATATTTTAACATTCAAGCAGAATACTAAAGCAACCCTAAGGCACTACTGCCAACAAAGTTGTCTAAAATTACAATGCAAGGGGTAAACAAGTTTAAAAGTTAAGGTCAGCCAGTAAGTAGAAGGTCGTGGGTTCGATCCCATTCGAGCAGTGGCGTAGCTAGGATTTTACAAATGAGGCGGGGGGGGGACAAAGGGGCACCAGCTGTCAGTGTTGTGTTTTTGTTAGCCGTGTTCATCCGGATTTTTGCAGTGGCACACCGAATTTCCCCCCCCCCCGTACTTAGGCCACTGCATTCGAGTAAGTTGCAGAATTTTTTTGCGAGCACTCTAATGGTGTTAAATGAGTACACAGGGTTTAGAAAAGGCGACACCACATACTTACATTCAGTCGTGCGCGAGGTGATCTCATTTTGTGCGCGTTTTAGAGAACCGAGTTATTTTCGTTTTCAAGAACGTCCACCCGGTACAGTGCGGCACTTGTAGCGCGCATTCTCTGCACTTGTGTTTTCAAGAACTGATACCGATTTTAATTTCACTAGTTAAAACGAATTTTATTAAATGTTTGAGTATAAGGCAGCAAATATGTGGATAGATTAAATTCATGCCAAACCTTTAAAAGCATTTTTCTCCGCGCTGAATTGCCTTAGGCCTAACAAGCTTGGGTGTCAGTTCGCGAGAACGAAAAATCAATCTACTTCGCTTCAGTGTCAGATGTGCACGCGCACTCGGGTGCTGGTTCATGAAACCGAAATTTTTGATAACGCAGTTTTCAAAAAGTGACACCCACTTGCAACCAAGTGTCAGTTCGTGGTGTCGGTGACGATATAATGTTTTGGTACATTAATGTTATGAAGCTAAACACTGAATATGGTTGCATCTCAAGGGTAGTTTGTAAGCTTTCCGATGATTTTCTACTTGCATCTCTGCATGCAATCATGGATGAACGAGCATCATTATTTTACGAATCATTAAGTGAAGGCATCTTTCCCCCAAAAGGCTGACGTCTATCTGATTTTTTCTCTTGACATTCCACCATTGGATGCGTAAATTAAAATAACTAACATTCTTTGAAATAATTATTCATAAAAGAAGACTAACAATATACATCTGCCTTCGGCAACACCTTCGACGTAATATACATTCGACGCAAATTTGACGGTTACGGTTCATTTTCTTCGGAAGCTTGTCTCACCACTGATCTATTATTGCTCAAGACGTTGACTTCGTTCAGAAAAGAAAGTCGGCATACTGTACTTGTGGCCGACTTGGAAAAAAACGGTCTTCCAATGGAAATAATCTCAGAGTGTCAGATCGGGTGACCTATTGTGGCCATTCCACTGGATGATTGAAGGTAACCACTCTTTGTCTTCGAAGGGCTCCTTGCCGTATTTACCACAGAGGTCTGAAGACACCAAAGCCTAGTCATTCCAAAAAGGTTGCTCATTAAACTGAGGCACAATCCGCCTCCAGCAGAAGCACCCCTCATTGGTTGAAAAGAGCTGCGTTGGTGGCCGGGAATGTCCAATTTTCTGGTAACGATGCAAACTTGACGCGTGCATATACCAGTCGTTCGGAAACCGGCGAAGTTCAGTTCCGCCCAAAGGAGCCTCCATTGCAAAGAAAATAACGCCCTCTCTTGGTCCATCTCGAGTCCCATTTTATTGTTGATCATGCATTTGTGGCTGAGCAATAACTGAGTGTACATTTGCCTATGCTTTTAATTGGGATGCCTTCTATCCAAACCTCCAATCCTATTGTTTTGAAAAATAAAAGTGTTCACTCATCCGTAATCGCAGACATGCACAGTGAAAGCTTGTAAACTAAACCATTTCAACTGAAAATACATTTATTATGGTTCAAAACATTCATATTTCTGAAAAGTAATTTTGCGAAAAAGTTACAATTACCCCCTTATTGTGTTTTAAAAACACTTCAGAAAGTGGTACACTGCGACTATGAGATGTTATCAAAATACAGAAAGTGGCACTACATATTATATTAGGGTTGAGTGTGTACAAATAGGAATCATGTATACATCTCTTGTGTTTTTATTTGACGCATATAGCATGTACATTAAAGAGCACCTCTAAGGAAAACTTGTTTTCTCTGATTTTATCTGTTCAAATAAATATGGAAGTATCCAAACCGAACGCAGTGTCGTTTGTCTTCAGGGCGGATCGCAGGGGGGAGGGTGTGGCCCTCCTAGAACATGGTTCAGAATCCGCTCTTGGCCGGCGCCAGAGTTGTACCCACCACGTGTCCCATAGATTTCCACAAGCAAATATCTATGGTCAAGTTAACATGGTCTGTTCTTCACAAGGGTTTCTTGTTCTCGCTCTCGAACGGCGGGAACACAACCCAAGAATACTTTTCTCGGAACTAAATCGAACACCACTACCTCCTCGTCACGGTTTTGCACGTACACGCGGCCGAAAACAAGCGGCATTTTGATTTTTGAACAATGCTAAAAATAACGAGATTGCCGACAAAGCCAGAGACGATAGGAAGTGAAATACAGTCAAGTCACAAACGGACATGCAGTCGACACCATCGGTGGATCATAGTGTATACTGTAACGGAACAGGGGGAGGTATGGATAACAGTCGATTACATTAATTATTATTAATCTGTCGGAGAGCCGCACTAGGTACTTGAGCTTGAATTGGTTCAGTGCAACCTTGGGGCGCCGACACTCTCCGTTCCGGAACCAACACAGCGCGGAAGATCGTATCCAAGGGAATGAAGTTGGCGAGCGGCTTGACATTATGGGTACAGTCCATTAACTATAATTCAAGCTCCACTGAAAACAGTGTAAAATCAGCACTGTTCAGGACCCAATAACATGCACGCAAACATCCCTGAGATTTCTGAAACACAAATGAAATTCTTGTTTTGTCACTTATCCTTCAATTTCTTTTCAATTTTTTGTGGGTTAACCAATTACATTTTTAATTATTCCCACAAAACAAAATCACCCCCAAAAAGGGATTTTTCCGAAGTCTGATTGCAGCCGTTTTTCAAGTGGTAACCCTCAACTTTCTCGGGCACTTTGGACCATTTTTCAACCGTAGTTTTTAGCCATTCTGCTCTCATATGAAAGCTCAAAGACCCAGGGAGTTGATCCTGGCAATCTCAGGATCACAATCTCACCATTTTGGGGGCCAAACATTCTCCTTTTTCAAAAGATACTGTGGGGGGGACTTTTAATGCTAATGAGCTGGCCAGAAACTCTCACTTAAATTAGTGGTCTGCAACCTTATGAGAACGTAGCTTCAGCTTGCCAAACGCGGTGGCGCCTTTTGCATCTAAGCTTTTCTCAACAATCGTATTGAGGTGATATCTTCATAAAATGGCTTCGTTATAATGACATGAAAATAATGTTTGTAAATTGAAAAACGTACCCTGTCTACAAATAAAACAAAGGATCCAAAGATCACGCCGAAGTGAGGTTTTTGCAAACCTTAACGATGACCAAGTACATCTCGTTTTGGTAAGGGTTCGGCAATTTCGATTAGGCCTATGCCAACTTTTTCTGCCGGTACGAATATTTCCTCGACAAGATTTCATACATCTTTTCTTAATGAAGTGAGATGTCTGTTAGAGAGGTTTGTACACCTTTGAACTCATTAAAATGGTGAAATTCACACGAGTATTTTTCTCATCCACACCACAGAAGATCGACAGCATGGCGTGCTCTCTAGTCGTTGTCAGTGATAGCCGTGATCCTTTGCAAAGTGGCTCCTAATCTTTTTTCTTGTTTTCTTGTAATCCGCAAATGAAATCTGGTATACCAGTGACCAGTCATGATGATATGCGGCTTTAATTTTTGGGTGACAGGAAAACCATTCTCTCGAATGTGCCCATTTTGACATAGGCGTCACGGTGTCAGCCCCAAATCTTCACTTTTCCCACTGACGTGCTCATTGCACACGGCAGATGCGCGAGGTTATGAACCCCAAGCGACTAGGCCTATATCAACAAAACTCCCTTGGATTGAATATACATTTCCCGGATAGACTCATAACGGGTGTCTTTATATACAACATGCCAAGTCAGTGGTGGATCCAGAAATTTTCTGAGGTCCTAAGACGTTTTATTGTGTTCGTTTGTTGTACATAGGCGGATACAGGGTTATTATACTGTCACACCTCTATACTAGTCAGTTTTCAGGACAAATTTGTGAAGCTGTCGGCAAAAATGGTAAAGGAAAGGAAGGGAAAGGACGAGACTGATCACGTAAGTGTAGGGTCTGCTCCCCCATGTAAAATGTGTCCAAATAATAACCCTTACTATAACTATTATTTAACTCATTTATCTGTTAAATCGTTTCGGCGAGGAGGGGAGGCGGAATGAGTGAATGACCCCACAACCCCCCCCCAAGTTAAAAAAAAACATTGAGTACACGAAAGCCAAGTTCCATGCGAGGGCGGTAGACCCCCCTCTGCCACACTGTGAGATATTCCCCCAAAAAACAAAAACACAAAACAAAAGAAAAACAAAAACCCACGGTTAGGATTAATCCTATGCCTGTTTTAAGGCCACTTGTACATGAATTGGGACTTACGCCATACCGTTGATAAACATTGGCTTCAGTTTGTCGAGGGCACTAACTGCGCCAAACGCATCAATAGCACTGCTCTTACATAAATCAGTGCGAGGACACTATATAAATACATGCCAGGTACTCATTGTAATTGCTCAACAATATGCCAATGTACGTAACGATACGACAGGTCTACCACACCCCGAAAATCTAAGTTAAGAACTAGATTTTTTAACTAGTGGACTCTTTTTACTAGCAGGGGGGAAAAAGTTCTGCTTGAAAACGCTTGGGAATTGACCCTGCCACTGTTAATGGTTTTTATCAGTTTGCTGCTTACGAATGCTTTACCCCCCCCCGAAAAGTCCTTCCTCTGGTGGGTGTAAATCCTGGGGGATAGCTTTCTAGAAAGATTTTCACATTCATAAACATTAAACAATCTATTGAAACTAATTTGCATTAAAACCACGGACCCTTTGCTTCGTGTAGACGTTGCCAATAACATTAGCAATTTTTTCATTAAAAAGGTTACAAAATTACATCTTAAGCTGGACTATTGGAGCTGAGCAGAGGATATCCACTGTTCTACTCGAACAATGGAGTGGTCACTGAACATGTTGTTTAAGGATATCATAAACGAAGGTTCTAAAAAATCTTGCATATTGGATCCAATGCCGGTTCAGCTTGTCATAGGCTGTCTTGATGTCTGTTACCAGTTCTCATAAAGATCACGAATTCTTCCTTGCAATCGGGTACATTTCCAAAGGATTGGAAGGAAGCTGTTATTACTCCTTTGATTAATAAAACGGGTAATCTAAACCCTGCTGAATTTCAGAATTACCGGCCTATTAGTAACCTTCAATACATTTCCAAACTACTGAGAGAGCTATGTTTAATCAGGTTCACAAATATATGGATCATGCATTGTATCCAACTTCGCAGTCTGCTTACAGGAGGAATCACAATACCAAGACAGCCTTGCTGAAAGTGAAAAGCAACATTTTGATGAAAATGAATTCCCAACAGGTCATTCTGTCACTGGTAGACCTCAGTGCGGCCTTTGACACATACGCCATTTTACTTATTCGACTTCAGTCTAAGTTTGGAATTTATGATGCTGTTTTTGATTGGTTTCGTTCTTATTTCAGTGTGAGGGGTCAACGTATTATATTTCATGAGGCTATGTCTGACAAATTTCATGTTAATTGTGGTGTTCAACTGGGATCTTGTTTGGGACCGTTATTTTTTATCATAAAAGCTGAGTTTCATCTCCCAAATATTCATTGATCCTTGTAGGCCTAGTGTTGCTAATCAGCAGCAGCTAGCTATACGCGCTGTGGAGGAATGTATACGTGACATACGTCAATGAATATTTCAGGACAGATTGATGATTAACGATTCTAAAACCAAGGGTATTTTATTGGTACCCAGCAGCCACTGTCTAAAATACCTTTATCAAATTTTAAGGTTAGAATGAAAACGTATCTCCATCTCTATATGTAGGTAATTTAGGCGTCATCTTCGACTCCAAGTTATCCAAGGCTAAATATATTCAGTGGGATTTCTCAATATTTATAATATTAAGCGAATACACAAATAACTAACTACTAATAATTCAACTGTTTTAATCCATGCTCTTATAACTAGTCGTTTGGATTACTGCAACAGCCTGTGTTACGGTTTACTGAATTCACAACTCACTGAATTACAAAGAGTTTAGAATGCAGCTGCCTGCCTTGTTCATGGTGTGACGGAATCACATCACACCCATATTAAATCAGTTACATTAGTTACCGGATTCTTTCAGGAGTCAATTCAAAATATTACTTTTTCCCATTTGAAACTCTCCATGGTATGGCACCACACTATCTCAGTGATTTATTAAGCATCAAAGTAAATTTGAAATATTCATTGAGATCAAATAGCACCATGTTAATAGATTATCCCAAGGGAAGGTAATGAATAGTTTTAGACGACGGGCTTTCTGCGTTGCTGCTCCCTCTTTGTGAAATTCTTTGCCAGTGAGGATCCGTCAAAGTTCGTCACTGACACGTTTTAAGATTCACTTAAAACCATACTTATTTAGAGCTGCCTTTGGAAAGTAGTTTCACTCACGTCTGGTTTTAATCCTTTTTTGTATCGTGATTGTGTATTATGTATAAGTTTTAAGTGTTTTATTAATTTATTGTGTTTTGCTTGTATAATGTAAGTTTTATTTGTAAAACTGGCAAGCGCATTTGAACATAATTATGGAATTTGCGCTGTATTTATTACTATCATTTTATTATTATATTTACCCCATCCACATTTTTTGAGGCGGGGTGGGATATTGAATCATCCTCCACACTTTTTTGTAATGAGCAAAAGAAAGCAGATTACAATATCACTAAAAAGGGGAAAAAATTGAACAGCCATAAATATGTCATTTTGATATAAGATTCTGGATGAATTTGATAGACATTACAGATGTACATCATTATGAACATCGCCCCCGTATAGTGTATATGGTGTCGCCCCCCCTTTAAATTTTCATGACCGGGTAAGTCATTCCCCTCACCTTTCCCCATCCCCCAATTTCCAGCGCAGACTTACGCCACTGTGAATTTCCTCTTCTCCCAAATCATCCCACACTTTGCTGGGCTCCCATGGTGGTACACGTAGTTGCTCAAACTTGGCACTGTTAAGCTTTATGGCGTGATCGGAGGTAGACCTCTATAGTTCGATTGTCCATTTTTATTTGCGCTCTCATGCGTTACTTGGCAGTCATGCCTCTTTTACAGTCTAATGCGTGTGTTTTTCCATGCAAATGTGGGCTACACCATGACGTGTTCACACAACTGGAGCACACATACATGTACATACGCGAACTCACGGCCTAGGCCGTGAGTTGTTGTGGACATAGGCCTAAGTGTTCGGTGAGAACATGTTTCTACCTCCATGGTTTGACGAAACTCCAAAGCTGGTTAGTGTGACACTTTATTAGGTATAATTTTAGTTTCCAGACTCGGGCAAGACTGAAGGTTTGTGCTGTCGTTGATGATTCTTACGGGCATATTCCGGGCGTGATCATGGAAGCAGAAGTGACGGAATGTATACACGCGCGCTTATGAGAATTCGGAGCCGCATTAATCATGAACCGGAGTAAAATGCAGGGCAAAATAAAAGTGTATTAACTAGATAATATACTATGTAGTTTTTTGTTTCAGGTTTGTTTTGTTTAATGTATGGTCCAATAGCTTTGCCAGAGCCTTCGTGATATCTGGAACTGACGATGCCTACGCCGTCAAAAGAGGAAACACCTCTTCTACAAGATGGAGTTAATGGCAGGGCCACGTGGGTGTCAGTGGCACTCTTCCTTGTCCTACAGATTCTCATCTTCATCCCCGGTGAAGCTGTGATGGCGACGCTTGGAGTTCAGTTTGCGCGCTCCTCCTTTGCCCGCGAACGCAACTTCACTCTTCCAGTGGGAAGCAATGCCTGCGGGACTGCCAACACGAGCCGCGAACTGACCGACATCCAAAAAGAGACCGCGCTGTTCTCAACCTATCAAAGCTTCCTGACCGATCTCATTCCGGTTTTGACTGGTTTGCCGCTCACAGCAGCTTCTGACTTCACCGGCCGCCGGCCCATACTCCTCTTGAGATGTCTGGGCCCGCTGGTTATGGCCGTAGGATTCTTGGTGGTATCCTTCTTTGAGTTGTCTGCTTACTATGCTCTCATTGGCTGTGGAGTATTTGGTGTCTCTGGAGGATTTGTCCTTCTGCACTCAGTCAGCATGTTATATGTGACAGACATTGTCTCCCCCAAGCAAAGGGGTGTGGCATTAGCCGCCATTTATGGCATCGAATATGCCGTTGTGTATTTAGCTCCACTGGGTTTGAACATGCTACTAGATGCACTGTCTTCGTTCAAAATCGTGTATTTAATCATCACCTGCTTCGCCGTGATGGCTCTCCTGTGGATGCTTCCGCCTGGCATCATACGGGAGTCGGTGAAAAAGCAGCCGGTAGATTGCCGTGGCCTTACTGAGGGTATCGTCCAAGGCGTCCGGGACCTTTTCGTGAATGCCACCGGAGGTCGGCGGTGGAGACTGGTAGTCATCCTGGCCTGCTATGCAGTGGTGAGCTTTAACTTGCACGGCTTCCAGAACACGGTTAATCTCTATGCTCTTGGAGAACCCTTCTGTTGGACGCCAACGCTTGTCGGCGTTTTTGCATTTGTTTACGGAGTACCAAATGCATTGTGTAAGTATGAGACCTGCACGTATTTTAATTTAAGACATCACCATTCAATCATGCATGCAATCTTTTAAAAGAGTTGAAGTGACAGGCTGATGAAAAATGTTTGAGAATCATTCTCTACCTTCATGGTCACTTCGAGACTGAGCTGAAATAAAATATTACTTTTAATTTGATTTGTCTGTCAAGTGGCACCCATCACAGTCTGGTTCATGGAGCTTTTTGTATCCGGTTATTGGGTGATTTATCTGAGCATCCTGTCAGGGATAGTGGAGTTCTTGTTGACGGCAGTGGCTACATCGAACGTGGTTCTCATTTATGGTGGTAAGGGAAAAACGCTCGTTTCCCCAGCTCTTTTCGTGTATAGGCCCATATACATGCAGTTCACTCATTCGCAGCTAGAATTCTTTACGAAATTCTACATAGTCACATAAACCGGCCTTCCGACGGTTTATCCATAGATTTACCCAGCATTAAGAACATTCATTTGCCGCAAAGATAGTTTTTCTGGTGAAGGCTTAATTAATTACAATATATCTAATTTATATTCATATCTAGTGTACTGAACAGTGGTGTAATTATATAATGGGGGGGGCAGCGAAATTCCCCCACCGCAATTTGAAATCGATGAATAATCTCTATTGAGTTTATTAGCAATACCAATTTATTTCCTAGGGTATTCCTTTGAAAAAAATGTATGCACCCCGGGTGCCCGCCGGACATTTAGCCCTAGTTACGCCACTGAAACTCACATTTCTAATAGGGCCTACTTAATGGAACAATTCACAAGTTGGAGCTTTAGTTTATACTACGGATGATTCCGGCTATTATTTGAACAATGAAAGTTTTGATACTTGGCTTCGATATTCAAGTGGATTTTAAGACCTGAACATATGTACACGAACTATGTATGTTCAAGGTTGTTGGCAATTTCTCAGACCATCTTGCTTTGTTTTCAGCTTCCTTAGGTGGCATTTTCTTTGGCATATCTCAGCCGGTGTATATCGCGCTACTCACAAGACTCGTCGCCAGAAAGTGTCACGGTGAGTGATGAAAATTCATTTGTAGCTGAGGGAGCGGTGTTGGCCTTCCCAGTGCAAACCCAAAGATTATACCGTTTCTTTGAAATAGAATTTAAATGCTGCCGTAACATAGACTCAATACACGCGAGATTGACGCCATGCTTGTTGGAACTTGAAGCTAAACAATCAAGCAGTACACGGTGTACGGTATTGCCAGTGTGAAAACCTGTTAAGTTACTGGTTTCTGGATCTTCAGAATTTCAGAGACAGATGTTTAATTCTGGATAAAGGTAAACTGATAACAGGAATTGTTAGAAATTAAAAGAAACAAAACATAAACAACCTTAAAACTAAACTAGAGAAAATATGTTTGTGAACAAACACATACCTGTTCCCAAAATGTGTTTTATTGTCTTTTGATGACTGTCAACGAGTACAAAAATTTGCAATTAATCACATTACAAATAATCGCCAGAGTGGCATGTATAACGAAAATAATTATCACTGCAATTGAACGTATAGTTCATGAGATATGACCGTATTTGTGTGTTAAAATACAACTTCCGGTCAAACCGAAAGTAGAAGTCACACGAGGTCAAGTTATCAATTTTCGTGTTTAACACGTCCCTGACTATGTGCATACCAAATGTTGAGTTAAATCGGTCAAATAGTTTACTAGTTATTAGACTGTAAAGAATGAACATTTGAATTGAGGTCACGTGACCCCTGATGACGTGACGACTACAAAAAATTTTGGGGCACATCTTCTGATGATTGTCAATTACTATAGTAAGTTTGAAATTGATCGGACTTGAAGTTTATGAGAAGTGATGATTTTTGTTTTCAAATATAACTTCCGGTCAAATGTATAGTTGAATGTTTAACAAGCTTATTCCCTCCTTCACAGGGGCGTTATTTTCGGTGCACACGTTGGTCTTTTCCCTCACCGCTGCCTCTTCACTCGTCGTCCAGAGTTACGCCTACTCTCTTGCCGTCCAGTCTGGTCATGCTGTTGTTCTCTTCTACGTCATGGCAGTGCTTAGTGGTGTTGTTTTCATACCAACGGTGTAAGTTTCCAATTAGGTACAAATGTACTGTCATACTGTTAAAATATACTTACGGATTCTGCAACTGTCAAAGTAGTTACCTGCCAAGAAAAAGGTGACATTTTTTTTTATCGTTTGGCACAAAATCTAATTTACTTATCAGAAATCACTTCGTAAGAAGACCGTCTGAGCCTTGTATGTTACAAACTGATACGTAAAACACATATTTCCACCCTCACGTACGTCTACTGATGCAGGTCATATAAAGTTTTGTAAAAACGTGGGTGGGCCTATTATATAAAGACAAAACGAGCAAATAAACCGAGGTTACATTGATAAAATGATACATGTATTACAGAGAAATTGTTGTAAAATAATCTTTGAACAAAATGTAAACATGAACAACGGCAAAAACGAAGCAATGCCTGTGTATAGTTATGGATAAAAACAGAAAAGGATGATAAACAGACATAGGCCCCCTATCTTGTGACTCAAACGTGACTCCTCCTACAAGCTATTTCCATGAAATCATAGGATTGCCGGTGGAATATGGTATTCTAAAGGTCAAATTTCACATTTACCTTATAATTACAGAAATTAATTTGAGTTCGGCTTGTGAAAAGAGCGACATCTGAAACTAAGGTGTTGCAAAGCCGTTCTAAACAACTGCAGGAGTTGATTTGCGGATAATCGCTATCGTTTTCTGCGTCGAAAGTTTCATGTTAGGTATAATTTAAGTCTTAAGGGGAGACATTTCTCAGCCGGATGAAGCTACTGATATTTTCGTTTTGGTTTTTTTCCAATGTAGAGTGGTGCACGTTTTGGAGCCAAAAGATGGTTTCCATCCTGATGCTGCGTCGGAAGATGGAAGTGAACAGAGCAAAGCCGATTCAACCAGTGGAGATACCGATAAAGACACATTCGCTTTAGCCCCATCATCCCACAAATGAACTTGCCTAATAATATGTATACCAAGCTGTTCTTTTTGGACACGTTTGCCGCATGTAATTTGTGTTAATATTCGCTTTTGATATTATAGCGTGACATCGCAAAAATCGGTTATACTGGTCTAACTAAGCTATCGCCAAGTCAAAGCTGCATATTTACCTCGGCATTTTGGATGCCAAAGAATATAGGGTAGTTTCGATGGAGAAATCTGACACGCAAAGAAATAATTTTCAGTACAACAGACAGTACCGGTAGAGACTGAAGCTATGGGAACTGTTTTAATATTCTGTTCAGTTTCAAGAAAATTACTTCATTTCCACAATTGGGTTTCGTTATATTTATACAATTATACAGAACCCAAATTAATGATCCGCAATCCTTCATTCGCACTGTGCAAGTGGTCACTTGCCCTGCCGAACACGCCGATTCTGCAGCCTTAATACTTCGATATTTATGCTGAATACTCCAACCAGCAAAAAACTGAATGGTTTCAAGGGCAATGTTTCGGTTGGTTTCTTTTTAAATTACATATCAATATAATAATAATTATAAATTCAAATTATACTCCACACGTATAAGGTATAAGCTAATGAATGAAATTAAATTACGCGTACAGATTATATGCTGCGTTTGTGCGGGCAACATACGTTCTGGTTAGGGCATTACCCCTAGGCCTTACTTTTGTCAGACCGAATCTGTTGGAAGTAACAGAAAAGAAAAAAAACAAGAAATGACAAATGTTTGACTCTGTCTGCTTTAATGTACCCGAGTACCCGTTTTGTCATAAATTAGTCCCCTCTGTAAAAAATCTTTCAAATTGGTGTGGACGTTTGAAATGCAAAAAGTGTCTATGATATCCGAGAACGTGCTGAGAGTACATCACCTCTTGACCAGTTGGCAGCCATGTACTGCTAGCTTTCGTTGACAAATTCAATCTCGTCAAATATAAACTATCATCCTTCAGCTTTCTCAACAGAACAAGATTTCAAAGACTTTCAGGTGAAACTGAGAAGCATTCTAAAGGAGGCATCCTCTCGTTTTCATTAACAATCTGACCATTTGAAAACATACTACCTGGTAGTCAGATGTATTGTTGAAATCGAGAAGTTTCATTTGCATGTGCAGTTTGTTTTTGTCTTGAGCCAAATTTCAACAGTCCTAAAAATGCGATAAATGCTTTACAAGTAAGTGTGACCCATTCAAGGCAGCAAGGAGCTGCATGCAGCGCTCACGGTCTAAAAACGGACAATTAATTCCCTCTACATTTCACAGTTCCTGATGATTAATTTTTTTTCTAAAAGGCTACGAAGTCGACAAATGGATTTTTTTCTTTACTGTTTTTAGTTGAGCTCATGCTGTTGTATTTTGACCTTAATTTCACTCAAGTTATTATTAAAGAGCCACATCACCACCAATTACCCATGTTAGTACTTTTACACATATATACTACAAGATATTTCCAATTATAGTTGGTTAAAACTTGCTTTTCAATGCCATCTGATAGCATTCTCTTCTAGCCTTCTCCAATCTGCGGCAGAAATGTGTAATTGAAAGCCATTCCAAATACCTACTACATGTATTTCTGTTATTCAGAAGCATAAACATCAAGCTTAACTGCAGCTTAACTGCAGTTGAACGATAATCCTTTGGCAGGAGAAAAAAAAATAATTAAACTTATTACTTGAACTTAGCCTGTGTAATCTGCTCTTGGAGAACTACCACGAAAAGTAATATTTACTTTTCATACAATACACTCTAAAATATCTTTTTCTAATATCAAACTTATCTTTCAATACTTTAGGTAAGTAATCTTACTTTGAGATAAAAATACGTGAATCATAATTATCTTCCAGACACTACAATCCCTCACCATTAAAATCCTAGGTAATATTACTGGTTAGTGGGATTGAAGAGCGATGAAATTGCTGCACTATGTTGAGTAAGACAAAGGACAAATAGGGCAATGACATCTAAATTAAATATCAGGAGAAAACTGTTAACATAAATGCTGTTTACAAAATGTTAAAAGAAAATCAATACCATACCCTCTACACACCCAGAGACAATCCCTGTTCTTAAATTTTAACCCATTGTTTATGGAAAGGCCTTGCACCGGATTGCATGTACAAACAGTGTTGTTGACTTGAATCACAGACTCGGTTTGCAATATTTTGAAATCAAAACTTACGGAAACATAATATTGCAACATGAACAAAATTTGAGTTGCTGACTTTACCAATCTGCAAAGTGTAAAAAAAAAATTCACAATGAAAAATACTGCACCTTCACAGATTTTAAAATGTGGCAAAAGGCCAGGAACTTTCCAATTCTCACAGAAAGATTCTGCTTCAGTCTCCAAATCAAGTGGCTCCAGAGTCGAAATTCTGATGTAGCCTCACAGAATTTGCAAAGCTCCGATGAGCACAATAATCTGCTTAACTGTTAGGGAAATATCTGCATCGTCTCTCCCTGCAACTAGCTGGGACCAATGCCATCAATCTGCCAAGTTTGAAAGTATTATCCCAGCAAATATCTGCTTGGCACAATAGGTTTACCACTCTACAAAATCATGGTATGTATATTGCCTGTGATTGGTACCCTGCTATTTGTGCTTAGCACATAAATTTGCTGTTTCAAGGCAAGGATTTTCTGCTGAAAGACTCTCTGGAATTTGATTCTGCTAATCTGGGACAACTGTTGATCCATGTCAATCCTCCATCACTACCTCAATGCCAGCACCGTCCAGCTCCACACTATGCACTGTGAACTCGTGAGCACCCTGGGGATTGAGTGACAAAAGTTCAATTCATCATCAGCAAACAAAGAATAGCTTGGTGCCTTGGGTCCCAGACCTGACCCGAGGTTGCTCTGTGACATACCTTGCACCTGTGCATCTCTTTACTGGTACTGAAGTGCGACCGTCTTATTCAACTAAACAACGGTCAGGTGCAATCAGGGAAAAAGCTGACTGTTTTTCAGCTGGCATAAACTTGATGATTACAATGGAGTACCACACATGGTCTGTATTGGGCTAAGGTTTAAAATGATAGGGAAAAATGTCTGAGTAGCAAGTTCATGGGTTTCAACTTAATTCCTGGATTTAAAGAGTCTGGGGAGTTTCCTTGGTCATGTTGATATTTCGTTGCCCGTGCCCCGAGTTCAAGTCCCAACTGAGCTGATGTGGATTGGATTCCGCGTCCAAATCCAATTCTTTTAGTTTGCTCAAGAATGTTTCTCTAGGGCTTTTTTCCAACTCCCATTTTCTGCTCTTTTGTTTCTGCTGGTTTGCCAGCTACAAACCGAGGGTGCCTTCTGAGGGGCATGCAGTTGCAACACCTGAAAACAAATAATCCTAGACAAATCCTACCAAGTTTTATTGTCAAACCTACCTCCAGAGAGCTGAGTATCTCTGTGACTTTATCAATAGCGTTGGGCTCCTTGGTCAGCACATACATGAAGCCCCCGCCCCCTGCACCAGCTAAACACTGACCGTAGACGTGTGCCTGCAGAGCCGCCATCATGCGCTGGACTACCAGTGGCTCGCTCCCTGGAGCCATGACTTTCTTCTGAGACCAGTAAGTGTTCATGCATGCTCCTACTTTCTCAAAATCACCTGTAAAGAAGAGGATGAATTTCAGATGCAGACAGAAAAGGAAAACCTGCAGTCAGGCATGCAGTATTTTCACTCTGAATCCTGCAGTATTTTCCCAGTTAATACAAAGTTGCCAGACGTAAAGGTGATTGCTCATGCACACGAGAAGCTTGCCAATGGATACAAACAATCATTCTTGGGTCCAGAATTTTGATATGATATGTTGCGTGGTTCTGAATCAGTCGTCCTAGAGCAGAAGTCAATAGGCTTCTCAGTCCTACTTAAATCCAGCTATGATGATTTAAATTCTGATAGTTAGTTTTTGTATCAGGATAAAAGGGTTATATAACAAGAATGTTGGAATCCTGAAGCACACTCTGAACGTCTACTATTTAAAAAACCACTGCAAGGAAAGTTAGTACCTTCTTCAAATGCCTTCTTGCATTCCCAGGCAGTCTTTGTCAGATTGTCACAGTTCTCAACAATATACGGCGATCTTGCATACCAGTTTCTGACAACATCTTGCAACAAGTTCCTGTGTTGGTTAGATTAAAGACAAAAAACATTGCTCCAAAACAAGCTCTAGTTTACTTTTTACACCATTACAAAAGACAGAAAGGGCTATTGGGTATTGCGATTAGTATCAGTCAGGGAATAGATTCTGTGAGCTGCTGGCTCTGTGCCAGCTGAGCAGATGATCCTCTGTGGCACAACAGCCAAGGAAGGATAGCTAGTGTGGACATGGTGAGCCAATGGCACAGGGTGCTTGCAACCAAATAACTTGTGACTGAATGTGCACAAAAGCTCATAAGGTGGCAGGAATGTGGGACTACAAGATAAACAAGAGAAAAAGTGTGTTTCATTGATTTATAGCACTTATTCTTGCTTATGAAAATGTAGCATTGGTACTAAAACTCATGGGTCAGCATGTGAACTTGCCTGAAAACCAACAGGTGTGGAGGGACAATCCAAGTCATACATTTTGAAGTGAAACTTTTCCTGAAAGCCAATTTCCATGTTTTTCGCCTCATTTACAGACCTTTTGCAGAGTGCCAATGAACAAAGCAAATTTCACGAAAGCAATTTTCTACTTTTATGGCTCAAATGAGGTATCAAAAAACCATTCCAATGAGACAGTGCGCACCAACAAAAGCAGCTTCCGAAATGCAACAGATTAAACATTTCAGTATGCACTACTGCAATTCATTGACAAGGAATGCAACAATCGAAGTATAAGTTTCCACACCCTGACATGAAAATCAACTCCTCAGCTGTGGCTGACTGGAACCAACAAAGGACTGACCTGGCTAGTCTAGTCTTGCCAGTGTATACCAGCAAGAAGTGCTCATTGAATTTGCGTTGGATCTCTTCACTCAGCGGGATGGGGGTGATATCCACTTTGAGGGGAAACTTGGCTTCTGAGTGTCCGATATTGAGGCCAGGGGTCAAACCTGGTGTGGGTGGTCACATTTTTGGAAGGAAATTTGCACAAGAAGTTCAGCAAAGCATTTCTAGTCAATTATACAGCAATTCAAACTTCAAAACAAAAGAGGATTTTCCAAGAATAAATATCCTCAGAATTTAAGGTGTTCCAGTATATAGACCATTTACACATAGAGGTGCACACTAAATTCAAAGGAAGACATTTCAAGTGAAAAACAAGGGTGAGATCGGAAGAAAATGAAATATCCATTTTATAAAGAGTAAAGGTTTTGAGTCTGGCCTCCAGCAGCGCAGGGTCCATGGTTTACATTTGTGTTTGCCTAAAGTCACCTCTTAAGTAACTGTTCTTGTATTCAATATCAACTTTAATTGTGTGTAAAAACACCTGAAATGGTAAGCTCTAGATTTTCCAGATTTTAAAAGCAATTGTTTGTTAGGAAGTAGGGAAAATCCAAATATAAAAATCCTGACAAACCTCAACCCCGGAGAAACCATGCTAGGGACACTGACTTTCCCTGGGAACAAACATTCTTTGTTCTAAAAAGATTTGAAAGGCTCGCAAAGTGTTGAGAAAAGGTTGGCAACCATTCCTTATCATGACACTCCAAACCCATCTTTTATATTTCTACACACGCTTGCATGGATTTTCTTAGACTTCATCTCCTTTGTTTCAGAAAAGGACCCAGCAAGGCTGCAGTCTAGGAACCAGACAAAGATGGCTGCCATATGCCATCTGGCACACTGACCTCCAACCTGGTCCTGCCACCCTCCACCTGTGGTCAACATCTGCTCCACCAGCAGTACCTGAAACCAACCCAACACGATATGAAACTAGAATGACTGATTTCCCTTGATTGGATGAAATTGGGCGAAATATTATTCTAAATATGAACTAAACTTAGCTCAATGGAAATAAATTGTGTATGTTTGAAATATACAGTCCCACTGTATTCCCGCTTTCCTATTTCCCTCCAAGATTAATTAACCTCCACTAATTCGCCATTATCTAAATAAACCCTTTTCTAATTCCTCCTCAATTTATTTTCCACTCTTCAATATATTACCTCTGCCCACGTATTTTTAATATCAGTGTTCACTATGAATGTGCAATAAACTCTAGCAATCCCTCTTCCATAATTATATGATTATACATCAATTTGAATTCTTTGACCTCTAAGCATAGAGCCTGAAAGTTGACCCCTGATGGCACACTTCCGGAACCCTTGGACAGGATAAATAATGTGCAAAGATTTTAGAATTAGTAATTTTGTTTTCGTTCAGTTTTGTTTTAAAAAATCCAACTTGGAAAAAGGGCTTTGAAAAATATTTGGTAGTATATCAATTTATAGAACTGAAAAATCACCTGACCTAAAAGAGAAATATCCTGCCAAAAAATGACCCATCACTTCCTAAAATCTAAAATACATGAAGAACAGTGCAATACTGCAGTCTTGTACACAGATGAATATTTACCGTTTGAAATTTTATGATAGTCTGTGGGTAAAAACCAAATTAAAACAGATCAAAATATTTTGCAAATTTTGATAATTTATAAGGTAATAAACATAAAGCAATATTCTACTTCACGAAAGATTCTAATATTATATCTAACCTTTGCTGACAACATTTGCCTGATGTCAACTCAACGGAATCTGGAACCCATCGACTGCAGGTAGGCATATCTTTATAAATAAATCTAATATCGCCGGACATGAACAGTCGTTAATAAAATTAATTTTTACCCACTCCAGGTGACTTTTCCAAAATATTACTTGAGGAAGACAAAAGTAAAATTCCAACATGAGTATTTCATGGAGTGGTTTCAGTAGGAAATTATCTTTCCAAAAATTATCGAACGTGATAGGACGACCCCATGTCAAATCCCCATAGGCAGACCGTGCAAGGGTTCTGGAAGCTAGCTGCATGACCTTTTACTTTCAGGCTCTGATGTGCTTTGGATGTCTATAATGTAAGAAACACCATTGCTCTGTTGATGACAGTGCAAAGTGGCTAGATGTTGAAACTCACTGCATGAATGAGGGAGGAGTTATCGTAGGTCTTTCCTGAGATGCGCCATAAGACCGCGATGGCTGCGCCGGCTAAAATACTACTAGTCCCAAGACCTGCAGGGAAGGAACAAACTTCCTATCAAAAGAGAGCATGTACATGTACATGTATTTACCTAGATGCCTCTCAGGGGACCCATATCATTATTATATGCCAAACAAAGCATTCCTAAAACCATCTGAGCACAATATACATGTAAGCTCATAAACTGTCACTCTGAGGGGTAAATAGGGGTCTTCCAACGGTACATCAGTCTCTGCTTGCACAGGATTCCATGAAGAGCTGCATTTATAATAGAATGTATTGCTCAAGGAAATGAATACCATAGTGGATTGCACTGCTCTATGTCTACTGATGAAATTTAATATCGGATTCGAACTAACCAGCAAACCCAATTAAATTAGTGGTTGAGAGGTCTACAATTGCATTGTGAACAGAAGGTCATGGGTTCGATACTCATCTGAGGAAGCCTGCGGACATTCCCCCAAAGCTAGCAGAGAGCAATGAATACACATTGCTTGTAACATTATATCAACAAGGGACAGAAATACCCAAGATGGCAATTTACCTTCCTATGTTAACTGTGAACTGACCTGATCCTTGGGGGAGATCTGACCATGTGTTTAGCTCGATTCCTCCTCCATATTTCCTCATCAGCTGCTCCTGTAAAGACTCGCAGGAAGGAAGACTTATCACCTCAGCACAGTGGACTGCAGCTTTCAACAAGGCACCTCCAGAAAACCATGTGCAAAAAAGAAACATGCAATTTGTGTTTGCGCTAACATGACGTTGATGTCGTCCATGGGAAAATGGTTGGAACTAGGCATAGGCCAAAAATCATAAGGCAAAAGGCATTGACTTTTTTTTGTCATGTTCTATTCCACTGAGAGTGCTCAAGTGTCTCAAGGCAGATGCTAGTCCAGCAAAGTAATTACCTGAAGACCGTGGATTAGCATAGTCCGAACAATCAGACAGCTCCTTACAGACAATCTGAACAGAGTGTTCTCGATCACTGCCTAGTACCAGAACAAGATGAGGCCTACAAGATGGGAAAAAACAAAATCTGAGGGTGACATGTACAAGTGACCTTTTTTGTCCAATTAGAATAGGAGTGTCCCTCATCGGCAAAGAAGGGATTCTGTGAAGATCATTTCAACAGGCTGCCTGACGCACCATCAATGAACATGCATTCCAACAGGAACTGGTCCACCATACTCTGTACACCCAACACCAAGCAGGCATAAGCATGTGCACACATGCAGTCTATTCTCACCAAAAGAACATCATCGCTGTGTGAAACACGCCATTTCTTTCTTCCTGCACTGAGCAGTCAGCTAGTGAGACAAAAACAAGTTTAATGTTAATACCATTTGCACTGTGGCAGCCACTGATGTCTACTCTGTGTCTAGTCCCAGCCTGGTCGACATGTGGATTGGGTTTCCAGTCCCTACATGATTCAGTGAGCTTTACTCAGAATATTCCTTTGTGGTTTTCCTCCCACCTCTAAAACTGTAACTGCTTCTCGTTGTCTCCTCTCTAAAGGTTTCTTCAGGCTTGCGAGCTACAGTGCTTAGGGAGCTTTTGAGTAATTCTTGATGCCATTACCAGAAATGATTGAAAATAATAATAATAAACTTGGTATTGTGTAAAGATCTCTAATATTCCTAATTAGACAAACCGAAAATAAGAAATTTGTGACCTGTCACCACAAAATGAGCTGAAAGTCAGAATTTTCAAAATTGAGATATCAGTGTATTTGAATTCAGCAGAAGGAGAGCTTTCCAGTAGTCTGTACATGGAACACTCGGGTAAAAGTATAAGGTGACAATGTGATATTTATTCTGGCAGTATAAAGTTTCAGGTGACATTGTGACATTTATTCTGGCAGCTTTGCATCTTTGTTCCCGATACTATTTCTACATTTCTGACGGGGTACGAGTGACGCTATCACTGAAATTGCTGAAAACATGACATTTTAAAAATCTGATCGTGCAAAACAATTGGAATTAAATAGACAGGTTGTTCTTTCCAAACATGACCAAACCCGAAAATTGACATTCATTTCAATATTTGACTTTGATCCCCAAAAATAAGACAGAGCGAAATACAACGTTATGATCATTTTGTCGTGCCGCGTCACATTTGATTTTTGTTATATTGATATTACACATACTATATGTTTTTTTCATAAAACCAAACTACATGTACACACAAAAAAGATCTCGCACAAACTCTGAAAACCACACACCATTGGTATTTTTAAACTTTGTTCATGGGCAATTGCAAGAGAAAGTGGACATTTGGTCATGCTATTACCAACTTCATTCTTAATAGCAATTCATGAAGAGAAAGCAGTTCTGCAAAAAGAAACAAATGAAATGAAAGTACGTGTATTTCCACTGTTTTTCATTATAAATACTTTATTTTGAAGGATATCATAATGAGGTTGGTAAAAGCAAGACTAATATTTTACTTTTGCATGGAATTTGCTCATTTGCAACACAAACCTTGTGTCAAGAGCCAGGTCTTCCATGGTTGCAGGTCCAAGGTCACATGCCGATATAAATGGCCAGAGCTATCCGCTTTAAGCAGAAGCACCCCCTCGTCAGTTGAAAATAGCCATGTTGGTGGGAAGTGTTCATTTATTGGTAGAGATGCGACCATTACATGTGGTTCATTCCATGAAGTTCGGGCATAGTTTGTGATGGCGTCCCTTGTTACATCGATAACTTTATTGCCCATTATTTTCACATTAAAACAGATTAAGTCATTATTATTCGCCAAAGATGAAGCACACAACTACAAGAACCTAGCCAGATTTAGAACAATGTCAATTTAGAATCCACATGCACAGAAAACAGATGTTTATTTTCACTGATGTAACAAGGGACGCCGTCACAAACTGTACCCGAACTTCGTGGAATGACCCATGTGCATATCAAGCAAAGTTTACTTCCCACCAAAGGAGCCTACGTAGCCAAGAAAATTGCACCCTCTCTTGGTCCAGCTTGGGCCTCATTACAGCTCATATTGGATATGGCCATATTCAATGAAAAAACAACACATGAATGCAGCATGCATGATTTACAATTTATAGATATTCATTCACAATTTACAGAATGATGACCTGTGCTTGAGTATATATATACATGTATCTTACTCTGGTATCTTCCTGGCCCGGGCTACTGTTGGCTTCTTGCCGTCAATTCGGATTGCAGCATCGACCACTGCACCGCCATGCTCATACGTGATTGGAGGAGTGTCTGACCAGCCTCCGGACACATCCATCCTACCCGGGCAGGAAGCCCGCACCCATTTGTTCATTGGTGGTGATTCCCCGGGTTGTGTGGCAATGAACTGGGGGGGGGATATATCACACATCCAAGTTGTGAGAGAGATTCAGTAAGGAATCAATTTTGAATATTCTAAGAAGAAAATCCATCAACAAGTTTCTTGAAATCTCCCTTTTGCTTTTGGTTTGGATGTTTGCTTCACGAATCAATGTACCGGTAGTACTCAAGTCAAAAACTAGATTACAGAAAATTTGACTTGAGTCTGCCATTATTGCCTCTGCCCCTTTTCACTCAATTTGGTCAGGGGCCTAGTTAAAAACCATCAACATTACTACAACTTATGAGACATAACTATAAGCAATCACAGCCTACGGAAACTCCCCACAGCAGGCTCACTGACTCACCTCCCTGGCTGTCATGACAGCAAGCCTGATCAAGATCTGATTCCCTCCTTCGTAATGTCTGGCTGCTCTGACCAGTTTGTCGGGTCGACCCAGCCAATTGCTGCGTTCCTTGGTCAAGGCTCTCATGCCCTCACATAGCTTCCCTTCCTGTGGATGAAAAGATTCCAAGTAAAGTGGCACTGTGACTTTGCATAGGCCTAATTTTGGATAGAATGTTGCAATGTAAAATTCTACCATAGGTCATTACTTTTACCTGTGTAACCTTAAGGCTGTATCCCAGTACTAGGCTATGACTGCATGAATAATACATGTGCCTAAGGAAGCTGCAAGCCAGCAGCTTCATGTATTTCCCATAGATGCATGCATTTTTGCAAGCCGTAGCCAAGTAAATTGGACATAGCTTGCCTGGTAATAAACAAAATCCTCTTTTCAAACCAAGGTCTGTGGGAATTGAACCAGCCAGCTGACCATGACCAGTGGTTGTATCTGCATCTGCTCCAGTAAGAAGCTGATAGAAGGTTTGAGTCCCACCTGAATCAAACTGAGATTGATTCACAATCTCTGGGAAAGTCCTGCACACACAGTGCTTCCTAACATCACATTCAAGGCACTGCAGTACTGAACCACAACATTTCAGGAAGTTCAGAAACACACCTTGAATTTTCAAATTTCTTGGATCTCATCACTCACTATGCTGGGTTGCCAGCCTTGAATCCTTACAGCATCTGTTCTATAATTTGAGTAGCACAAACACCAAGTCTGGTTTTAAAACCTCAGAAACCCATACCTTTGAATGAGAATACCAATGTGCATTTTAATGAAGGCTAATTACAACTATGGTGCGCTTCTTGCAACACAGTGGTGAAGTCTAATAACCCTGCAAATTGTCAGTATTCTCCAAGTTTAGGATTGAGGTTTTGCAAAAGTGCAGCAGCTAGATAGAGCCTGGCCACTTGAACAGGGGTCTGCTACTTTTTGTCTCTGCTACCCCTTGGGAAACAAAGAACAACACACATGTCTATGGGTATTTCTACATAATGGAGACATTTGAAGGGTTCCAAGCAAAACTGGCCCTGGCTTTTACCTCCAGCAGCTGGTAGGCACGTATTCTCCAGGTTTAGGATTGAGGTTTTGCAAAAGTGCAGCAGCTAGATAGAGCCTGGCCACTTGAACAGGGGTCTGCTACATTTTTGTCTCTGCTACCCCTTGGGAAACAAAGAACAACACACATGCCAATGGGTATTTCTACATAATGGAGACATTTGAAGGGTTCCAAGCAAAACTGGCCCTGGCTTTTACCTCCAGCAGCTGGTAGGCACTTTTCCAGGCAGGATTAGCTGCCGGTCCACTTCGCAGTCCTCCCTTCCCATCAGCCATTGCAGCAAGGATGTTGGCGATAAAAGCTAAGCCACGGGCAGCTATGCTAGGCGAGTTGCTCTCACATATTCCTGGCAGAGGTGTTTATAACCAAAAATGGTAGGTCAGGGAATGTCTCAACACTACACAAAGACATCAAAACAAGTTAAACAGAAATCATTCTGAAAAATCATTGAGTTATTTAAGACCCCATGATACACATAATCTTTTGATGTGACTATTAATCTTTATCCTTCCCTCTGGCTTTACTGTATGACAAATTTGATCTGATCTCACTCAGTTCTTGTAAACACCAATGCTCAATGCCCATTACGTCCGAACAATCCTTGATGAAAATAATAAGTTTTTTATATCTAGCGCATTTCATAACTGGGAGAAACCTCAATACACTGCACAATGAAATTTTACATAATACAAACGACAATCTACTTGTCTATCTACAAATCTATAGTCTACATAATAAACAACAGGTTATACAACATTAATCGGGGATGAGGATGGTGTTAACTAAGCAAATATATTTTATGTTTTATGAGTCCAAATTGGTTTCATGCCTCAATTTGCTGCCGTAGTGAATTCAATAAGTCTGGAGCTATTTTCTGACAGGCCCTTCCCCCAAATGACTTAGTGTTAACATTAACTGGAACCAGTAGGTTCTTGGATTGTGAGCAGAAGTTACTTGTGGCTTGTAAGGTAGGATTAATTCGTTAAGATATTCCGGAGCTGTTCCAGACAGGCACTGAAAGACAATAATGAGTGCTTTAAATTTAAGTCTACACTTAATAGGCAACCAATGTAGGTTTAGTAAGAATGGAGATACATGCTGAAACTTTCCCTTCTTCATCACTAATCTTGCAGCAGAGTTCTGTATTCTTTGCAGCTTTGATAGATCCTTGTCTGGAAGACCATAGAGTAAGCTATTGCAATTGTCCAGAAGCAATGATACAATTGCATGTGTAAGAAGTTTGGTTGTAGCCTTGTTGAGGTAGGGTCTAATCTTGCCAATTCGTTGGAGCACTAAGGTGGAGTTTCTGCAAGATATCTCATTAATTGACCACTAACAACCTGTTCAATGAATTTTTCTGGGAGTGGAAGGTTTGATATGGGGTGATAGTTTTTCAGGTCTTCTGGGTCTTGCTTTGGCTTTTTCCGTGTAGGTATAACCATTGACGACTTTAGTGAAATCAGGAAAGGTTCTGAGTTCTAAGGACTGATTAGTTATGTCAGTGATAGCAGGAAGAAGAATATCCATGCACTTGGTAAATACATTGATGACAAATACCAATGATCAACATTATGGGTCCTAGTCTTTTCAATCAGCTACTGCTCTGATATGGAACAACTTACCAGATGCTGTCAAACATGCCAAATCAATTTATCAGTTCAAAAACTGGCTCAAAACATATCTATTCAAACTCTACCATTGTTGTCCCAAGGACAGCGCAGAGGGATCTCACTATGATATGCGCTTATAAGTATGGTTTAGTATTATTATTGTCATGACTGGCCATCTATTAAGGAGGTCCGCTTAAATTATTAGTTTAAGGATGCCAAGGCAAGGAAGACGGGCAGAAAGAGTCCAAATGTAACTGTCTCAAAATGTACAGAGTTTTATTTACACGTCAACTTTTGGGGGTTAAAATATCTAGGTTTGATTACTATTCAAATCTCTTGTTATTCCTTCATTTTCTTTACATGAAATTCCATATTCCCTGATTTCCAGGCTAGTGTGCGGCTGTAGACTTGGCCTTCCAGACAGCACTCCATGGTGCCCACATTGGAAAGGAAGAGTACACTCGCCCACCGCACCATCTTGGCAGGTATTTGTTATACATTTCTAAGGGCTTGCATGTCAAATAAACTATGGTGACCCCTAAAACACGCTTCCCCACATTATTATAACCCATGTCCGAACAATCTTTGAAAAAATAAATGATGCATGAACAATACCTTTTAACTTATCTAAGTATCACATTATGCTTGGAATTTCAACCCCCCCCCGAAAAAAATATAGTTTACTCTCCATTGGACTATTACTTATAATGAAATATCAGTATCTATCCTACATATAAAAAAACACCACCAATCTTCTCAATAGAGGGCCTGCGTGGAGCACCCTCACAGATAGGTTATGTTGGCCGAGTTTGGGCGGCTTGTTCCCGTATGTTTATGAACAGTTCAATTTGTTGTTTATGGGTCGGCCACTCGAAAGCCAGGAACAAACAACCGGTTATCGCTGGTAGTTAGTGACAAGCAACATGCAACATGGAGGCATCCATGTAGGCTACATTATTCGAGAGTTAATGTTTGGATGGGCGGAATTATTTTCTATATAAACAGGAACATTCATTTCTGTGTTATGGAAAATAATTAATGTTCATTTTGCAAAACTTCCTATTGTCTATGGCTTTGGAAGCCATCTCTCTACTTTTTGCAGCTGTTCAAAAATCAAAATCTCACAAGTTTTTCCGTGCGTTCCTTTAAAACCCTGACGAGGAGGTGGTGTGTGATCCTGTTCTGAGAACAATGTTCTTGACTCCCGTTTCTGGCGTTTGAGCGCGGGAACAAGAAACCTGTGTCAAGAGCAGGCCGCCCAAACTCCACCGTTTTGTTAGATGACAATGAAGTACAAAAGAGTGTACTCAAGGATATCACACAGGAACAAAGACCTGTCCTCTGTAAGAGGACTCTACGCAGGCCCTGTTCACTTAATAATTATCTTAGAGGCTTACCTTGATCAACCGTCTCCAATATTTGCACAGCGTAGCCCTCGACGGCAGCGCTTCTGAGGAATGGCATCAAGATCTGATTGTCCCCAGCCAGCAGAACATCCTTTACCCTGTGCCTGCCCATGCCATAGAACAGCTCCCTAGGACGTGTAAAACATCTCTAGTTGGACACAAATTCCAAGTGGCTGTTGACAGCTAAAACATATCTTTGTTATCCTTTCACCTGTCTAGGATATCGACTTTCAGGCCTTTCCCCCCCTTTTTTCCCTGCTACTCACAATGAAATAAATTTAATGAATACAGGTAGCAGACGATATGCATGCAATATAAATGTAGCCAAACGTTAACCCTCGGGACGGTTTGTTAAAATATAGTTTATTTAGTTTATGTAGTTTGTTTCATAAAATTACTTTTGTTAAAAACTATTGGGGGGAGGGAAAAAGTTCATTTTTGAGAGCTGTTTTATTAATAAATTATTTTTTTTTCATGTACCATCCACATGTACATGTAGGCCCCCATTTGTCCTTATCCCTGAGAACTGTAAACAGGTTAAAGTCAACAGAGTCAATAGCAGAGGGTTTCATTCTAGTTCAGTGGTTTGGGTTTTTATAGAGCTGCACGTCTGCCATCAAGCAACCACAGGGAACCCAAGTCCAATCAATACCATCAACATTGGCCAACATGTTTGTCAGCTGTTCAATAATAGAGTGGCCTTGGCAAATTAGTCTATATGAAAAGTGAATATGAATGAGGTTGCTATTACTTGAGCCAGTCAACCGTATCCTTCATTTTGTGTGAACACGAATGCATGCATGTGTATTGTACGTGATGTTTTGAACCACTAGTGCTACATAACACAATGTACACTGACTAGGGCCGTGCCGAATTATCAAAATCAATTATCAATACTCGAATATTTTCCGAATTTGAATATTCCAGTGCAAAAATTCATGAAAAGGAATGTAGAATTTTCTTGTTTAAATGAGAAAAACTTGCACTATGTACGCTTGTTTCAAGCAGATTCAAATGATAAACTACAGAAATCTTATGATTCAAAAAGTACATTATTCACTACAAAATTTAAAAGGAATGGAAATTTCCATGGCAAGAAGTATTGTTCATCTCTTAAATCTTGCTTAATCATGGCTGGAGATACACTTAGAAGTGAGAAGCTATTAAAGTGATTATAATGCACAATTGTGTGCATTATTGCAACTGATTTTGTGTATAGTTTGTTCATCAACAAGCTGTCAGTCGGTATGACTGAATATTCAGATATTCAATCAAACCGAAGGTCGAATATTCAAAAACCTGGAATAATTCAATTGACTCAGCCTGCAAACTAACTGAAGAGCAAGTCTGAGGCAGACACGAATATACACAGTGGACGGAATATCTTTGTTAGTATGTTTATTTAAGGCACACCACAATCTGAGACGTTGCCATTTTTTCATTTCTACACAAATCTTGATAATTTCCAACAAATACCAAATATTTGTCAAAACTGGTCGAATATAAATGCCCAACTAGGGATTACATGCTCTAGAAGTTACGCTCGCATGATATTTGAAAGGAAGTCCATCTCAAAAATGTCATATTTGGAAAACTGGAGGTCACATAGATACAAGTTATGAAGGCACACTATGAAAGTACATTATGCCATTATGCAAATTTCCTGCATCAGTAACAGTCTATACATATGAATTTATCTTCAAGCAAACTGGAGTTCCCAATTCTGATTAGTCCATTCATGGCAACAAACAATGTGACCTATAACTATATTGCACAGTGCAAATCAAACCCCACGTGATAAGAAATTTTACCTTCGTGCAATGTGCTGGTTTTACATGAAAGGCAAAACGTACAGCTGCAAAGTTTACTGTAAATTCAAACCTGGCACATTTTTTGTGGGTTGGCGTAGTGGTTCTTTCCTTGTGGCCTGGGTTCGATTCCTGGCTTGGTCCACATGTGAATTGGGTTTTCAGTCTCTACTTGATTCTGTGGTTTTCACCCAGAACATTCTTCTGGGGTTTTCCTACCACCATTAAACTACTTCACATTTGAATGTGCCAAAGTCTGCAAATGTTTGAAACCGGTGCATCTCTAAGAAGAATTTTTTTCAGAAGCCTTACATGAGTCAAGTTTGCTTGAAGATAAATTTATCATCACGCTCGTGCTCATGCCACATGAAAAAACATAGCGTGTCGGTGTCCCGTATATCACTCGGCTGAAAATACAGGATGCAGATGCACTACATTATTCCGTGTTCCATTCAACCTCATGTGATGACTTTAAGAACCATGAGGGACTATATTGAGGCCAACCAGGATACAGACATAGTAAGAGGTGTCATCAAGTGACATTTTGATAAAAGAAATATACTGTACTTTATTTCTCATGTATTTGAAAATATTATCCTGAAAAAATTGTTTGTGTGTTTTGTTTTCACAAACCTTCTCCACGCAAACTCTGCCGAGAGGTTTACACATGACAGGATGTCTTCAAAGGAGAGACGCCAAGACAAGCGCCACCGTGCGAGCATGCCAGCATCTTGCCCCCCACCTTCTAACCACAGCGTCTCGGCAATGCCCACATCCTCCCTCAGGTTCCAGACTGGGAAGAGCTTGGCATTGAACAGGGTGCGATCGTAGTCTGTCTACGGTGTCATCACAGAGGAAGGGGAGGGCAACAGTGAGAATTTATCTGCTTAGCAGTAATGAATCCATTCGTAAAGCTGTGTCCAGGATGTGGTGCTCAGCAAAAAAAGTTTTCAACACATTCATGTGCCAATTGAAACTTGGCAGGGAACCAGTCAACAGCAGTATCTCCCGATTTTTAATTGGTAAACTACTTTTGCTGCGGAAGCATGTATGTGCAAATCACAATTCTGTACATGAAAGCTCAAAGTCCCATGTCCAAAATGATGCTTTCTTGATACATACAATTTTTTTGGAAACACACACATCAGGGTTTATCCATAAGCAGATTTGGCACTCCTACTTTGATCCATCTTGGTCTGATGTCAGACTTACTTGTCTCTCTATTAAACCCTCTTTTGCAATTAAGATTTTTCTTTTTTGAATACCTGATTGGTTGGCCACAGGTCTTCTCTGTCAATACCTGTCCGTGTCAGGAACACGATCCATGGCGAGTTACAGAAAGTACTGGTACCCTTCACATAGGGTGTCTACAACAAGGAATGGAGTAACATCTGTATCTTATTAAAGGGAATCAAAACGTATCAGTCACAGACAGCGAGACACAATGGTAACTTTTCTTATCTTCGATCTCTACGACCAGTGTTAAAACCTCCTTGGATGGTTGGATTTTTGGTTCCTAACTCGATTTTCCAAGGAACATTTCAGGGATTTTCCCTCCTACCTCTTGAACTGAACTTTTCTTCATTGTATTCTCCCCAGGGTCCCAGGCAAAACTGCCAAGAGGCAATTGACCGGCTGATATTGGTTAAATACACAAAAGGATGAGAAAATGGTTTCATTCCTTAAGGTCAATGGCTACCAGTGGTCAAATTGGGGTCATGCGGTCTCAAACTTTGGGTTTTCCTGGTTTGAAACGATTGAAAATAATTGTACCTTGGAAAATCACTACCACATTCCATCACTGGTTACTCCCCAACTAGTTACCTCTGAGATCTTGCCCTCCACTGTGCCAAGTCCAGGCTTTCTAGGCGCCGATGACATTTTTGTCATGGCAATTTCAAACTCACCTCAAAGCTGTCAAATCGTCCCATCACTGTGTAAACTTTGCATGCCCGCTTCTGGGATCCACCAACCCTGACGTGAAATGCTTGCAGGAAAATGCCAGCAGACAGCGAGTGCTGCTGCAAAGCCTGAGCCAAACAGATCAAATGGAACACAACATGCTTGTATCATCTCTAAAAACAAAAGTTGAATCCTGCGCAACAGCAAACTGAGCACACTGGTGGCAAACCTCAATGTCACAGTCAGGCCCATGCAATCAGTCCCTTGCTCCTCCATTTACATGCATGCAACAGAGTGATGTCAATTTTGAACAGTCTCATGGCCACTATTGTTGAAATCCTAGTCGTGCATTCACACCCCATGAAAAAATGACGCTATCATTCAGAGAAAAGCAAGGTGTCATTCTCTCCATTACTGTTCATTAAGTGAGAAAATTTGGACGTTTGTACCCATTCACTGTTGCATTTACCAACTACTGACAGAGTATTCTGGATTTCAAAGTGCATGTATCTGATTACCTTGGAAGCGTCGCTGTTAATATTAATGAGAACTGACTCCTTTGGGATGTCAATATCTCCCTGACAGACAAGAGGAAATGTTAACACAAAGTGTGAACATTAACGTGGAAATAAATGCAGCAATGTGTGTGTGTGGGGAGTCCATTCTAACAGCTACACAGTATATAACTGTTGCCAATCTTTATGAAGTTTGTAATTCTTTTCCTTAAACATGAAGTTAGGTGAATTAAATATAGCTCTACTTTACTGAAAACAGACTTCATCAAGAGTTCATAAACAATTCTGTTTAGAAATTATTTTGACATTTCACTGCCCAATTGACTTCATGCTACATTTAATAAACAATGCCATGAATAAATATTAGAATGAACCATGAATCTGGACAACACACCTGAAGATGACAATGTGAGATGGCACATTTTGGTCCGATGGTCACATGACCCTCTAGTGTACAGTTTGTTATTACGGCTGATTCCTCGACATCACATGTTCCCTGTGAGGAAACAGGCTGAGAATTACTACACATCTGGGCAAATTTCTGACACTGATGGTGACAGATTTGCAACTACCATATGCTCAATAATTATAAAGTCCTCATTTTTTTGAACAAGTCCATAATACTGATTTATTATACTGGAGAAAGACTATTTCTGTTAAGAAATATAGCTCCTGTTATGGCTTTTAATAGTATATCATAAGTTTCAGTTTTTGCAAGCAAACCTGAATGAAAGAATGCACAGTGTTGGCCCAGGTGAACTGCTTGTCTTCGTCCATGTGCAGCGGGCAAGACAACCTGTATTTCAGATGCTCCTTGGGGGACATTGTTAGGTAATTGTGACTCCCATCAGGAATCATCACTGCATCATGACAAAAACAAGCCAAGACAGGGGAGAAGAAAAAGGCTTGAAGAGGTTTCATCGATCAGTGCCAAGGCATTCACCGTGCTGTCAAGTAAACTGAAAGCAACTCAGCAACAGTGAGGAATACAGTGCAAAATTTTGCAAGTAATGATCTTGACAACTTCACTGTCAGCAGTTTACCTCATTTGAAGCTGCTTTCAACTCATTTATTGGTCATTCAGTGATTGACAACTGTTCTTTTCCCCTTAGATACTGTTGCTTTCAGTACTAAGATCTGGCAGCTTGGCACCGCATAATACTTTTAACAGCAATAATTAATGGACAGATTAGGCAGCATAAAGGGCCTAAAAAATAAAAAAACAAGCACAACCTTAGTGTTGATTCTGAGTTTTGGTTCTTCTAAGCCTATTTGAAATGAAAGGCCTTAAACAACAATATGAACGATCTATCTCTGCTTGTACATTCCAGAAATAAAACACCTACTTGCTTTCATCGGCAGTCCCCTCAGTTTGTTCCACATTTGTGCCCTCGCATTGCGCACAATTCCTTGCTCGTGCTCCTTCTTGTTGTAAGCCATATTGTATGGTTTACCTTTCTCGCCAGAGACAAATTCCTCCTTGGTTACATCCTTGGCCAGGCACAGAAGTATGTCAAAGAACAATGAGAGCTGTGACGAAATGCAATCAATACAAGAAAAACAATTAAAAATGACCATGATCACATTCAGGAAATTCTAAACCAGTCTACAGAAACAGAACATTGACAGTGGATGCATGCTTCAAATACAACTTATCTCATCATTTCAAAAGCAAAATTTTAATTGAATTGGCATTGAAACAAATGGAATAAAAATTGAAATTTTTAATCTCCTCGATTAGAAGGAATAAAATTGAAATTACTTCCTACAGTTTACACAAAGACCATCGTGATGGCCACTGAATTTTCCATGAGCAACAGGCAACAACAGAAGAAAAATCAGAAATGGTAAATGAACTCTACCTCAATGGGTTTAACGTCACTGTCCATTCCAAGGTAGGTGCATGCATCAAGACCAGGCAATGCATGAAGAAACAAAAACTTCTCTGCAGCTCTGCGATAACCCGCATATTCAAAAAAATTTGAGAAAACATGAACTGTATTCCAGGAGGCAACAGACAGGGACAAATTTCCAGACATGTAGTGATTTATTCATGAAAGGCATACATGTTTATTTGAAAAAATTGAATTAAAAGGTAATAAACAAGGACTTATTTTTCGGTCTTTAGTGATTTATTCAAGAGACACACACAAAAATTTATTTTGAAGAAAAAGGATGATGTCTCCGCTTAATGCACTTATTTTAGCGGCTTAGCCGGGAGTACTTGGGAACTACTGCTAAACAGGTGTTTGTGGAAAGCAACATTCAACTAAGAACCAGTTACATCAAATATGTACTGCATGACACTTTGGCTGGTAACCAGTTTTTTGCTGAGCCAGTAATTTCCTGGTTAAGCAAATTTCTATGATTAGCAACTTGATGACATTGACCCCTGGCCTCAAATTTCACGGCTCTGCTTACTACAAATTATAACAGAAAGTTCAGCCTGTGTTTCAAAAGTTAGCATGGAAATTTTGGCATTCACACTAGGCTTCTGTGCTTACGTGGTTAGTGAAACAGCTAATATTGTTGCAACAGAAGTGATTCAAATCAATGGTTCTCTGGTTTTTTAAGTCACAAAAACTGATACGGCAGAGCTGTCTTCAAAGTACCGGAATCCCATCAACAACTTGTCGAGTCTAAGTGACATGTGACAATGCCACATCTGTACTTACCTGGAGCTCAGGAACACCACGCCAGCCACCAGGGACACCATGTGGTCTGACGGATCCCCTGTACCGTCACGCAGGGCACACATCTTCATTGCGGTTGGCCCGCCACGAAAGAAAATGTCCTGAATAACACCCTGTGAAAAAATCAATGTTTAAGTCTTTACAGGTGGCTTGCTACTGACAATAAAAGAGCAGAGGGGCCTTGCAGAGGGGAGGGGATAGTGGGGACAGTTGGGGAGGTTTCAAGCATTAACTGTGACTTCTTAGAAACAATATTACACTAATCCTCTGTTTAAGAGATGCATCTGGTTGCTCAATAATGAACCCCACCCCTGATTTTGTAAATTTCATGTTTCATGTACAATCCAACTTTCTGCCTATAAAATCAAAATACTGCACAGATTTCAGATTTGTCTCTTTTTGTTACTTGATTATTTGAAGTAAAGCAATTCTCACAATTTGGGCATGTGTTTCTTAGACAGACCTTGACAATCAGCACAGCTATTAAAAATCAGTCTTTGGACTTATAATCTTAGGACAGCAGGGTCAAGTAAGAGTGCGTTATAAGGGAGGCTGGTGTTTGTTATTTCAATTTGGCAATAACGGAAGTCACAAAGATGTATGTGCGTCCATGCTAATCATGAAGGGACAGAGACCTGCTTAATTCACTATGGGCACACCATGCAGGCTGTCCATACCAAGGGGAAATTGTGACTTACATCCTTGTCAATCCGGTAGATGCCATGATTGCGTGCATACTCCTGTGTGGCCGGCACACTTATGACACACGCCCCTTCAAACCCCGCCCAATCCATCTTGGGCGGGGTCGGTACAGTAAGGAACATGTCTGTGCTGCAGACCCATACACCAGGCGGGCAGCCAGTTGAAAGCTGCAATGTGATATTCACACACAGAAAACAGAATCAAATTTAATTCAGATGAGTAAAAACGAGAGATTCAAAACCCAGGCAAAATCTGTGAGAGTGCCTTGCAGAAAGACTAGGGAGTTGAGAAAGCTTTTCACAGGATCAAAATCAGATTGTTCAGGTGAGTTGAGATCCAGCTTACCCATGCATGAGAAGCACTTCTGAGGACCTGTTAGGAACTAAGGCTGTGTCTGACACATGCTGTCAGAGCTACGGCTACATCTATTGTCACATGGCCCTGCATACATTGTATCTTAAACATCAGATTCAGATGCAGCCTAAACAGAAACTACTGCTCGGCAGAGTTTATGTACTCAGCCAGTGTTGTGTTCGAGTCCATCAAAAGTCCCTACAAGTCCCTCATACGAGTCATTCAGTCTTAACCCAAGTCACAAGCCATTCAAATAAGCTGTGACAAAAGCATTCCTTTGCTAAGTTTACCCTGTTACTAGACTGGACTTGTGAAGGGACCTTTGACTGGACTTGTGAAGGGACATGTGAAAGGACTGGTGATGGACTCGAATACAACACAGTGCTGAGCAAATCATCTGAGAATCAGTCACTGACAATGCAAATCACTCAGCACTTCACTAAAATTGTTCTGTACTTGGCAGCTCCACAGCATCGCCTACTGACGACCACATGGGACTAGAGAGTATTTACCAAATACTGACGACTACACCACAACTTAGGACATAAATACATTTGACTACACTATAGAAATACAAAGTCTAACAACTGAGAAAGTGTTACCTGTACATTTATCTTCCAGGTCTCACATTTTGTGAAGGTCATTGCCTTCACAGCTGGAGCATGCTGTCTTCATACAACTCCATACCATGACAGACATACAGAGTACTGATAGATTCTTGGTGTGGTTTTATACCATATTACCCCCTGCGCATTTGGCCCATAAACATTCCTCAAGTCATCTCAGCTCCCAGGGGAGTGTACTGGTCAAAGGTGGTCATTTACAGATACAAACACAGTGATGCTGCAAGTTGACGATTGGTGCCTAAGAGATACATGCAGCTCACCGTACCTTATCTGTGACAGTGCAAATCAGATGGTCGATGTTCGTCACTAATCCTTCATAGCCAGCTTCTCCCTTGGATGCATGCCTCACTGGGAGGGTCACAAAGGCCCGCCCACAGGAATCAAAGCAAAAGCTACGCCCCTGCCATGAGAAAAATGTGGGTCTCTCGTCAACTATGAAATGTACTTTTCACTCATTAAACTTCAAAATTAAGATATTTATGAAGAAAAATTTCACTCCTGATATGCTACACTATAAGAAGAACGCTAACATACCACATGAAGAATTAGTATATATGAATAAAGCAGAACATCTGAGGTCACCACCTGTAAACATGAAAAAACAGAGTTTCATTGCTATATTTACACAACTGGAATTCATTTTTGCTTATTTGAGGATGTTTGGCCAACTGTTCATGGCTGCCCTTACAATAACACTGAGGGAGGGTAATGATTGGAAAAAGTTAACCTGTTCCACACCTGTTCAGCAGCCATGCCAGTTAGCCTTTCTGCCCAATTATCTTGAAGACATGCTCTCCTACATGTACATTCCACCTTCAAAACCTAAACAGTGACTACACTACATGTACCAGGCAATGCACCTTGGACTGTACATACTCACTGTGTAGCCATGCCGCTGGCTTAGATGCTCTGACACAACCAGCAGAGCATTTAAGGTGGCACCTCCCGAGCCCACTCTCGTCTGTGGGTCTTCAACAGTCAGAAGGAGAACATCCTTGTCGATGTAACCCTTCTTCTGACGAACCTCCAATTCTGCAAGATTCATTTTCAATCACAAAAACGTCAGTATCTTTGAGATACAGGTGCTGTACATGAAACACGAATACAAATGACCAACTCGGTATTAAGAAAAATTCTGCCATGAGACAAAGGGATCGACTCTTTCAGAACTGAAGTTTACAAACGGTAGTGTGGGCCTACCCACATACATACAGTACTAGTACATACTTGAAGGACACAAGAGGGTAAAGTTCAAAGATGAACTAGGTTTAGGGCCGTTTTTCAATAATCAACTTTGTCTCTGTCTCAGGCTTCGTGTGGAAAACCAATCCTTGATTGTGGGCCTGAAGCATTTAACTTAAATTGGAGTACTGTAATGCTTGGCTCTTTTGCATCTTACTTGATGTTTTGTGGCACTATCAAACTTACTATTGCGTAACATCAAATTCAGGAGGTAAAAAATAGTTGAAGCCTGAGACAGAGCCCAAGTTGAGTATTGGAAAAAGGCCCACGTTAGATCTGCATTCACGAAAGGCAATAACCAAGGAAATAGCAAAAGCTTGCAAAACACAAAAACTATCCATTTAACCTAACATCATTCCTCAATCTTACAATTTCCATAAATTTCATATGCTTTTATAATTTTTTTCAAAAATAAAATCTGGGGTTAAAATTAGTTTCTGAAAAATTTAGAGCATGTAAAGAGGATCAAGTCTGATGCACGGGTCTAACATAACTGCCAGCTGTATTAACATGTACTGTGTACAGTTACGTGAAAAAAGCAACTAAAAAGTTTCCTCCAACCCTGAGTAAGACCTATTCACCAATAAATTCATAATTATGTACGCATGCGCACAAATGGCCTTGGTGGCAAGACATGTGACCGGGCCATTGAAAATGTACAGAGGTGTGAATTTGACGATCATTTTCTCTCAGGTTTTCTGGCTTTGTTCATTTTTTCTTCAGAAAATCCCATTAAATGATAATAGCTATTAGTTTCTAATTTAAGTGGAATTTTTAATGCTCTTAAAAAGACTTTATAATTGTGATTTTTCCTGAGCGCACGAGACCGCCGTTTCTTAGTATGGCCCTCTTCCATCATAAGTAGTATAAATTACATTGTTAGTGTTCTTGGAGCCAACCTGTGCATTTGTAAAAACACGTACCAATGTTCAATGTAACAAATCTGTATGTAAATAGCTTATCATTGAACCTGGTCACAGCTTGGAGTACTACCGAAAGAAATGGTATCCAGTTGTGTTTGGGGTTGTACAAGACAAAGTGCAGATTCCAAAGTGCAGATTTCCCAAGGTCAGAAAACAGTAAATCGAATGGGTACAGTAAAGAATATTTGGGTTTTTTTGATTATTATTGTGCAGGCCTTGTTTGCTGACAGCAATACTTTTAACCCATGAGCACTTGTATTTAAAAACACAACTGGTGTAAGTACCCTTTATGAGTCTATATAATCACACAATACTGGGTAAAGGTCGGTCGGTTGAAATAATTTAATATTTGAATGTTTGACCTTCGATGCTGTATTCAAATATTCAGTTGTACCAAATTCTTACAAAAGAAGAAACAAAACAAACAAACAAACAAACGAACATGTTTTAACAGAAAGATAGAAAAGGAAACATCTGAAGGAAGGTACCGTAACAGCCCCTTTTAAGTTTACTCATAACTATGCTTTTGGGACACAATTTTCTGTTTTTTATTCATTGATGTACAGTATATCTTTGTACATTCAATTTTGAATATTTGAGTACTCAATTATCAATGGAATATCTGAATAACCTGGTACATCTGAATATCCTAGAACAGGGAGCAGTTTGGGGCAGTAAAGGGAATAAACTTGCAAGACAAACAAGGGCATTGATCCAGCATGTCAATGGGGGCAATTAATGATCTGGGAAACGACCAATAAGAGACTATGATTACAGTTAGATTTCCCTTTATAACTGTACACAGCATACCATACTGGAGTGGTTCTGCAGAAGCTTCGTCCGTGCAAGTCACCACAATAGCTGTCCACTTGGTCCGCTGGTCACTCATAATGCCACACCCAGTGATCTGTTCCTTTTCTGTACACAGATCGAAAGGAATACCACTGACTGCTTTGACTGCAGTGTTCAATGAGAGGAAGATTTTAGACTAAGATGGACTCTACAGTTAGACCACTTGGGGTACAAAAACTTGCTAGAGCGCTCACTTGCTAATAGTGGAGGCCGGATAATGGTTGCAAAATACATGCATGAATGCAGAGACTGCACAGACAGCCCAAGTTGTGCACATTTTTATACCTGGGTGTGCACTGCATTCAGTGAATGTACCTGTGACTAGATCCCACAAATGAGCCTTCCATTATTCTCTTCACAAACAATACTTACATGTATATATGCGTGCATTGTGCACAAACATAATATACATGTACATGTATTGCAGGATGCTTTTGTATCCAGCTGGGTGGTAGCTCAGCAGTTGATGACCAAGTGTGATTGAAAGATAGGAAGATTGGATTGGAAGAGCCTCAATTTTAGAGTTCTGGATCCAGTCTGGGGGAGTTATACATCAATGAGATGTAAATGTTGTAGATATTATAGATAAATGTTATAGATTGAATAAATTCTGCCAAGTTCTGAAAGGAAAACAATTGTAAAACTGTAGTTTGTACAGAATAAAAACAAAACTTACATACATGTACATGTACAGGGTTTATTGTTTGTAATATTAATTTTTCAAATTATTTCTTTGCAAGGACACAAATGGGGGAAAAGATATAAAAACAAATAAAATGAATACACCTTTTCAACATACGCGATGCTATTGTGGAATTGGACGGCAAACAGGACATACATTCTATGATGTCAAAAAGGTAAATACATGCAGAATAGGGGCTGCTCTTTTTACATCACAGTCATGTACTACCAATAAGTGGCTGCTAAAAATATGGCTGGCTTTCACTACAAAAGTCAGAGATTAATTTCCAAAGTGTTCAGTTAAAAATCCCACGCCGCCATTAAAACACCAAATAATACACATATTACTACAAATGGCATGAAATACAGTCCACTTTTTTGAGACAAATTCACATTTTGAACAAATCTGGAGTTAAATTGAAACCAACCCGTCAATAATGGGTTATAATGGGTGGGGGGATTACCAATATAATACCCCAAAAATCACACCCCTCCAAATGTGACAAGAAATCCCTGTCCATAGTTCTAGGGGGATTTTGCTGGTAAGCAAAAACTGCAACTACACATGAGGACTACATGTATATTGTCCTATAATCATGACATGACAAAACAACATTCCACGACATTTGCTAGTCCAAGCACGGAGGAAGGAAGGGGGTCCAAGTACTTGAAGTAGGCTAACTACATTATCACTAATGACATGGCTGAAGTACTGTACATGTACACTGTAGAACTACAGATTGCTTCCTAATTGGACGACCATGTCCCAAATTTAAAGTTACTAGGGGCGATTCGTAGAGTCCTATAGTCAATCCATGTACTCCAACTACTTCTAGCCCTGGTACTGTCCTAGGCCTGCCTTCAATTGAAGCTTACCTAGGAATGAAGGAACTGCCTACCAGTGTACCCCTTCACATGGGCAGCACGTCGACCGGTCCTGGATCCTCGTCGTGTGCAGAGCAAGCGCTGGTACGGTGCGTGCGATGTGCCTGTTGGACCGGGCTGGGCGATTTTGTCGAGACCGTCCCTACTGGTCTCGGCCGGGTGAACAAGCGCCCTCTGATGACTCTCAGGAACAGATAAGCCTCATGTGACGTTTCGTTCATTCGCGTTTTGAATTGATAACCGAACACGGATATGTGCGCTGTAGAAATATCCACTTTAATTATTATTTTGCCATTTGACAGAACAAGATGAAAACAGTTCATTGCTTGTTTTACTTTTCAAAAACAAAAAACCAACAATCGTTTTGTGTTTCAATGTGAAAACGAATAACATTGACAATTTTTGAAGAATAAAACACGTTTTGTTTCTCATTTTGTAATGCAAAACAAGTCTTTACGTAAAGTGTAGACTGCTAAATAAAATTAATTAAACGTGGCTGAATAAGAGGATTATGATGAATTTGTTGCTCGAGCAGCAACGACAAAATCTCTCACAATCTAACAAGTGCATCTTGCCTTTTTTTTCCTGAATTGCGCTGACGTACGAAGGGGGGGGGGAGTTGTCAGACCATCAAGCATCAGCCATTAATAGCTCGACCAATATGCCCCATTCAATTATAGGATCCGGAAAAGTAGGGGCCTGCTGCCGTAAAAAAATGTGCGTGTGTGTTGGGGGGGTGCAAAGACCCCCTCCACTTCCTTCGACATTTGCTTACTGTTTAAAAAATAACAGAAGTGTGGCATGCTTTACCCCGTATAGGCCTACCTAGACTTGCGCTACGCGCGCAGCGCTTTACGATCTCTGCGGCTCGTCACCATCATACGGAACCCTAAGTACGGAGTCCCTGATGGACAGGTACAATGATATTTTTTTTATTTCGTTCCATTGAGTTATTATTTAGTTCCATTGAAAATATTATTTCTTTCTCTCGAAATATCATTTCCTTCTCTCGAAATGTTATTTCCTTCTCTCGAAATATTATTTCGTTCCCTCGAAGTATTATTTCGTTCCCTCGAAATATCACTTCGTTCCATCGAAATCATTTCCGTTTCCGCCTCCTTAGGCCTACGCTTGTGCGTAGTCGCATTAATTTTATTTCGATTTCACACATGCGGACACCCTGGCAATACACCAGTCACTATTGTCAACCCAAATGCTATTATGGCCCCTCTATATACAGTGTCTTACGCTCTTGACGTGACCTAAAGGAACAGGCTGAGAGATCGAATACTCCCCCCATAACTTTTAAATTTTTAGTATAAAGCTTTTAACCCCTTAAGGTTCAGTTATTGCACTAAGCTAGCCGGGGTATAAATCAAAAACCCATGGACTGCAGGTAAGTAAATCTTCGCAACGTTATACATTCTCATTGTTACGTTGCACAGTATATGAAGCAAACGTGTACGACCAAGGAGGCCTCTCGGGATGATAACGCTGGAGAGAAAAGATCCCTGGGTCACTTTGTCACACTTTGCGTGTACGAACTGGAAGGCCTGCCGGGTTGATATTGCCGAAAGTAAAAGGTTGTTAATAATTATTTAAAGCCAATCTTCGGTGACTTTTCGCAATATTACTTGAAGAATATAAATATAAAATTCCAACATGAGTACTTCTGGGGTTTTTTCAGTGTAAAATCAATAACCCACATGTTAAGCCAAGGTGATAGGGCAGCCCCATTTAAAACCCCCAAAGGCGTGCTGTGCGAGGATTCCACTATAAGCGCGCCGCATGATCTATACTTTTACGCTCTACAAAAGCAATGGTTTCAGTATCTTCGTTTTCGGTTTCATTGTAAGTCTACAGCGGGCGCATGTAGGCCTATGACACTAACCATAGTTTATTCCCTGCTTTCGCTTTTGCCCTTTCAGCCTCTGTTTCAATGAACTTGAAACTCCCATCAATAGTGTATGCATCAAGAACAAGGCCAACTGGTATTGTTGCGCTGTCAGTACAACAGCGTCAGTACGATTTTGTGCGAGGCTCAATTTTAGGGCAACAAGGTATCGAGGGGTTTCATTACCGACTAGATTTTTCTCAAGCGGAGGTAAATTAAAGTTTGATGAAACTCCTGCCAGTAGAACGTGTCGTGTTTTGAACGCACATCCACATAATGAATTAAGGGGAAACTACACAAGGGCAGGCATTTTGCGTTATATTACGATATCTTTAATATATGACGATGACTCGACCCAAGTCCTTGTTGAAGCAAGGATGCAGTCCTTTCGATGTTTTTTATCAATCGAAATTCGCGGAATGTCACGTTCCCACTTATCCCCACAGCACACAGTGGGATGGAATAAAATTTTCTTCTGTTTTTCTTTCCAAAGACTGAAAAGAAACCTTTGTAGAAAAGACCTACACAACGTTTTAGTTAGTTACGCTACTCTGCCTTTGTACTTACCTGTGTTTTTTGTTAACAGTAAGGGAATTATAGACAAGATGTCGGACGCAGGACGGCTGAAAGAATGTTGTGAATCATACCTTAAAGCTTCATCAAAGACTAGCATTTTCCAATCTACAACAGCTTCCGCAGTCAAGGGGTGTCAATTCCTTTGTCAGAGACCAATTTTATTCAGAAACAAAGGTCTTCATTAGAGGCAATGTCCCTTGTCATTGTCAAGTCCTTTGTGACATCGTGTCTTGAGCTTTGTCTCTGACACCCACGGTGCTCATAGGCGGCTCATGGTCGAACTACATAAAAAATGTTAAAATTGAAGTAAAATTCCTACATTTGGCAGTAATATGAGACAAAGCCAGGTATGGACACAAAACTGAGAATTGGCGAAAAGTGGTAACAAGAGCAGAATACAATCGAATTCACGAGGATTTTAGTGTACCCTAGACATCACGTCTGGGTTTCAAAATTGTATTTATACACCAAAAAAGCTTGGCATGATTTAGGATTCATAAAAACACAGAACTGTAAAACATCGTTGAATCAACGTCGTTGAATAAAATAAAAATTAACAGCCAGATACCTTGAAACATCTCATTTAAAACAAGGTACTTAAGTTATCGATTTAAACATCCAACAAACTAAGGTAATTTAAAGTGAGCATTTAATCAACATTTTAGAAATCAGTCCACGGAAAAGCCATTCATCATTTTGCCCTTTTTTCACTTCTTTCATTTTTTATCTAATATCATTTTTTAGTCTCATTTTTTATATTTTCACCCCCAAATTTCATTAACTCCATCCTCAGTGCTCAATCTCCCAGGTTTCAATATTATTTTACATTCACCCTAGGGGTTGGGGCTTGAGGCATGATGCCTGTGCTACTTCCTGACGCTCAAAGTTTCCGAGGATAAATTCTTTATAGATGCACGTTTCGTGCAACTGTAAAGTCTTTTATGTGAAACAATTCAGCGCCCTTTTGGGGTGAAGTGTTTTGAAAATCGCATTGTTTAAACATTTGAAATTTGTCCATGCTTTTCCGGCTGAATGAAGGTACTTTTGCTGTGATGTCATTTAGGGAACGCAACGATCAGTTAACATGCTTTCTGTTTATGTTGCCAACCTACAATTTGCTCGTTCAAATGTTTCTGAGAAATGATTGATTGTTGCCATATTATTTCAAAGTTCTTGCACAACATTGAATCAACCAAGAAAGAGGAAAAAATGGGAAGGCAAAATACTAAAAAATACCACTAGTTATTTTTGCAAAATTTATCGAACTATTTTGAGGGCCTTTCAGCAATGGCGTTGTAGCCACAGTTTTCTAATGAATATTCAAATTTGTATCAGCATGAAACCCCCCCAAAACAAAACAATAAACACTAGAATGCCTTTTAAAATACAGCACAATCATTGCAAATACGGTAAGATGAAACATAAAAGTGCATTCAGAAAAGCCGTGCGGAAAATAGACCCTTTTAATCGCTGTCTCTGTGATCTTATGTCGACAATTTGATGCGTAATGATTTAGCTTGAAAAAGTGTAACTCGACAGTCAGAATTAGAAGCCATTACCGTTGCGACAATTTAATCTACTGTGATTAAAACTTCGAAAAAATGTAATTCGACAACCAGCATTAAAAGCCATTTTTATGGTGGTACAGCTCATAAATAGGTAGTATACGCGCATTACATGCCTCTTTGACTAATAAGTGAAATTAATGATTTGCTAAATGCAGGCGCGTCAAACTCAAAAATGTGCGAGTGAGAGTGGTGCCACCGCACTTTTTGGGTGCGTTCGTGCGTTTACTCCGATCCTGTTAACACGAGTAGGATGCGTGCGCATTACACTCGGGTACAGGAGTATACTCCCCCTAAAGCGAGAGTAGACTCTCGCAGACCCTCGGATCGCACTATAGCCGTTCAAGCGCTCAGAGTATACTAGTGTAAACGCGAGTAGCTCGCTCGAACGCACCTTACAGTATTTAACCCAATATCCCCAACAGTAGGATATTTAAATTAGGCATATATACAATACCAGGGGTTAGATCGCGCAGAGATGGTGGGAACCAACATGGCGCGGCAAGATCGTATCTACGGGAACGAGGTTGGACTAGCCTTGCACTAACTAACCAGCCTGAAATGCAGCTCCCTATATTCATAAAGCATGTGACAAACGAAAAGTGAGCAAATACATGGCCTGTACAATAATGACCACGTTGAAGAATTCTATTTAAAGCGTAAATACTCAGAATGAAACAATATAATACAGTGCCATGCCATTCTTACATAGGCCTACATACATAAGTCTTATTTCACATAACTTGAAGGTTAATTTTTCCAAGTATCTAAAGTAATTCTTAAAAGTTGTTGAGACTTAACTGAGGTCAAGTCATCCTCGTTCCCTTCGCTCATGCGTTGTACTATTCAGCGCTTCTCATATGTGTTTAGGCTTTCAGAAAGGAAAGGAATTCAGAAAGCGAAACAAGTCACGTTGAAAGCAGAAAAATCAGGGAGTTAATAACACCGACAAAGAATAATTCATTCCAAGTGGACGAACTTTATTTGGACCGGTCACAGTGTTTTCCTTCCAATTTCTTGCTCATGAAAGAGTGTCACATTCGCCATCAACCGCAAGTGTTTTTTACCGAGTAGTGAAAATCTTCGAGTACACCAGTGATATTTTGAGCGGCTTCAATTAATTTCCCTATCAAAAATGACCGAAAAAAAGCTTACCTCTACAACCAAGCAGCTCGAACCGGATGCAAATATACCTTTGCCAGCTCCGAGGCTCAATTTTGACGTAGCGTGTTTGTAGAGGCTCCGGGAATATGACAGTGACGTGAGAGTCGTTGTCACTGTTACCCTGAAACTTTAACGACCAATGAAAACAATAATGGGAAAACCTCAGAAATCATGATAATAGACTTTGCAAACTAGTTTTGAAACGTTGATAGGTTTTAATTTAATTAATTTATACAACCCTTGCAAGTACGTGTAAGCACTGTGCCAACGGCCCCCACGGCTCTTTCACGAACGGCTCTTTACAGGAAAATACACCCATTTTGTAAGTGTTGGATCCTATGGTGCGTGCTTACCTCCTTGGGACTTCCACTGGCTGTGATATAGTTCCAGTTTGTTCCATCAGCGCTGTACTGCACTCGGTATGATTTGGTCCAAACATCACTGTGGTGCCGCCCCTGTGTGATGAGTCCGCTGACTGTGATCTTGTTTCCAAGGTCTACGGTGATCCATTGATTTGTATCTATTGGTTCGGGACACCAAGCACCTAGAAGAGGCCATATCGATGTAGGGAGAAAAACAAACAAACAAAAAAAAACCAAACAAACAAACAACCGAGAACAGATCCATCAACCCAATCATCTTAACCCGTCGGGTTTATGGAGTGATCTGTGTTCAACATTCTAACTCCAATTTCGCAAAATTTGGACCTCAAGAATTGTCAATTTTTACGAAGCTATACGCATCGAAATATTTCAAACGTTTTATTTTAACCACATCCCTGACAAAGTGCTGAAGCAGGATTATTGAGTTGGGTTCGACTGGGTGATTTTGCTGGATTAGGTGACTGGGTTGGGTTAGGTTAGGGATTATTGGGTTGGGTACTTGGGGTAGAATGAGTTTTGTTGGATACTCGATTGTGTTTGATTAGGCTTGGTTTTAAGTTACGAGTTGAGTTTAGATTGGAGCTACACCGTAAAAACAACGCTTCGAGTTTTAACACATTTCTAAACACATGTTTTGTACCCATTTTTTGACATTTATAACCATGATGTGTTTAGTATTGTACGCTTGGGAATGTGTTGAAATGCTAAGTGGACTTCAAAAAGCGAAACATGTACCACAGAAAAACGTATAATAAACATGTCATGAGTTAAACGTGTTGAAAAAGTGGGTACAAAAAATTGCTTAAACCCTACACGTTGGATTGGGTACCCGATTGGGTTGGTAGTTTTTGGTTTTATTTTGGGTAACAGATGAGTTGAATAAGGCTATAGGTTGGGTTGGGTATTGAATTTGGTTGTATTTGGTTTGAATTTGGGTAATGGATGACTTGAGTTATAAGTTAGAGTAGGTTGGGGCAAAGTTGGGATGGGTATTGGTTGGGTCTGATCAGAGTGGTTCAACCTCTATTTTTTTATTCAAGATAGATAAAAATACATAAATTCACCCTTCGTGTTAAGACGAGATTTCTCGCGACCAAAACCAGTATGACCAACGTGAGAGACTGACAGATTATCGTCAGGAATTGCTCCACTCTCCATCCCTAATGGGTCTTGACAAACTGCTGGAAAGAGTTAAAAAACAAACAAAATGTAACATTTTAATGATCGAATCCCAGCCAAGTTTTTGATTTTGTTCCAGGAAAGTCAAGGTCCAGGAAAGTCGTTTCCAAACGAAGTATTTTATCGAGCGACTGTAGTTTGAACGCTCTGAATGTAAATAACCTGGTAAAGAGCATTATACAAGGGTACAATTCCGTTACCGCACGTACATGTATTTGTAAAAGGCCATGTTCCAGTGTTGTAGGACTCGAATCCAGGACTCGGCTCGAGTCGGACTCAAGTCACTTTTTTCGCGACTCGCACTCGACTAGAGTCAAATTGAAATGTGACTCGGACTCGACCATGATGACTCGTGACTCAAGTCACGTGTTTTCTAAGAAGAAAAACTTAAGTTTACAAATCTGTGAGACGAACGTCATGGAAAATTGCATGCAGGATCGCCGGCTGCGCGGGCACAAGCGCACACCAGACCCCACTGGACGTGCTCGAAACCCCGATCTCGTGTTGGACGAACACGAGAACGGGTTTCTGAATGACGAGAATCAACACGCAAACATTGTTCGCGAACAGCATTCTCACTCCTCACTGACTGGGGATTGGATGGAGAACGTCTAGAACAAAGATGGCGGACGAAGGCATATAGGCCTACCACAACTTAACGCGTACGTTAATGACTTGCAGGTCTCTGTAATGGTCGGAGCGGTGAAAGTAGCACATACGCGCAGACACAATGTTTTCAATGTCCTCCAACAAGAGTATGTCTCCAACAATAACTGGCGCGTAAGTAGGTCTACCACCGCGGCTATCCACCCTCGTACCCAAGATTACACAATTACAGCGCAGTAGACACGACACATCAACTGTTAGAAATCAAAAGATCACCGTTGTCCATTTTTTTGTGGCCCGGCAACATCACCAGTGCGCTCAACGTGTGAATGATACATGTGCGCTTGTAGCATATCATGTGATCATTTTGCCACCTATAACAATTCACTATCTGTAACCATGGTATAACAAAGTTACATGTCACACTCTTTGTTGCCATGGATCGACAAATCAGAATTCACGTTTGCCTGAAGATAATATCTGGCAGCTGCATCGGAGCGTGCCAGCATGTCATCAGCAGTTTACAAAACGAAATCGTTGCTCATTACCTTTAGCAACCCGTTCCTATAATAAGGAAACAAAGTCTACCCGTTCGAAACAACATACCTAGATAACTTGGCGGTTATTTCCTCTTTCATATCAGAAAGAAAAGACAACACAACTTTGAAAATGAAAATGTGGACTTATTTCCATATCACAGGAACAGAGTGCTAAAGTTAATGAACACCACGAAACTAGTTGGCCTTGGGTCCCATTTGACGGGCGAGAACTGCAACATTAAAATTGCATGCATTTTTGTTCAACAGCCGGAACCGGGATCTGCGGTGTAGGCGTCTCGTAACACGAAAGGTTAAGTATAGGTACAGGTTAATCGGGTAATAAAGTAATACCTGCTTGTAATCAAAAGGTACATGGTGGATTGTTTTTCTTTTTGATAAAAAAGCTAGCTTGACTTTTTCAAAAGAACCATAGCACTGATTCATTAGCCTAAGCAATCTGAAAAACAGAAGTGTGTCAAGAAAAATCACAGAATTCTAGGTATGCACAGCGAAAAACCCGCCAGATTGTTCTATAACTTAAAACAAGTGAATTGTGACTTGGACTCCAGACTTCGGGCTCAACATTGGTAAATCGACTTTACCACTAATAAGTTCTAATGTAGTGTATATACCTTCCTTATGAGTCGTCTTCCACGGTGGTTTGTAGAAATCCTCTTCGTAAGACGAGTCCTTCGCTAGACGCTTCAAAAGGCGCAAGTGTTGACAATCGCAGGGAGGGTCGTTGGACTGCGGAAACCAGCGCTCCTCATCCAAATAGTTTGAATCGGGCATCTTACGAAAGTTACAACATCCGACTGAAAGGCCGGCTTCTGTTGAATGAAATGTATGGCCAAAGTTGATTACTGGTTCGATGCGTTGTACACAGGGTTGGGTTTAGTTGAGATTAGTAACTGACTTTAGCTTTATTTTGTTCGGTTCAGTTGGGTTTGACTTCTTAGTAGTTGGCTTACTGGTGTTATTGACCTAAATTCGCGTATATTGCATACCGACACCACCATATCTACCGTGACCTGAAATGACTGCTTATCAATGTCAGCTTTTCAGTTAAGATCTGCTGCCGTGTTTGTATACATAATAAGATATACATGTAGGCCTTTTTTTCTATTAGACCTACTTGTTGCAACACAATGTTGCTCCATTCCTACGCGTTTTTCGGAGTTTCTTACATGTTTTCAAAGTGACCGTCACTATAAAAGAGCCTGAATGAATATCTGAACAGTTAAACATAGTATCCAACCAGGGCTTTCCTTGTGACCCTTGACATGTTGCGTCATGCATTTAAACAACCAGTCACCTATACAAAAAAATCGAAGCCTAAATATCTCCAAATACGGTTCACTAATACCTACAAACTTCTTTTTTTCATCCAGACTGCATGGGATTGGAATAATTTTCCCCTGCACATCTCAGATACAAGTAACACTAAAAATTGCAGAAGCCCTAAGGAATCTCAAACGTAATGCTCACGAATAGCCGTCCACCTCTCTTTGGCTGCATGTTGATCAGTGACTATTTGTCAAGATCAAGCTCATGATCTATTTATATCTGTGGGTGATACCTAGCCCCAGACTGGGGGCCATGATACGCAGAGAGTCCAGTAGACTGGCCCCCAGTCTGGGGCCAAGTGATACCTAGCCCAAGGCCCTGTTTGTTTCACTTCGATCCGGATAGCGACCAGAACCTGTGTAACGGATAAGGCGAACCAGCCCTTTGACTACAGATCGCGACCCAGATCCGTGTGAAGCAAAGGCCGTGTCCGAATCACTTGGCTACGGCCGGAATTTACACACGACTTAAAGGGAACTGACCGCGGCCACTGCCATTGAATCGTGCGTAGTTTCCAGCCGTAGCCAAACAGGCCTCAGGATTTTATCATGAGATGCCAGGGAATCTCTGGTAAGGGAAACAGACTATTTGGGTACAGCTGTGCGCGTGCGCAATAGTCTCTCCTATCACTGCAGCCATACATACGATGACTCAATCGCGCTTTGTTTCCAAAATACTGTTTTTTTTTTAAATGGCGAGCTGGCTCGTGTATGTTACTTCTCTACTTTGTAGACGTTTTTCATGTGACGTAATATGACGGGCAAAGTTATTTTAGGAAGCATACCATGTCTGTACAGGCGCATGCATTTTCGAATTGGGGTATTTCTACTTGGAAGTTAATGTACGCAAAAATGCCATGGGACTTTCAAGGCGCGCGCGTTTCTTGACACCTCAGGTCAGTGTAAAGTCCTCGCCGGCCGTCAACAATCAGGTGACTGAATATCTCGCATAGAAAAAAGATTTTCTATTATGATTGCCAGAGGTTGAATTATTGGAGGCTCCCCGGGACATGTTGTTAGTTTTTTTTTTCTTATTTACCGTAGGTTATACGTTTTCCCAGTGATTTTTTTCATACAGTTTGATTCAAGTGCTGTTCACATTCACATGGCTGTGGAAAACTGCGCTCAAGTACGGTTATCCCAGGAATTGTTGTGGTTTGTATTGTTTGCGCCATTATGTGCATTCCCTTTCAATTTTTGATCTTTTGAATTAATTTGCTGGCCACAAGGTTCATGTAAAGGAGCCTTCAAATTAATCTTAGGACATTGTATTTTGGTATTATGAGCAGAGAGCAACCAATTTTGCGGGATTTGCGTGTGCATGGTAACACACAAGCACTTTTAATTTAATTTGTTTATACGCAAGCAGTTTCAAACTCGACGAACTAAACTCCAATTTGCTATTAAGTTTAAGATTGCTAGAATATAATTAAATAGGATTTTTTAAAAATATTTTCTATGTGTATGTCTTTTCCAGTTGTTGCCAGTGTGTTTGACAACCTTCTGAAACTGTATATCTGTAGCATCTTCATTTAGATACAAACAGAAATCGATAAGAAATTAATTGCAATTTTTATAATCCTTGCTGTTCGTCACTTCGTCAGTTTCTTTAAACAAAAAAGTAGGCCCATTAGCATGTGCTCAATTTCATGTTTTATTGCTGGCCTTTACCCTCTTTAGTTTCCCAATATGAGACTGCATTTTATTTCATATTTTTGCTTCAGTTCTACGCTTCAGCTCTATGCTGAAATATTGCCTGGGTTAAAGTTTAAACCAAGCAAGGGCGAAAACTACAACTACCCAATTTAGTTTAGGTTGTTTCAACCCATTTTGGGTGCTTGAAATTAATTTCTGGGTTGTTTTAACCAAACTACGGTTAATATTCACTCATTTTGTGGGTGAAAACTGAAACAGAAAATAATTCTCAACCCAAAGTAGGGTTAATACAGCCCATATTTGGGTAGTTGCAGTTTCCACCCTTCCTTGGGCAAAATTTAACCCAGGCAATTTTTCAGTGTATGCATTTGTACTGCACGGTCTCCCCTGCTGAGAACATTGCTGTCTTTTTGTTTGAATTATGTTGTTCTATTTGAGAATCCTATTCTTATTGCGGATTGGCACAAAGTCATTTCAAACGTATTGCTTCTTCCAACGAATATTCGAATGCTACATTAGTTAATTCATTAGTTTAGATTCCAAAGCAACCAACACTTTAGAAGCCGTGGGAAGGACAAAAATGGCCAATCATTTCACAAAATTAGTACCGGTTTTTCCTTAGGCATGAAACCTGCATATACCAGTGTTTAGAAGCTCGAACTTCTGTCGATGTTAGGGGTGTGACATGCATAAACATGCAAACACTGCATGTTTTTAGGACTACCTAGATTAATCAAGGATTGGAATCAAAACGTAACATTTACTATAAAAAGGCGATAAAATAAAATCAATTAAACTGGCTGAGGACAGTTTCAGTTTAAATGTTGCCGGACACCATTTAGTACCATCGACAGTCGAAATTCAAAGAAGACAAAGGTGAAGACTCGTGATTTTACTCGTTCATGTAAAATATTGCCAAAGTACTACATTTTGCCAAGGTGTCCAACACTGTTCATTGCAGTAGAACACACAATATAAGATAAGAGAAGAATCTTGGAAGAGCTTAAGATGCCCTCATCGTATATTGTCTTTTGTATATTGTTGCTCTTGTGATAATTATTGAATTTGATCATCCCGCGCTTGGTGCACGCAAAGCTAGAGAAAATATAGGATTTCCAGTCCCATGATTTTTTTACGTTCAGCATTCAAGATGTGCGCAGAAACGCGAGCGCTTAGGTCTATCAACATTCTAGCATACATGAAAATGCCTAAATTGGTCTTGTTACGTTGTATGAAAACCCTCATTTGATTCAACGCTAGCCGCAACGACGGCTTTTATCATTTTTCCGTTGCTCCTGTTTTTATTTCATTTATTGTACAATAGTTGCTACGGATTCTGTTAGTCAAATCAGTATTCATAACAGAAATATCGCCTCAGTCTTGGGTAGTTACCTATATTGTGGACCTCAGCGTGAAGCCTTTGTACTCTTTTGCCTGGCCTCTTCCCCTCTAAAAGAGTACAAAATGAAATGACGAATTCTCTGTAGTGCCTGAGGACCAATTCTAACCTATAATGTATGGCTGTTAATGTGCAGTAGACAACCAGAGAATAGTGGAAGGAGGAAAAGCAATGTCCATGACAGGCCTCGACATTTACGGTTTCCGATTGCCCAGGAGTATGACACCAGGCAAAACCGTCGATGGGTTAAGAAACAGCCATTGCCCAAACTTGTGTGAACTATGCATCAGAGTCCAGCGCACTCTCTGCACACACGTAATAGTTCGGGTGGTAGTTGGCTCTATGATAATTGTCATTTTTAACACGTTTCCAAAAGCATACGCAACCAATTCACCCCCTCCCCCAGTGTACGCTTTGTACTCTCGTGAAAATGATGATAAAAATGGACGACCCGTTGCGCCTCAAGTCTTGTCTTAATCCTCATTAGTGACACATTTCACGATTGCAATTTTACCCCCCACGGTTGTATTATTTCAACAGGATTTCTCTCTTCTAAAACATACTGTAAAAATGCTCAGTTAAATGTGTACATTTGGAGGAGTGTGCCTTCTGCTTGGTATGTAACATTAAGACAGTAAAGACACTATATCTTTTTGCCAAAATTGCTTACACGGGCGTCGCTAGACCATTTTAAAGAGGGGAGGGGTGTCATCGAGATTTGCTGACGGACCTTCACCGGATTTCATGAGTGTAATAGTTATCTGATTAACAATAATCTTATTTTTGAACGTAATCCCACATCTTCAACCTTTACTTTTCCATTCATACCGACAGCACCACACAACCAAACTGACAAATGGAGGGTGAGACCTCTGCCCCCCCCGTAGCGAGCCCAGTGACTGCTTATGCAAGTGTAATCGTCGTAGTTTCAAGTATAAGGTGACCACTTAATTTTAGAATTTTAAATAGCTGAATGATCTGAAAGTAATGACGCACAAACATTCACTTCGGACGATTATAATGCTATATTCTAACAAGACTCTAAGAGTTTGTCAGGTATTAGGCTCCTCGCCGAAAACGTGTACAGTTGAGTATATTTCCATTATCAAGTTTTCTACTAAAAATTGAACTAATTAGGAGAAAACAAACCTGACGAAGACGGGAATTGGTAAGATTACATGCACAAAGGTAAGATTACAAAGTAAAATGATGACTTCATACTATCACTTTGCAATACAAATTAAGTTTTTACGACAAAAGTACTCGAAAGGTACTCAGTCCAGTACTTTCAAAGTACATTTCTCCTTAAAACTTAAATTTTACACAACTTGGAGTGTCTGAGGTCTTATATAAAATAAACTTTTTAAAGCAAAAATGGACTCTACTTATGAATTTGAAAAGTAAAAGTCTGTAAACTTGAATGAAAAATGCTTCTAAATAGCAAGTTAAAACCAAAGGTATTTAGTTTTCCTTACAAATATACTGTACTTAAAAGAACGAAAGCAAATATAACATACCAGTCATAGATGAACTTGCAATGAAAAAGAATAAAACGGTAATCCCAAAACAGCTAACATCCATTCTTTTCCCTTTGACAGTTTTTCACAGCAGTAGCAGTCAATCGGCCACACGGCTTTAAGCAAGAATTCTCCACTCGCCCAGGCTCAAACTGTTTCTTCCTCTATGAAATAACAGACTGGCGGAAATTCAGGATGCTTTGCGAAGGAAACGTCATCCTTATGCTTGCACACTATGATATTTTAGGACGTCGTTGTCTATTGGCGGTAGCTACAGTACCCGAGGAATGACGCTAGAAAACACTAATAAGTAGGTGAACTGTTGCGGAACTGCAAATGACATGACAGAAGCCATTTTTAACGACAGCCAACCGCTTCATAACACACCTCGTCTCTTGATATTTAAATTACCTTATAACGCTTTAATGATCTTTCTTTATGGCCTTCGAGGCTAGATTGAGAATTCGCTCTTTTCCATGACAACGTTGCTGACTTTCATTGCGTCGACGGTAAAATTAGCCAGTCAACGCTATTTCATTCAAGTGGACCCAGAGCTGAACGGTATGTTATAAACTTCATCGGTTTTCTTGTATACTTGCCCTTGCTAGTAATTTGACACCCTCCTTTGAGAGGAGGGCATACATGCTTATGTATTAAACCGAATTTCTGTTAAACAGTAAACCCAAAATTGGTTTACTGAAAAGGAGGAAACTTTGTTTACTGACTGTACTGTCATAAAAGACAGCGCAAATAAAAAAAAATTGTCAAATTTAAGCGCTGAAATGTCAGTTATACTGACGCGTCTGCCTGCGATGAAATCAGTTTTGGCATGAACATGCTGATCGCATTCGCGGAAAAACTTTAAATTGCGCCAAAATCGCCTTCAAAACGGTAAAATCGAAATATTGACAAAATTATTCAGAAAGAACAAGAAGATGCACGTTGAAACACTCAATTTAACAAACCCACAGTATGCCCCTTTAGAGAACGTACTTGCAACGTGCAAGCAGAGCAGAATTCGTCAACAAATTCAACCCGTGAACAGTTTTAACTTGGATGACAACAAAGGGTACAGCTTGATGCAGGCCTCATACATCAAACTGTGCGCGGATGACTCTGCTGTTGCCAAAATATCTGAAGTAGTTTGAAGTTGTATGTATTGACACTGAATAATAAACGAATGGCGGAAGTGATCCAGTCAAACAGACGCCTTAGGTATTTTTTTTTAGATTACTTTAGGCGTATATGTCATGTCGTACTTCTTTTTCTGGCTCCAAGGCCTGGTAGGATTAACAATCACCCATGTTATTGCATAATTTAGTCCTCAGATCTTGTTTTTCATTTTATATTTCTGTCACTTGAAAGGAATTCTTGTAGAAACCAGAGAATGTGGGGAATTCAAGGAGCACATTGAAAATATGGGGAGGACATTTCGCGAAAGGATGTTTTCTTTTTGTAGGCCTAACAATATTAAACAAATTTGAAGACAAAGACAACATTTTCCGTCTGGTCGACCGTGCGTGTGATTTTCTTTTAGTATTTTGCACGTAAAGCGACTAGGAATGTTTTCAGCAGGGAAGTGAAAATCTAATGAACATTATTGGCGAAATTATTTTCAACATGGCGGAAGGCAATGTGTTGGGCTTGGTGCAGAGCAACTGTCATTGAATAGTGGCTCCGTAAATACAACAGTCATCTCACTGCTTACCCCTGTTGACCAGTGAAAGCATTACCGTAGTCACGGCATCCGTTCATAGAGGAGCGGTACACTTTTCACTTTACTATGAAAACTAATCCTCACCAGAAAAGGAACAATATTTTACAAAGCAACATCCGTCCCTACTCACCACACAAAAAAAATGACTCAGAGAGCCAATACATGCCTCCATTCACCCGTAATGGAAAAATCTTCCTCCAACTTGGGGGGTGCAGTTTGCCTGATATCTGACTTACAAATTTCCCTTAATTTGGGGGTAATTAAAATTTCTAAGAATTTACGAGTAAAAGGTGGCACCGACGTTCATAGAAACATCTAAGAAATAAGTTCATCATAAATATAGGAGGTAAGATAAAGGCGTAAAAACCAACACCTGCTTGGATAGAATTTAAACTTGCCCTAAGTTCAGCGGCTTGGCCAGCAGGGAACCGGGAGGGGAAGTTGTCCCCTTAAAATACTGTTTGTTTTATTTTGAGGAAGTTGAAGCACCAGCACTCGAGACACGTTACCGTCACCTTGGGAGGGGAGACCGGTGATTCTTTGGAGGATTAAAAAATGTGACATTCGGCTTTGGAAAAATCAATTTCTCATTAACGCTCAACCCATGAGCTGATCTAGCCCCTGCTCAAGCGGGCATCAACCGAGCGCGAAGGGTCAATAGCACAAATGTTTATTGGCCTGCTGAATGTAGTGAAGATTATCATTTGTCAAGTGTCAAACGCTGCTGACTCAAAAGAGAAAGGTTGAAATTTCAAAACGCCAATAATCTTTTATACTTAGTATTTTCTCAATTTTATATTTAGAATAGTTCAAATGAAATTTTTACCTCCAGAAATAAAACAAGTCGTTGGTCTATTGTCTAACGCTCCTGACTTTAGAGCGTGAGGTTGCGAGTTGAAATCCTCGCCCTGAACAGGCAAACAAATGAAGTTTTTAAATCAACTCTTCAATTGCCTCTTTGTTTTGCTGATTCCCAGTAATATCCAATTTAACGTGTTCTGTTACAATTGGGCAAAGATTTCAGAGCACCCTACATCTTGTGTCTGAGTTTCAGAATTAGAATTCCGGGAAACACAAAATTGCAAATGTGAATTCAGCGCTGTTCAAACTAATTTTGAAAAAAGGTACCAAAGTCACCATTCACACTAACATGAATTAACTGAAAATTAATAGAACCAGGCATCTTCAGATATCCATTTTTAAAACAACGCACTTAAACCAACGATTTGAATACTTAAGCCTTTAGTTAATATGTAGGCCTAATAGATTATTCCACTGAGTATATGAGCTATGTGTATAATGTTATCTGCACTTTGTACATGCATGTACCACTTCATAAAAACAACTGTCACCTTCTTTTACTTTTTACATTAGGCCTATATTTAATCGTTATTTTTTCAGTTTAATTTTTTGACTTTTACGTCCATTTTTTATTCATGGTGCATGATGCTTTTACCCATTCCTGACACCTAAGAGTGGCCATGGGAGAATTTTTGGATGCACGTTTGTGCAAACCTATACTCTTCCTCAATGTGTGGAGCTTTTTGGCGCCCTGTTTGGGGTTACGTGTTTAACAATTGTCCATACTTTCCCGGCCGACCGAGGGCACTGTTGCTGTGATGTCATTCAAGGGACGCACGGATCAGTATAGGCCCCTTACAGGATTTCTAATATTGTAAACCCACAATTTGCTCGTTGGTTAGTTGGTTAATTCACAATAATTCAAATCACAATAAAGATATAATGAAGCACAGATATTTCCAGAATGAATAAGGGGTGGTGAATGATGGATACCAAAATGCTTGTACATGGCCTAGTTCTTATTCGTCACAATAATGTTCATGTGTGACTATAACCATAAGGTATAGAAGAGAGAGAGAGAGAGAGAAAGAGAGAGTAAAAACGTTAGCTAACTGACCGTACAGCTGAACAATGGAAATAAGCAAGGATTTCTAAACTCAAAGCAATACGTAAACATCTTGGGAATGAAGATAGATGTAAATACAACTGCTTAATTATAAAACAATGAATGTACAATAGAAATCTGATATACGTGTACTGAAGTGGGAAAACTGTATTGGAACGGATGATATTCTTCAAGTAGTTCTTAAAACCATGTATAATTCAAAAGCTCGTTCAGTGTTTGTTTAACATATTACCATGAACTTGCACAATGTAGTATCAAAGAAGAGGAAACTTGGAACTGCAATTTACCAACATTCCAACGGTTGTTTTAGTACATAGTGAACCAGATACTTTTCCCTCTACTAATTGCATTGCAGCCACAGTGTTTCTAATGGACATCGAAATTCGCATGAGCATAAAAACAAAAGACCACAAGAATACGTTTTAATTAAATAAGGTTTATTGTTGAAACATGAGTGTATTTAAAAAGTTGGAGGAAAATAGCTTCTTAAATTAACAGTTTAAGCCTCAAGTGTAGCTAATTGTAATAGTTCGTGCAAGTAAGAACGAGTGACAAACTGAAAGTGAGCAAATACGTAGCCTGTGACCACTTTGAAGAAATTCTACCTAAAACGTGACTATAATTATTAATACTCGGATAAACAAGGTATATATTAGGGGGCCTACCATGAAGGTTAATTTTTACTAATACCAGAAATAATTTTAACAATTGTCAAGATTAAATTCTGGGTCAAGTCATCCTCGTCCCCTTGGCCTGGTGTCATAGCATTCGACGCATCCCGTCTGCTTTTAGGCTTTCGGCATGGAAAGGAATTCAGAGAGAGAAACAAGTCGTGTTTAAGGCGGGAAAATTAGCAAGTTAATAATTCCGACAAAGAATAATTAATTCCAAGTCTACGAGCTTTATTTGAACAGGTATTTTGCTGCCATTTTTTTCTCATGAAATAATGTCACTTTTGCCCGCAGCCGCAAATGTTTTTGTACCGAGTATTCAAAAGTTCTGACAAGTAAAGTATCAGCATTTTGAGCAGCTGTCAATTGATTTCCCCTTCTAAAAATAACTGAAGAAAAGTTACCTCTACAGCCCAGCAGCTCAAACCGGATGCAAATATACCTTTGCCAGCTCTGGGGCTCAATTTGGACGTAACGTGTTTGCAGAGGCTCCGGGAATAAGACAGTGACCTGAGATTCGTTGTCAGTGTTACCCTGAAACTAATGACCGGTGAAAACAAATAAACTGAACGGGAAAACCCCAGTATAAAAACAGATTTTGACACCCATTTAATAGCTTTACAAATTTCATTTTAAGCACGTTACCTCCTGTACTCGGTGCCAAGACGGTAATTGGTTTGGTACAAACTCTTCTCCAAGTGCAATGTCGTTGGGAACTACACGAGCATTACTTATACCGATCTACCTAATGCATTTCTACCTTTGCGCGTTTGCCATTCATTTTATTAAGTAGGTAGGTCGCAACTCAGTCAATAATGTTATTAATCTGAAACTGGCGCTACACCAATGAATTTGATGGAGCTTACAAACAAAAACACACTATGACTTTTCAATATCCCCCTGCATATTTTATGAACGGCTCCTTGCGTGAAAATAAAAATCACTTTTTGTAAGTGTTGGTTCCCAAAGTGCTTGCCTACCACTTTAGGTCCTCCACTGGCCGTGATGTAGTTCCAGTTTACTCCGTCAGCGCTGTATTGCACTCGGTATGATTTGGTCCAAACATTACTGAAGTGCCGTCCCTGTGTGATGAGTCCGCTGACCGTGATTTTGTTTCCTAAGTCTACGCGGATCCATTGATTTGTGTTTATTGGGTCGGGACACCAAGCACCTACAGAAAAGACCGTGTCGAAACAGGAAACACAACAAATACAAAAAAATCATGCATGCATGGAAACAAGATTCTTAATGTCAACCCAACACCTGAAAAAAACTTGTGGATTGGTCTCCTGTTGATTTTTTTAGTCCAGTATTTGAAAGTGTGACGCACTTTTGTCGCTCAAGAAATGTTCATTTTTAGTATCGAAAAATCTCACACTTTTCAGCGCACCCACGACAAATTTTATTTCACTTGTGGACGTGTGAGTAATTGAATGACCATTGAAAAGAGAAAAAAAGAAGAAAACATTGACCTGACGTTTGACAGGAAAAATGACAATCCGGATTAATGTCAAATTTTGATGAAATCTATCACTTTCGGGCTAATGAAGTGAAATCATTTTCCACGTTGTGAGATGGTTCGAACACAAGAGCAAAACGTGTTCATAGATACAAATCCACCAATTTGATTTTTATACATCAGCCGTGCGAATCACGCTGAAACACTGTTATCGTCGACTTTATTTCTTTCTTTATTTCTTCGGGCACACGTTTACAAACAATGCAATATCTTCCAAATTCATTCACCGATTTCAGCCAAATTTGGATAGAATCTAGCTTGGCCGGGGTTTCACGTGTAGAGCCTAGCATAATAGCCAATGGTCACTGGTGGTCATTAATGTGAAGTTACAAATTCTTCCTTCTTCTTCTACAATCTTGGTCGAACTATTGTCAAACTTTGTCTATGATATCTCTGGACCTAGTGTCATAAAATGTGTTCATAGAAGTTGGCCTGGGATCACCCAGTGTTCAGCAGTGGTAATTTTCCTTGAAATAACAAAATGCTTCCCCCGACAGTCTTGGTCCAACCACTGTCAAAATTGATCATTTACAGCTTTGGAAAAAGCCTCAAATTGGATGTTCACAGAAATTGGCCACTGGTCACCTACTGGTCATCAGGAAAAAGTTTCTTTCATTGCACTGTCGAATACTCGCCCGTTTTGCTATATCTATCGGTATCTGCCGCCTGCTTTTGCCGATATCGGCAACATCTGGAGATAATCTTCCTTGACACGATTCATGTCCTAAGTGACCAGCTTACAGAGTCAAAGGTAACCTAGTGCTCACGAGAGGTCATTTGCGTTTAAAATACAAAATAATTTTCCTCACCCTGGTCATGACTCAATCAGTCCCAAATTAGGGCGGTGATATTTTTGCAGGAATCGCCATGTGGGGGGTTAACAGAATTTGGCCAATGGTCACCTCATAGTGTGTTGGGGTATTTTTTCTCCCAAAACGTTCTTCTATCGGTTGTCCAATAAAACTTCATCGTTTTCATCTCTGCAGCAAGTCTTCTGTACGGTTTAAACAGAATTTGGCCAGTGGTCACATGGTGGTCCGTGGAGTTTACTCAATTAAGATCAAACTTATTAATGTGGGCTTACTAAATTATTCAGTCGAGAGCCGTGATGTAGATGTACGTAGTCTCAATGTATATTTTGTACTCTGCTCACAGCTAATCATCTAATCGGCCACTGGCCCACGTGTGTTACCCATGTACTACATAGATTCCTTCAAGCTGGAGTTTTGATGATGATTCCTGTTGGATATTTCCCAAATTGTGTGTCCCTTTTTTCTGCAACTAAATATATTTACAAACGGGGATATACAACAAACTTTTACAATTCCCTTGACTGATCCTCTAGGAAGCCACTTTTTATTTTTTAATGCTAAGCATTAGTTGAAGGAGCGGGCTAAAGCGTAGGAGAGGTTGGGTTGGAATTATCGAGCTGGGTAGCTTATTTGAAGTGGATTGGGATTTGTTGGGTGCTCGATTAGGTGAGGCTGGGTTCGGTCAGGTTAGGTTGGTTTGGGTTGGGTCAGGTTGGTTTGGGTCGGGTTGGATTTGGTTGAATCGAGTTGGGTTGGGTTAAGATACTGGGTTTGGTTGGGTTTGATACATAAAATTTACCGTTGATGTTCAGCCGAGATCTCTCTTTACCATAACCAACACGACCAGCTTGAGAGACTGACAGACTAATGGTAGGAATGGCTCCGCTCTCCATCCCTAATGGATCTCGACAAACTGTTGGAAAGAGTAAATAAACAACAACAACAAAAAGTTCAGAAAAAGAGTCCAGGCTATATTTGTGATTTTCTTCCAGAAGATTCAAAGACGTTAGTCCTCATGTTATCGCCGGAAGAGTTAGTTTCAGTACCTATAAGCCTGATTGTTTCATTTCTTTTGGGGGGATGGCAAGGAAATAGTGAAAATCACGAAAACAGCACTAATATGGATTTTCTAGTTTTCTGGTTCCAAAAGGGCCCATGAAATTGTACGCTTGCGCACAGTAACGAAAGCGACAATGTGCTATATCTAACGTTAACACAGGAGTGGATTCCACGAAAACAATAACTTAGCCGCCAGGCAATGTGTGTCATACCAAACGAGAACGTTGATTGCTCAGAACATGCAGTCTAAGTGTTGTATCTCTGGGAAAATCGCTAGGGCTGCCTCCGAATCACTTGGCTGCGGATTGAAATTACACACGACTAATTAGGAACCAGCTACGGCCAATACCATAGACTTTTGTGTAATTTCCTTTCGCAGCCAAGGAATTCGGACATCGCAGCTGTTTGTAGAGCGATTTCGTAGACTTGAAATCAAGTCTATAATTGGCTGGGTGTAGTCCACAAGGGTTCGGCGATCAATTTAATAACACGGGAAAGGTCATTGCAACCTTGCTCCCCAATACGCGTTTCCGACGGTGCCAAATTACCGACTTCAACAATTTGCAAGCCCTTTTGTGCACAATATGGGTTTGCGACCAAAATTGGACGGAACACTCTGATTGGTTAAGAATCCCGATAATATAAATATTTTTTCCAGGAGCAGTTTAATTGGTCAGTTGAACGCTTATTAAACAATAACCACAGTCTAATTCATTTTAGAGGGTGTTTACATTATCTTAAAAAGCTGATTTGCCATGATTCTCTTGCCAGGAAAAGATAATAGATTTGTTCTGGAATAATTATGTATACTTTGCCTCTGAGCGTCGTATTAAAAGCGATATTAATGCAAGATATGAAAGAAACTGGCACTTATCAATTGTGGATATTCCTATAAATAAATAAGTGAGCCTGTTCTCTAGTGTGAGCTATTATTGGCGCTCTGCGTGGAAATATATGAATCATTCAGTTAAGTTGTTGCGTGTCACTAATATCTATCCAGAATCTGGTTGATTAATTTAAGTCGTGGGCCGACGTGCGCCGAAACCTGATGGTGTTCTATAGCCGCCAAAATTGCGCCGCGTCGCAGCGTCGCCCCGACGCGACGCTACGACAGGTCCGTCGCGTCGTCCTGTTGAGTCATGGCGTTGCGTCGTGTAGTTTCTTGATGCCGTCGTGCGTCGCGTCGCCTGTTCTTGTATGGTTTTTACACAGTGTGGGTTAGACCGTCGCCTCGTGCCGTCGTGCTGTCGCGTCCTGATGTTTTGCTGTCCCGTCGTGTCGTCGCACCTTCGTGTCGTGCTATTGCGTCGTGTCGTCGTCTGTCATATCGTGCTGTCGTGCCTTACTGTTTCTAAAAATGGCTGATGATTACTAATGCCAATATAGAGCGTACTGGTATGTCATACGTCCTGGGGAAAAAAAAGGTGCGTGCATAGGGTTGCACTACACCAAATACGCGCCCCAAAAAACAGTGAAAAATCAGACCAAAATAGCACCGCCTGTTGACTCTCGGGAAGGGGTTGTCCTCCGTTTTTTCATAGGAAATTCAAAATTAATGCCAGAAGATCACTTTTCATTTCAATTTTATGGGAGTTAGTCCAGCGAATTTGTTTATTCTCCTTTCCTCGAAGAAACCCCCAACTTCATAGTAGTAAAACTATGCGCTAAGCTCTGAATGTAGGCGCCCGCCTCTGTCCAAAATAGGCCCACAATATGGGGCTTTCTTCTTGAAGGAAATATCCCGCATTGGAAACTGCCAGTCCCAACTTTGCGTAAAACCCCCGTGGGATCACAAAATATAAAAGTGCTCGCGCCCAGAAACCCAACAGTTTGGTGGAATGCACCCATAGGGCCTACAAGATTGATCATAAACATTATTACCCATTGGTATTGAACTTTTCACATGGTTCTACCAGTAATGAGGCGATAGTGAGAGCATGATGCGACGGTACGATGCGACGGCAAGACACAACGGCACAACAAGACAGGTCGATACTACGAGACGGCAAGACACCAGGACACGATGCAACGACGCGACGCCAAGACGGCACGACGTAATGCATTAAACACAGTAGAAAAGTAACGAGAAAGGAGGCGAGGGCCCGACGCGACGGCACGATGCGACACAGCAGTCGTGTCGTCGTGTCGTGGCGTCGCGTCCTGGTGTCGGGACATTTTGGCCGAAGACGTTAGTGATCGAATTGATTAATTTCTGTTAAGGAGTGCGCTCGCACAACCAGTTTTTACTTACTGTCACTAACGTCTTGGGAATCTTGCAGGAATGAGGGTGCGGCAGTTGTATGCAAATGACTGATCCTCTTAAATATTTACAGCCTTGGTATTATAATTATGTACATGTACTTTAAAGTTCGAACAACATGGCGGCTTCACGCGATCAAGTACCCTGTCGATAGTGTCTGGTTTGTGGCAGGGATTAGTGGCATGTAAGTCATATTTTTCACACCATACTAGACATGAAATTGCAACCCTTCTAAAAGATTTCGTTGGGGACTACAGTTGTGCTGCATCGCATTGCGTTTTCGATATCTATGGCAGAAAAATTGGGAAAACAAAATCCTTGTCTGACACCACGCAAGAAATACGTTGACATTTTTTTGCAACTCACAATGAGCATGCTGCCTGAGGCCGAATTACTCATACAAACGGGAAATAAACCTACACGTGCAGCTGGAAAACGACAACCAACTTGCAGTCCGGGTACTTCATCCTCGAAGGTTTAGGTCTACATGGTCTCTAAGGACGTTTTAATTGGCTGGGGAGGGCATAATGACTGTACATAATTATGGTCACCAAGAACAGCTTGCTCTGACCTAGGCCTAACCTAGTCTGAGTATCACCCGTTCCACTCCGTGCTAACTCCGTACGAACGTCTGTGTTGTCGTGTCTGTGTTGACGGGACTGCAGACAGCCATGTTGCATGTGACCTTACCATGGTGTATTATTGAGGTTATCGAAATTTATTATGCATGCGAGTGCAAATTGGCTCCCTTGGAAAGCCGAGGGAAAAATAAAGAACATGTTAAAACGCTGCTGCAGGATTCCCAAGACGTTAGTGCGAGCTGTTGCACAGTCTAATTATGAGTCCTTAGGGGGCGCACTATGCACGGTGTCCGCTATCAAGCACTAACGTCTTGGAACCAAGACTAGGTGTCGGGGCGATGGGACAACGCGACGCAATTTTGGCGGCTATAGGACTCCGTACCGTACTGAACAGCCCACGAGCAAGGGCAGAATCGGTGTGGCATGCTGGATGGATCTCGGGCAACAGTGAACGGGCTCCGCACTAATTGTGACATGACGCAGCGTATGGACGACAAACACGACCGACTAACTACTTGATTTCAGGTCTAATGATTTCGCGGCTTTCGGAGCAACGAGCCCCATAGAGACAACGTTCATTACAATCGAACACTTCATTCTATAGCGGACAACAACGGTTTTTGGTGCAAGCAGACGACCCTATAGCGTGGAATTTTTCAACGACAGACCTTGTGAAATACCAAAGTGTAGAGGAGTAATTTCGGGAGGATCTAAACACGACACCATGAACAACACACAATTTTCCTTCATTAGTAAGATTTTCAAATGACGGTATATCTCAGAAAAGTATAAAAAGTGGATTTTACGAACCCTTCTAACAACGAAAAAAAAATCGAAATTGCAAAACTTTGCACTAATTCATCATTTAATTTTTAGTAGAAAATGAGTTTTCTGGGACGAAATCTAGAAAAAAAATTAAAGATTCCACCCTTAATGCATTGGTTTGAGGCAGTCATTTTGAATCCGCCAGATAAAATAATCAGGTAATATAATAATCAGGTCATTTTGAACCCCCCAAAATCGTATTCATTTAACGGTGCACGAAAATTCAAAGCCGTGTGGTATATCCAACACGAGGATGATGATTTTCTGTTAGATTGTACCGATTTCGCTAGTACTGATACCATTTCATGAGGTAGGATCGTTAAATTAGTGACATTTCCCGTTCATATCACTTCTGCTGCTGTGGACACTGACAAGTGCCGTACCGAGACGTCGAAGTCGTCACGTCCGCCCCAGTACTTGAACATGTACATATCACGTGTACACAATGTAAACACGCATACATGCACAACTGCACTTGCCCCGTGACCCGCCGTTACAAGAATGTTATTCAAAAGTTTGCCGTTACAAGACCATCCTATTTTTTTGTCCAAAGGTTCGACAAAGCAATAATTCCTGACTCAGAGATTTAACATTTATTAGGACATTATTAGAATTTGCTTAGCTGAAATTTGTGACGTATTTTTTCATTGCAAAGTGTCTGGATTCACACGATTTGGAGCGAAAATTTGGTTCAAATTCAGACACATTTTACCAAACGTTGTTTCCGGCAAATTCTCAGTTTTTGAGTGAAATCGAATCAGACAGTCTTTTAGTTTATCTGAATCTAGGTTTTTATAACCAGAAAAACTCATTTTTCATAGATATTGATCAAATATGGCAACAATTTTTTTCAGGTGAAAAATAAAATAATTTTTAGGATTATTTAAAACCGCATTTCATTATTTTTTTTAGCCAAAAAAAATTAACGATTAATGTAATTTGGATTTGTCATGAAAAATTTCTTTATTTATGAACCGTTTCCCTTAAAATCAATTAATGAAGATGATGCCTCCTTTTTCAATCAGAGCGCGATAAATCCGACATAATTGTTGTTGTGCTGTTAAGTGCCAATCTTCCGCACACGCACTTTGGTAATGAGCGCCATGAACATAAGTGACAAGCTAATAGCAAATCGTGCGTTCTATATTTTAACCGCGTGGAAGTCCACGCGCGAGTTACTGGGCATTCAGGATATCCAGTGCAATTAAAAATAACGATCAGTATAAGACTATTGTGTTTACGGACAAAGTTGGCATTCCGATCGGCTTCCGAGTTCAATTTCAAAAGTGAAATATCGAACTCCAAATTTCTGCTCTTCTGCTACAGGTTTTAGTGCAGATAAAGTACCTTCCTTAGCAGTCGTCTTCCAGGGTGGTTTGTAGAATTCCTCTTCGTAAGACGACTCCTTCGCTAGACGCTTCAAGAGGCGCAAATCTTGACAATTGCAGGAGGGGTCGTCAGATTGCGGAAACCAGCGTTTCGCGCCTGACTTGTTTGGGTCAGGCATCTTACAAAAGCCACAACATCCGACGGAAGGGCCAGCCTCTGTCGAATTAATCAGTAGTAAAGGTATATTATTAGTTAGATGGGCTTTAGTCATGCACAGGATTGGGTGGAATAGGGTTAAGGTTTGGTAACTGTGGTTTGATTGTTTTTGGGTTGGCTGGAGTTGGTTGGCGTGGCTAGGCTTTGGGTCTCATTTAGTTGGTTTACTGGTATTGTATAGGGCGACTCGCGCACGGTACATATCATACTGACACTGCTATATCATGAATCTGGCGAAGATCAATAATGGAGAATGCACCATTCATCATTGACATCGCCAATGCAACGTGAATAAATCTGCAGACAACTCAAGTCACGCTATGTCCAACAACCAGCGCTGTTTCCCTGTATGCCCTTATAATGAATTATGAAAGAAGACTCGGAACTTGATATTACATAAAGTGGAGATTTGAGACGGGCTTTTACGTGTAGAGTCTCTCTGTATTTCGGGCAAGATAACCACATGACAAACACTGATTTCGCTGATTGCGAGCATTGACCATTCAATCGTGCCATTAATTGACATTGCCACAACGAAATTAGTGAACTATACAGTTAATTAAACGTGCTGGAGGCTTAAATTTTTCCATAACGTTTGAAGTACCGTACTTTTTTAACTCATGGAGTCCAACGAACGGTACCTATATACACATGTGTTATTGCTTAAATCACGCATGGGTGCATGGGATTTGGGTGTACTACAAACACGTGTTTTGAAAGTCCGGAAGTTATGCAATACCAATCTGGCCAACGTGGCAACGTGCCAAGGCCAGTTCACACGATCATGAGCAGCGATCCCGGGGAGAGGGGGGCAATATATACCCCCGTACCTTTTGACGTGGGGGATTACCAGTAATTATAATCAGCCACCCCCACACACTTTTCAAGTCACTGACTACGCGCACCCTTAGCCTGAACCATCACAACTCTATATTTGCCAGCGTCACGATCTCACGTGGGATGAAGACCGTGCTGATCTTTCAGAAAACATCCCCTCCCCCGGCATGTGACACGAAATCTCCGCCGATGCATACTTCTAGAGGCGAATGTGAAAGCGAAGCGAATTTGACATAGATTCACGATGAGTTGATGCACATGCGCGTTGACTAGCATAATGCCACCCAGATTCATGGCTCACATCCAAGGCCCTACATGGATAACTTTGCTGAGAGTTATTGAGAGGCACATGAAAAAAAACATGACATTGACATATAGCCAATGTTGCTGTCTCGCTGTACCTTAATTGCACATGCAATTTTCGGTAACTTTCTCAGAGAATTCTTGAAATATACAGCAGCAAATTCATAATTTGAAAGAAATAATAAACAGCGTGGATTCCATAAAGTGAAAAGCGATACTCCTTTCAATTGTTTGTGTTGAATATCAATTACTAAATATTATTGGATAAATAATGGAAGTTGGTAAACAAAATACCTAACGTACAAATCGAGTCCCAGTCAATGTAAAATATTAGCGACGTGAAACAGTAATCTCATTACATTCCATATTGTTACTAACTCGGTAGAGCGAAGACACTATAGTTTATTTGGCAATTATCAGCCCATGGTTAACTTTTCACAGAGGCATCGTTCATCTTTGCATCTGTGATGCAAGATAGGCAATCGATATTGCGAAGATGCTTCGTTAAAACGACGCAGATTGATGATGCAACATCGATATTACGTACGGTTTGCGGTCCACAAAATTTACGGCCAAGGTTGAACATTAACATCGCGATATCAGGCACCTGTGCGCCGTTCATATTGCTGAGGAGGATAATTGATATGGCGAAAGTTGAACGTATATGTGGCAAACGTTATCTTCAAAATTTCGTTACAAGACCACCCTAAAACAATTACAGCCATTCTGATAAAGGAAACGAACAAAGAAAAATAAATTGCCAATCTTTCAGTGTGTTTTCCAACAGTCGTTTTAACCATTATACTCTATAATTCTAACATTTTTCCAGACAAAAATAGGTTGAATGGATGTCGTGTGAAATGAAAGCGCTTCTTTACTAGCCGCGCTAAACCTATAAGGTAATAAAATATGGACCCCACCTTGTTCTGAGGATGTCAGAGTGAAATTTCCTAAAATTGAACAAAGTTGTCATGAACTCTTGCGGCATTTTTGATGGTCAGAGTTAAATTAATAAAAAAAATGATGCATTCTGTTAAAAACAAAATTTCATTATTTAAACATAGGCTTTCCTTGGTAATATGAAGCATTTTTATGCGCATGTAATCAAGACGGATTTCGCGTGCAAGTGGTAGAACCGTTTTGGTCACTACGTCTGAACACCGTGTCGAGAAAATACGTCATTGCCAAATGACGGCGGTCAAAGATAAAATTCGGTGGTTATAGGCATATAATTTAACACTTTTGAAAAGTAAATTTTTCCTTTATGCTTTGAGATGCCCTCATGCCTAAGAATAATTCATCATTGGTAAATTAACAATAAAGTTGCAAATATTAACAAGACACCCATAGGTAAAATTCTTCAAGTTTTGAAAGTAATGAAAAGATCGAGGGAAACACAGCAACGGATAGAATATATATAATGACCTTTGTTTTTCCTCCAGTTTCCTGGGCAACTTGGACGAGTCTCATATGTTTTCAAAAATATAAATCCAAAACAATATCAACTACAAGGACAATTAAAACCGAGACATAGTGCAAAGTCATCTGTGACCATTATGACATCTATTGTACGTCAAAATGAAGTTCAACGAAATTAAACAAACTTGGCCTGAAAGCATGTGGCAAAAGACGAATTACTTTTCTGAATGATATGGTTAGTCGTTCAAAAGGCGACATTGAAAACTCACTGAAAGCGTGTTCTCCTGGTTAGACCTCGAGTAGAAAATGGTGGACATTGTGTGATAAAAGACGAAACCAAACCATTCAAATACGTAAATTCGATTCCACTGCACGAAATAGAGCAAACACATACGTACTTTGAATGAAAATGCTTTAAATTAGCAAAGAAAACGAAAAGAATACAAATACTTTATCGACGAATATATGTACTGTAATAAGAAAAACAGTGAATATAACGTACCAATCATTGCTGAACATGCAATGTAAAAGAAAGAAACGGTAACGGCGTTCATGGTTATGTACACCAACAGAAAACAGCTACACGGCTTTGAGAAAAATGTCCTCCACTCGCCCTGGTTTACAGTGGTCCTTCCTCAATGATGAGTAGATGACTTCAGGGGTTTGTGTAAAGGAAACGCTAATCGTTTGCTTACACACTGCAATTTGTTTCAGGATGTCATCGGTCTATTAGCGGTTACCAAGGTAACCGAGGTACGACACTAGAAAAAAAAAGATCAATATAGGTTTTCACGTGACGTAATAGGACAAGAAAAGGCATTTCAGAAAGTGTACCATTTACTTGGAGGCGCATGCTGTTTCTGGATAATGCTGAACATTAAAATCACGTGACTGAAAATCATCAAGTGATGAAAGTGTTGCGGAAGTGCATGATTTGTGAGACAGAAGCCAATGTCATGCAGTCTTGAATAGCAGCAAGATTCTACATAGAAATGAAGTCATTTTCTTTTCTGAGTTATGAAGTCAACCTTAAATATTGGATGGAATACATGAAAGAACGCATTGCGATATTTACAACTACTGTGTCGTTTTCAGCATACTCTTGATTTTACGTCAGTGTATGCGCTTGGATCAGTGGTACGTATGGTGGAAAACAAAAGAAAGACCAGTCCTTACATGGTCTACAAGGTGGAGAATGTTGCAACATGCTATCAGAAGCTGTTTGTAAAATTTGCATCTTGCCACAAGTTTTTTAATTCCATGGGCATGAAGAGATACGTGAACATGGTAGGACCCTTTCTTAAATGAATACCTATCCCTTGGTCTCCTGTTCACCAACACGTTTTCAACAATATTTTTATGATAAATATTTGTTTCTAATATTTCTCATTTCTGGCAGTTTTTTTGCAGTGCTGCATCGACAATTAGGTTGACTACTTTTGGAAGGAGTTTGAAGACGAGTTTCTCACCAAAGTATATTTTGGAACGTCACATTATTTATTTATTATAAATGGACGTTCAGCCTTGGACTTCTAGGCGAGCAGGGAGGAGAAAGTGTTCTTGCCAGACTGAACAAAATGCAGAGAAGCATGCGAGCTGCTTCAGTGAAAATCTAGAATTTCTAAAGCTGAAGTAAAAAACCCACTTGGTGCAGACAAGTCTAGCAGTTTCAAGAGTTGAATAAACCTTCTCGAAACTAGCCTTTGATCAAGGCACACGCAGCGAAATGGATAGTTTCTGAAGAGCAAAAAACTGCAGAAGTCTAGTTTTAGCACCGAACCAACGCACGAAGAAAGACTATACAACGAACCGCACGCCCCTCCAGAAATTAACCAACATGGGCATGCTGTAACCGAACTGTGTATGTCGGGGACTCTGCGCGCCGCGGGGCGTGCGTGCGGTTCGTCGCGTAGTCTTTCTTCGTGCGTTCATTTTGTGCTTAAACTAGTCTGCTCCGACTATCCATTTCGAAACGTGGTATAACCATAAACCCAAGTCCAACATAATTTAAGTTAATTATTGAACAAAGTTGGAACTTGTCCTTTTGTATCTCACACATGTATACATTTTTATTTGTTATAAAAAGTATGGTACGGAGTTCTATTTGTGGCAAAATATTTATCATGTGTATGATTTCATTGGCGCCAAGAACATTTTCTACAAAAATACTAAACGGTGTTAATTAATAAACAGTTGGAGTCTGATCAGCAAATGTTATGAGTTCTGATTGAGAGTGCATGTCCTGTTATGGTCTGGCTATTGTGAACATGTACATGCCGTATGGTCTCTGCGCAGTAACATGTCCATGCAGTCCACATTGACATTTATACCAAGGCGTATTCTCTGTAAGAGAGAGGACAATTTCAAGGGCACCAGGCACTACTTAAATCAACTCTGGCAGGGGTGTCTTGCAACTTAACAAAGGCCTCAAAACCCGCTTGATGAAGACCCAGGTACCAGTAGAGTTATAGGTCAAAGTGAAACGAAGTTTTAGCCAGAAAGTTGTTTCGACATCTTTTAATTACTTTTGTATTGGATGTTGAACATTCCCCGCCAGATTATGCATAATTATGAAAAGGCACACATTTAGCACTTCGGTAATTGGAGACAAACTGTTTCATGCTGCTGAAATCATGGGCAAAAATAGACTCCTGAATTTATAATGCTTAGTAAAAAGTCTTTAACTGATGCTTGCTAGTATTCAATTATGTAAATAATCATTATATTACTTTCACAATTATCATAACAAGTGGAACAAGTAATGGGTCTACCAAAGTAACAAATAGGCACGTGTATTCTGCCATTCATTCCACTTACCTCATAATTATCAACAATTCCCATGCTTTTAAGATATATATATACTAAACACCAAAATGTTATTGCAGTATATTGACCCAGTGTTCTGGCGCACCAACTCCGAAATTCGCTGTATTTCGCAGGAATATGCATATGTCCTATCCATCCATGTAACCCTGAAAGGATCAATCGAGCATGCCGTCAACTGCCGTGGCATCGCACTCACACGCGCTTTCTTGACGTGCTCGACGCGCGTGTGCATGTGGCAAATCACGGCACCCTACAGGGACGTGTTTCGGCGGTCATAACCAAGAATTGGTTCGGTGGTTTCTCTTTAATCACCTTGACGGTCTGAGAATAACGTCATCACAGTTACTTTTTACCCATTTAAAATTACCTAAGAAAATCTCTGAAGAATTACAACCTAACCAGTTCTTAGTTGTGACGTTTCACTTCGGTATACCCAATGCGTATACTCCATTATGAGGATACGAAATTAAAACCCAGCAGACCCCTTAAAATAACTTCCAATAAGTTCAACCGCTGAACAGCGCACTGCGTGCGTGTGCATGACTGGAGAGATCAATTTAATTGCATAACTGAACATGTTGCAGCAACGTGCTCATGCGTTTTCCGGCGGTTTCTTCCGAAGATCCAAGCACGCCGGATGAGTGAGACCAGGTTAGACCACAGTTTCACTTTGACAAGTCAATTGACAGTCACGCCTACAACTTTGAATCCTCCTAACACTCGCCACATACATCTCAGCTTTCGCGTTTAGGCTACTCAATACTTGCACTACGGCTTTAATACCAAAACGAAACATGCAGCTGAAAAATGACCTTACAGCTACGGTCGACCACCATGGCCTAATACGCACAGAGATTGGAACGCAAGTTTTCTTATCAGTGATCAGAATTCTTTCACGTTGGCCCCAAGCGTCGACGGCCCTACAAATAAGTGAAATTTTTCGTATCTTTTATTGTTCCCTTTTTCTGCCAAAGGAATGCAAGTGTTCCATTGTGGCATCTCACTGTCGGGCGTGGCACTGCAATGTATGCAGTTTCCTACACCGTCTTCAAACCTGGAGCAAGTACACACGGTATAAGTGAACAGTCAGAAACGCCTATGTGTGAAAGTGCAAAGCTCATTCTTTGATTGACCTTTGGACCAAACTATCGGCACAAAATTTTCTTTAGAGAGACATTGTTCAGTGTGTCAGGATATATGGATAAACGGAGCAATATTCAAAAAGACAATGATTGCATGGCAATTCGAGTCATGTCCATCCAGAGCCTACGCTTTCTAGTTCAGCGGCATAAATGGGGCAGAGCAACATAGACGAGTAGAGACTTTAATGCAGTTAATGCAATTAACCCTACCTGCTGACTGGTGGTGTATGCATATCCGATTGTCGGTCTGCTTATCACAACATTGAAGAAGTAAGATTATTCTCTTTGTCGTGACAGCCCTTGCTACAGACCCAACATTCGTCCGACCACTACTGTTTGATCTTTATGATTGCGTGGCCTCACTCTGTGAGAGGACCCCAATTGGACCCCAACTGCAGTCACTGGTGTTCAGAGTATTTCGTCCAAGTATTTTGCCGCCATGATGTGGAGAATACAGTGTGGAGAAAACCTACTAAGAGACAATACAGTGACTGCGTCCTCAAAGTACGATGAGTAACCGTTAAAATCCGAGCAAGGAAGGACCTGGAATAGCCGTAATGCACTAGGCTGAGCTTCCCTTGACTTGCAAGACGGCGCAGTCACGGCGATCAAGAGTTCTACAGAAATGATTGACGCAGCACCGTTTGAAGACTCCCTTGACTGGAACTTTCGAGGCTTCACGCGGGTAAGTGTCCCAAATCATAAAAAGATCGATCGGCTCAGTTTAGTCTCTTAGAGAATTGGCTAGGATATAATTGCTACAGATGTTTAATATGGGTTTTAAGGGCCAATGTGGAAAGAGTTCTATAGGCGCTATAGAGACGCAACTTGACACAGACGTGCACAAACCCTGTGAGACTGGTCTGAGAAATTTCAAGTGTTTTCCGAGTAAGCGACTTGTTTTTCCTCCTTAATTGAACTTTTCTTGACGTGTTTTTGCTTTGTGAAATCTAATTGGTCACGGTAGAGAATAATTACTGACGTCTGTGATATGGAAATATCCCCGCCAACTTCAGCAAAACGTCGTCCACTTTAACACAGGGCCAATCCAAATTCGTTATCCTCTACACGAAATTTAAAAGCAGGTATTTGATTTCATTACTGAAATTCTTTTAGCAAAAATCGTTCATTCAAATTCCAAAGGTCTTTTTGTTGAATCATATTTGTCAAAGTCGTTAATCAGGCATTAGAGTAGTCAATACGCCGTTTCGTTTCACTTTCAGTGGGATTCACATTTGTTCCAGTGATAAGTGCTTTCTTTATCCTATGTAACATCTAATTTTCCCAAGAAAAAGATTGAACAGTAGATCTTGAGACAGTTTTTGTTGTATTTTGTAAGAAACTTGTGGCGGCCGGGCTCTTTCAGGAAAGCATAGTAGTTCGGGAAAAGCTTATTAACGCTGTCTATGGCAATCACGCCAAGAACTCTGTTTTCATATTTTGTATACCATTCATGTTTTAACGTGGCAAGAGTTCCATGTGTGGACAACCGTACTTTTCCCTTAAAATGTCATAACAGTCATCAAAAAGTGATACCATGTCCTAAAAAGTGAAATTTAGGTGAGAAAATTCCGAAGCATTCACTTAAAAATCCTTTTTTGTTTTCAAACAAGTCTCATGGAATTGAGCACAGGAACGTAATGTTGTCCACATATGGAAGTCTCTCCTTTAACGTTAACTCTGAATTTGTTTCCCTGAACTTTTGCTTTTGAAATTCTGTAAATGTACTGATATATATATTTTTCGAAATGGTCCAGTGAACAGAGATGAAACCCAATGTGCACAGCATCAGCACACACAGCTAAGAGCAAAACAAAGATTTTCTGATTTAACCCTAAAATAGGCGTAAAAAACAAAAAAAGGATAAAATCATGAAAACTTTATGGAACAAAAATATCACACGGTAACGACTTAAAATGAAATACAGAAGGCATTAATTTCTCCAGTTCTCCTAAATTGAACACTTAAAACGCAAAAGAAAATTACGAGTATATCAAAGATCATATTTGCCTTGAGCAGAAGCACCCCTTATTGGTTGAAAAGAGCCACGCTGGTCTGGAGTGTTCGTTTTGTTGGTAGCGACGTGCACGCAGCGCGTGCATCTCATATAGTTTCTCGATAGAGCCTATGTTACGAGGAAAATGTGCCCTTTCATGCTCCAGCTCGGGGTTGATGATTTTTAATTCGACTGCACCTATTGAACAAAGGCAGCAAATATTAAACAGTCGAATGGTAATAGTGTAGTCTCAAATGCCCACAAACGAAGTGGAATGATGGAAAAAAATTAACGGGAAAGCTAAAAACAAATGTGCACAAAACAAATTTCCGGGCGTATCAGAATAGGGAATAAGAACAATCCCCATAAAGAACCCAAACTGTAACATCTGCAAATGCCAACACGTGTTTAACGGAAGTGAGCAGATTTTGCAGAAACTTGTCCGGAAAACCTGTACAGACCCCTGTAAATATTATCCTAGTTGCGTCAATTTTTCGAAATCTTCTGGAGCTGAATCAGTTCCTTCCATTTTAGCCACGTGACGGAGGCCTAAACATATCTCAAAAAGGCAGATAACTTTTTAGTCTGCGAAACAAGGGAACATACCACTCTATGGAGCAGGTTATAGGTATATATGAAGAATATTTCACTGACGAAGTGGTTGTGGTGGGAAATGCCAAAATTCCACCACCAATAGTGGTGTCCTCGGATAGTGTACATGTTCACGTCACCTTCAAGATGGGTTTAAGATCAATAATTATTGTAAGTGCACGAACATCCAAAAAAGCAATATACTCCCTCTAATTCATATTGTGTTTTCAATTTTCCCTTTGGCTTGGGTCCTTATACAGTTGTGCATGAAAATTCCACATGCTAGTCAACGATGTATTGTTACTCGTTCAACCGTGACCTTGGGCACATGATCAGTGTGTCATTGGAAAGGTGACATTCAAGCCTTCCTGAAGTCATAATAATGTCTAAGAAATCTATAGTTTTCCTGAACTTATGGTTGAACGTGAGTTTCCTTTATTTTGATTCACCCTGTATATTTGTAGGTAGGATATTGTCGCCTAAGTGCTTCTTACTTTCGTACAATTCGTCCTTTGTCCACACCGTGCTGGACCTCTTCCAGCGGAAAGATTGGTGCCTTAAAAAGAGCCGATAAATCTTCAAAATTTGTCAGTAGTTTTATCATCGGAAGTTGAGATGCACCTCTATCCTCTATCTACTAATATAAGTTTCATACACATATTTACTGTAGTTAGGGAAATGTCGACATAAGAAGTGAAGTGTTGTTGCGCTACTGCTTTCCACATGTATTTCATTGCAATTCTGACTTTTTCCACACCTGGCAGGCCGTCTTCCCCGCAAAGGAGGCTGCCTATATCCCCGCATAAAAAGACAATCTAAAAATGGTTCAAATCTGGCAATCGTGATATCATCGAAAAGCTCACTTATTGTTTTATCCAATGATGTAGGTTTCATATAGTTATTTACTGTAGTTGAGGGGATATGGGCGAAAGAAGTCGAGAGTATTGCCCTAGTGCTTCTAATTTCCGTACAAAAATTCTGTGTTTGTCCACTCCTGGCTGGCCCTTTTCCATCGCACAGTCTGCTTTCTATACATAAACATAAACAGCCTGACAATTGTCCAAATCTGGTAATCGTGGTATCATTAGAAAGTTTACATGTTCCTCTATCTACTGATGTGAGTTTTATATCCATATTTACTGTAGTTAGTTGAATATCGGCGAAAAAAGAGAAGTCGAGAGTTGTTGCCCTACGCTTCCTATTTCCGGTCCAAATCAAAAAGTTCACGTTGTATCCACTGATTTGAGTTCAATCCATAGTAGTCAAATATCTTCACAATTCGAGATTTGTTTCATTGCTGCTTCCTATTCAGGTGCAATTCTGCCTCTGTCCACATCTGCCTGGCCTTCTTCCCGCGCTGCCTATATCCCCACATACAAAATCTACAAATTAAGGCCCAAATTTTGCAATTGTGGTATCATCAGAATGGTCACCTGTCTCTCTATCCGTTGACGTATGTTCCATATCCATGTTCTGTAATTAATAGTCAAATATCATCTAAAGAAGGCCAGAGTTGTTGTCCTGTTTCCGCGCAAAGATTGCTTCATATATTGCATCATAAAAGACCTGAAAATTGTCCAAAGCTGGCGATATTAGAGGGATCTGAAAGGGAGAATGTCCCTCTATCCATTGATGTAAGTTTCATATCCTTATTTGTTTTAGTAAGGAAAATATTCTCTAAAGAAGGCAGAAGGTTTTATCTTTCTGCTCGCAAGTTTCCGGAATTCCCGATTCCTCTGCGCATTACAAGTGGTGTTCCCGTGCGAAGATGGCTCCAAATATCGCATCATAAAAGACCTGAAAATTGTCAAAATCTGGCAATTTTCATAACATCTGAAAGAGCGAATGTCCTTCTATCCTTTCATGTAAGCTTCACATATTTATATTTGTACTTCCGCGAAAGAAGGTTCTGGTGCTGGCTACTTTTCTGGAATTCCCACTTGGTCTGCACATTTTTGGTCCTGTTCCCGCCCAAAAATTGCTCAATATATCGCACATTAAAGCCAAAGTTGGCTTCCTATATCGTGTCATAAAAGACCTGAAAATTGTCCAAATCTGGCCATCTTGGTGGCATCTGAAAGGACACCTGTTTTTCTTTCCATTGATGTAAGTTTCATATCCATTTTCGTCTTAGTTTACAGGTCGTGTTCTCTGTCAACAATGCCTCCATATGATGCATCATAAAAGACCTGAAAATTCTTCAAATCTTGCAATCTTGGTGGCATCTGAAAGGGCCAATACACCTCTATCCATTAAGGTAAGTTTCATATCCATACTCGTTGTAGGTTTCTGCACATTATTGTTCCTTTTCCAGCCCAAAGTTGATTCCATACATCGCATTAGAAAAAACTTGACAATTTTTCAAATCGGGCAATCTGGCTGGCATCTGAAAGGGCACATGTTCCTCTTTCCATTGATGTGAGTTTCATATCCATATTTGTTTTAGTTTTGGGAAATATCCGCGAAAGAAGGTTCTACTGCTCGCTATTTTTCAGGAAGTTCCGCTTTGTCTACACATTATTGGTCCTGTTCCAGCCCATAGTTGGCTCCATATATCGCATCATAAAAGACTTGACAATTCTTTAAATCTGGCATTCTTGGTGGCATCTGAAAGGGGACATGTTCTCCTTTCCATTCATTTAAGTTTTATATCCATACTCGTATTAGTTTGGGATATGTCTGCGAAAGAAGGTTCTGTTGCTCACTTTTTTTCTAGAATTTTGCTTTGTGTGCACATTATTGGTCCTGTTCCCGCCCAAAGATAGCTCCATATATTTCTTCATAAAAGACCTGCAAACTCCTCAAATCTGACAATTTTGGTTGCATCTTAAAAGGCACATGTTCCTCTTTCCATTGATGTAAGTTTCATTTCCACATTCTTCTTAGTTTGGGAAATATCCGCGAAAGAAGGATCTTCTACTGGTTATTTTTCTGGAATTTTTTCAATTTGCTTTGTTTGCACATTATTGGTCCTGTTCCCGCCCAAAGCTAGCTCCATATATTGCATCATAAAAGACTTGAAAATTCTTCAAATCTGGCATTCTTGGTGGCCTCTGAAAGGGCATATGTTTTCCTTTCCATTGATGTAAGTTTTATATCCATATTTGTATTAGTTTGGGATATGTCTGCGAAAGAAGGATCGGTTGCTGGCTTTTTTTCTAGAATTTCCGCTTTGTGTGCACATTATTGGTCCTGTTCCCGCCCAAAGCTAGCTCCATATATCACATCATAAAAGACTTGAAAATTCTTCAAATCTGGTAATCGTGGTTGCATCTGAAAGGCCAATTGTTTTGCTTTCCAATGATGTACGTTTCATATCCATATTCGTTTTAGTTTGGGAAATATCCTCGAAAGAAGGATCTGCTGCTCGTTATTTTTCTAGAATTTCCGGTGTACGTTTCATATCCATATTCGTTTTAGTTTGGGAAATAACCTCGAAAGATGGATCTGCTGCTCGTTATTTTTCTAGAATTTCCGGTGTGTCTGCACAGTATTGGTCCTGTTCCCGCCCAACGCTAGCTCCATGTATTGCATCATAAAAGACTTGACAATTCTTCAAATCTGGCAGTCTTGGTGGCATCTGATAGGGCACATTTTCTCCTTTCCATTGATGTAAGTTTTATATCCATATTCTTCTTAGTTTGGGATATATCCACGAAAGAAGGTTTGGTTGCTCGCTATTTTTCTAGAATTTCTGCTTTGTGTGCAATTATTGGTGCTGTTCCCGCCTCAAGATAGCTCCATATATGGCATCATAAAAGACCTGCAAATTCTTCCTCTTTCTATTGATGTAAGTTTTATATCCGTTTTAGTATTAATTTGGGAAAAATCCGCGAAAGAAGGATCTGCTGCTCGTTATTTTTCTAGAATTTCCGCTTTGTTTGCACATTATTGGTCCTGTTCCCGCCAAAAGGTAGCTCTATATATGGCATCATAAAAGACTTGACAATTCTTTAAATCTGGCAATCATGGTTTCATCGGAAAGGGCACATGTTCTTCTTTCCATTAATGTAAGTTTCATGTCCATATTCGTATTCGTTTGGGAAAAGTCCGCAAAAGAATGTTCTGGTGCTCGTTATTTTTCTGCAATTTCCGCTTCGTGTGCACATTATTGGTCCTGTTCCCGCCAAAAGCTAGCTCCATATATTGCATCATAAAAAACTTGAAATTTCTTCAAATCTGGCACTCTTGGTGGCATCTGATAGGGCACATGTTCTCCTTTCCATTGATGTAAGTTTTATATCCGTATTCTTCTTAGTTTGGGATATATCCACGAAAGAAGGTTTGGTTGCTCGCTATTTTTCTAGAATTTCTGCTTTGTGTGCAATTATTGGTGCTGTTCCCGCCTCAAGATAGCTCCATATATGGCATCATAAAAGACCTGCAAATTCTTC
>NW_019091376.1:1200117-1250006 GCF_001949145.1 Acanthaster planci | reverse complement strand
GGTCCCCAATTGAATGCAGAAACAAACTCAAACCAACTTACCGAAATTAGTGTGTAACTGTGTCGCGTGTGAAACGATGTTTTCAAATGCTCCCATTTCAACATGAATCACTCTCCTGGACTGAAATTTTGACATGAATGTTCCTCATTCGAAACACTTCAACTTGCGACGGATTGTTACGCATTAAAAATTTCTCCTCTTGAGCGATTGCCAAATATCAGTTTCGTGAAATCCTTGTGGAGACCTATACACCTTCAGAAATTCCTTGTGGAGACCTATTCGACCCATTCTCCTGGGTCTCTAAAAAGGCACCACATTTCGAAACACACATACAAACATACATGTAAAGTGTGGACATTCCTTTGTTCTCCTGTAGTTAAGAAAACTTGAGGAAAATGCTGCTTTTTCTCCAACTAGGATAACTCCTTCGAGCTGGATTTTTTATGATGATTTCCTGGACTTTACCTCTTCATTTTGCCTCAAATAACCTAGACCCTAATATGCCTCTTAAACCTTTTTTTTCAGAGAGGGGAAAACATTATGTGGACGTGTGCAAGTCCGCAAAATGCCATCGAATCCTGCATTATGTGGACCTCTTTTGTGCAGATGTCCACACTATGTATGACACGCTTGCACACACTTTTCAAAACGGATTGACGCCCTTCGATACACGTAGGGTCTGCTACTGAACGAAACTACAGCCCTCGTCAGGGAAAAATGCACATTTTGAACGAAAAAGATGGTCGAACACCAATCACAAGGTGATATTTGGCCGCCCATACAAGTTGTAGTTGAAATGAGAATGGTCTGCTGCCAATTTCTTGTAGGCCTACGCCAGAAGACCCAAAACACGAGTTACTTTATCTTGAAGATCAATGTCATGACTAACGTGGTAGCTTCTCTTCGCATTTTTAAGAAAACCATTTGGGGAGTTCAGTTCTACAGCAAGAATGCTTAGAGAATATTTAAAAAATCGAAATGCGTCGTTGAGGGCCACAAACGAATCAAGCGATTTCATGATGCCATAATACAGCTCTCGTCCCTCAGTTTCTTGACCTTGCGGCAGTAATAGGGTTTATTGCACAAAAAAAGAGAGGAAAAAACGGTAAACTAAGCTAGATTTCATCCTCGACAAGTGACTATGGCCACCTGCCGAAATTCATTAGGACCTTACTCCGGTTCAGACGGGACCGATCAACTTTGTCGTACTATCCAGTGTCGATCAACAATGCCGATGGGAAAGCAAACTTGCTCTCTCTGTCTTACATCGGGCGATTCACAACAACGCGCCTCCATGACTTTGCAACGCGTTGACTAATCATAGTGTGCAAAATCTGTCGACCCAATGCGCGTTTGAAAAGGGTCGACAGTAGGTTGCAGTAGTAATCAAATGATGGTCGTGTTCCATGTATAATCACGACGCAAAGCTTCAGTTTAAGTCCAAAATTCAGTGAAGACCGAGTATTAACGTTCAGAAAGTGCTTGCTTACTTTTTGTCGTTTTATGCGCGCAAACATTATTTGTAGAACCTAATTCAACGACAAAAGAGAGAAAGCCAAGATCTTTTTGGAATATTTTATGGAATAGGGTTTTTCTTTCACCAGAGCTGAAACACGAGGAGAATATACTGCTTTGTGATGTCCCATGCAGACTATTTGGCAAGACCTACTCGGGTCCTCAGGCACGTCAGGAAGGACGTTCTTCCACTGGTAGGTTTCTGACAACCACCTGTCAAATAAACAGAAACTGAAGGGTGTAATGAGGCATTCCAACCCCCCCCCAAATCACGTTGACAGGGCATTAAGTGCATGAACGTAAATATTATGGAGATTATTTGCCATACTAAAACATTTGACAAGGGGCCTGCATGACAGTATCATCATTCCAATTGTGGGCCTACACTCTGTTACAAAAACGTAAAATAAAATCCAGTAGGCAAAGCAAGCAAAAAGTATTTTTCAATTAAACAATTGTTTACAAAGCATTAGGTAATTATTGGAATAGAAAGCTTTCTTTGATACAATGCCGTCAGGTTTGGTCGTGCTAAATACGCCAGAGAGCCTTGTACATGTACATGTGAATGAACGGAACAACGTTATGTGTTTACCCATCACAGAATTACCAGTGAGAGTGACAAGAACTCGGGACTGCCGGTTCTCTGCGTGCAGACTCGGAACTGTAGATTCGTGAACGAATGGACTTCGATTCTCTTTGACGTAATGTGGTATCCTGACATCTATTGTGCGAGCTAACCAGGATGATTGTCCATAAGATACAGGAATCAATGTAGCGAATTCAGGAACGTAAACCCGATCGATGCAACGTCAAAGCAACGGCCGGCTTTGGTCAAGCCAAGCGGTTTTACTGATGGCATTATTGAAGCAAACGCCACTGACAGCAGTCGGATCTTATCCATTTTTCTATTTTCACCAGTTTACCTTTAATCTGTGAATGTTATATTTCCAGTTCATTCTTAACCATAACTACGGTTGCCTTATTTTGTGTACAAAATCATCTTCAACATATCTTAAAACGATTTAGATTCAACGATGCTTAAGGGAATGAGTTGGGGCAGTGCTGATGTTGATTGGTGCGAGGATAACTACTCCATTTCTCCATTTGTGGCTGAATTTTACAACACTGTAAGTAGGTTTACATTTGCTTGAACATTAATTGGGTTATCTTTGAAATATTTAGTCTTTATCTGAAAATGGGAGTGCCTTGGAATATGAAAAATGTGACTTTTTTAGCTTCAAATTTGAGTATAAGGTCAAATTGAAAATATCTGTGTTTCCTGCCAAAACAATCTTATTCTAATGATGTGACCATCTCCTTGACTGGTAGCAAGCAGTGTAAGAGTGTATCGTTAATATCCTTATTATTCGCTCTAAAATCAACCTTTTCATCGGTGTACTTTTCTGCATTTGTGGTCTAAAATTTCGGCGTTGCTCGTGAAATTGTAAAACTAAAAGTTGGTGTGACATATTTCTATCCACATTATATGGTCCGCCCACCTATACATTTGATCCTCGCCAATGCCGTTATTTCTGAGACGACTCTTGACAAGTCAAAAGTATATTCTTCGTTGTTTGTAAGACATCTCCGTTTTAACATTCCGTTCATATTTTAAAAAGTAGTTTGTTCGAATTCTTTAAATTCCGTGTTGAAGCAACAGCGTAAAGCAGTGGGTACTCCCCTAATGCCCATATGAAATCTGTATACATGTACAACATATATACAGGCTGTACTTTATTTTGCTTTCAGTGCCCCCTCCCCAAAGTTGCACCCCGGTCCCCCCCCCATTTCACCCCCACCGTGAACCACTGGTTAACAAAACTAGATATCAGTTTATTTAAGTTTACAATCGCCACTGATTCCCTTGTTCTTCTTGCTCCAGGTTAGTAACGCTGTCTTCTTTGTGTTCCCGCCCATCATGTGGATGCTCTGTAAGGAGTACGCCCGTTGCATCAATCCCTATATAAAACTGATGTGGGTTTTGCTGATGGTGGTTGGGGCGTTTTCCGCGTACTTCCACTGCACTTTAAGTCTGGTCGGGCAATTGCTAGATGAGGTGGCCATTTTGTGGGCGTTGTCCCTAGGGGCGGGACTCTGGTTTCCGAGGAGATACTATCCCAGGGTACTGAAGGGAGACAGGTATGTGCAGTAATATCTCGTGTATGAACGCTAACAGTATCGCATATAGCTCCACTCAAAAACAAGATGGTTACAATCTTAAAGTCCAGTGTTAAACGAGTGAAAATGTACACGTACATAATGTCCCCGTCCGCACAGTTACGGTTTACGGTTGACAATTTGGAGGATTCATTTTCGGATATATTCGAGGTAAAGCAGAAAACCGAAGGATACATTAATATGCACGCAAACTGCTTTGTGAGGTTCTCATTTTCTATTATGGTGGACATTCTGCCTATCCCGACAACGATCGTTTTTTAGTTCTTCAAAAAGAGGAAATATGCAAAGATTCAAGAAAGACATATACAAACATGTGACCTCGGAAACACCTTGGAAGTCACCAAAATTAATGAATTAGCTGTCTACCCCGGTGCTGGTTGTCTGGCGAAGTTCAAGTAAAGCTTTTAAAATCGCTCGAGCGGTAAACCATACGAGTATGTAAATTTTGCTCCATAAATCGTCTTTGATAAAACGAGACTGTCAGACAATGAAATACCAGTGAAGTAACTAACAAGAGGTGAAACTATATATAAAAGGTAAAAGTATTTCAAACAAAAGCTGTTTAAATAGAGCTCATCATGAACATCCTTGCTCAAATATTGACGAGTGTTGTTTAACTTTCAAACAGCGCGACTGGGAACATAAAATAATAACATATTTAAATAGATATCTAACATTTAGACAACCTTGTTTAATTAACATTTGAAAGAAGGTTTTTTATGTGCACTGTTTAAAAGAGTGTTTGTTTAAATTTTTATTAAATTTTTATACAGTAGGTGTTTAAAATTTGCATTATTTTCAGAAAGCTTTTCCGCAGAATGGTGTTTGCATTAACGCTTTGCGGGACGATGCTTGCTTTCATCAAGCCGTGGTTCAACTCGTTCTTACTTCTAGCCTTCGTCGTTCCGGGATTCTGGACGGCTAATCTTGAGCTTAAAAGGTAAGAGGAAGATGATAAGCGATTCAAAGAAGAGCAAGTCATCTTCTTCATTGTCTGCATTAGGGGAATGGGGAACTTTGAGGACAGGGGGTGACGATTGCTTTCTCGGTTTTTATTCGTGGAATTAATTCCCAGGTACAGAATCAGGGTTGGGTAATGACACGGAGGTGGCAACCATGCAGAAAATTGGGTAGGTCTACATGTACATTGTATCAGTGGTGTATAGTGGTACATAGACGGGGTAAAGGGGGTAAGAGTCCCAGCCAACGGGGAAAGTGGCCCCATCCACCCCCACCCCCGCTCAGAAGTTTTGTAGGAGGCCTATCAATGAGTGTATTTTCGGCCAGTAGTATGGTCGTGCGAAAATTGCAACTGTAAAATCAACCTTCAGTTTAGAGTATTAATTAGACGGGTGCTCTGACCACCTTGACCGTAGCAACGGTGAGCGTTAGGTGAGTGATACTTATATTCTGTTTTGTTGCGTGCATTTAATCGACCAAAAAGGTTCAAGCACTTATTAAATTGTACAAAATGTTACCTGATATATTCATTGTCATTTGATAAAATCTGGTTAAATTCAGGTTGAAGAATCAGCGAGTAGACCAAATATTTCGAGCCGATGCCATCATGTGGGGAATCTCCATTGCCTGCTGGATTGCCGATCGCACCCTGTGCGATTTCTGGCTCTTTGTGTCTTTCCCCTACCTCCACAGCTTCTGGCATGTCTTCAGCTTGGTGGCTTGTTACTACTCCGTGGTTCTCTTTGCCTACTTCGACGCTACGAGCGAATGTGTCGAGCTGGGGCCTGTGCTACGTTACTGGCCCAACGACAGCGTCGCCAATTTCAAATTCGGTTTGCCGTACATTGCTCTAATGAGCAATCCTTACGAAGATGAACACATGAACAAGGGTTTGTAGCAAGCCTTTGTGATGGGATCTGGGTAAAAGTCCCTTTGGGTCAAACATTTTGTCTTCATGAGCAAAATAAATCATAGTTTCGTTGCACACCGTAAGCAAGTCTAGCTTAAGATGCGTAGGCTATTTTGTAAGATTCGATACCGGCAGTTCAACTTCAAATCGGGTTTTCTTCAATCCTGGTTAGGCACTCTCATTATAATTCCTTTGATCATATATTTTGATGTATGGGAGAACTCAGTCTCAGTTTGAAAATAAAAGGGGATTTTTCATTGGTGGTCCGGTATTTGGTGTGTGACATGAGGACCTATATAAATACAAATAAAAGTTTCATAGGCTTTTGGGAGCAAAAAGAAAAGGAATTTGATCCAAACCCCCAGGGGAATGTTGTGGAAACTCAAGGGACATGAAGGTGATGTTTAATGAAGGGCATGACAGAAGTCCACAGTGGGTAACAGTTGTCTCGGATGACAGCACGATATACGCATTGAAGAATAAAATCTCGAATAAAAAAGCAATATTTTCTGCGTACGCACGTAATAGATTTTTCGCAAGTAGGTGAAACTATCACATACGTACATGAAGCTGACAGGCACGTACGTGAAACTGTCACGTCCGTGCGTGACGCTAAAACTACCACGTAAGTGCATGTACGTGACAGTATCGAGTACGTACGCGAGTTTCAAGTTCACGTATGTTCGAGAAAAAAATATATATATTGTGTGTGAGGCGATAATTAATACGTCTCCGAAGTGAAGAGGTTTTTATACGTATTGAAACACATGTATTTATGCAAACTGGTTTTGTTTTTAATACGCAAAAATAATGTTAAATACATTCTTACGGCACCGTAGTTAGATTTGACTGTCACACGAGTTTTATTTTTAGTTAAATCCATTAAGCCTATATCTGATATATATTCATCCTTGGTTTATTCATATGATTATGAATTACATAAGTGTCAAAAGTATCCAGCAACAAAGCTCGTTATTATAAGTTCCAGAATCCTGTGTGAAACTTGAAAGATATGTATTTTCCACAGAGAAGTCAAAATTTACATTCGTGTCCTCCCCCTCCCAAAAAAGTTATCGTGTGCAACTAAAAAGTATTCATACATTCTTAAATTTCATCAATGCAGCAAGGACAACTCGGAGATTAATACATGTTCAAGTTTTGGAGAGTTTTTATTGAAAGTTTTTCACAATTTCAACGATCTGACAAACGAAATATTTCAACCAAAATAAAGTCATTCGTTTCTATCAACACAGATGTACTTCATAAAGAGCTTATACCGTGCACGTCCAAAAGACTCGAGTTTAATTTACTTTCAAACATACAGCAAGAGTTGCTCTGGTTTTTTTCTGAGTGTGTGTCTGTGTTTTCCTTTTTAGAATGCAAGTGTACATTTGAAACGTTGCAGAAACCTGAAACCCCAAACCAGACATGCCATGACAAAACGGCGGGGTTTCAGTAAATATAAACTGATAGCTTAAGCCACACCTTTGAGCAACTTTGAGTAAGCAGCAAGATTGCTGCATCTACTTTCTGTCGAAGTACATGATTTCTTGTCAAAATCTTCAAATGCAGCAGTAAATTTGCCAAGGAGATGACATTCCTACAGTGAAATTCACTCGAATGCTAGTTCACACCTTTACCCCTTGAAGTGTACATTTTGGAAAGGTACACCTGAAGTGTGAAGGACGTATGCATATCACCTGCCTGTTGGTCTGGTCAGACCATCCTAGTAATGGCTTCTTAAACTCTGGCGGGGGGTTAGACTGCTTGTTATTTACGTAAATTTGTTTGTTCCTCTTTACATTGTTTGTGAGTAATATTTGCACCTTTTATGAATTATTTTTCCACTTTTTATGGGGGTGAGTATCTGCAAATTCAATCACTGTTTTCGCCTGGCAAAATGGTTGTATCAAACTGTTGTTCCACATTTATCATTATTTCTCTGAACAATAAAGCTATAAATCTATTAAGAACATATTTTATATCATTCATGAGCTCCTAAACATGCTATCAATAACTGCAAGAAAATGCAATAAATTTGGAACAATTACAGAGTATTTTTTTTCGAGTTACTTTTTTAATTGTTAGTCTTGTTTTGTAATCACCATTCTTTTAATTTATAGTATGTTATCATAGCCACACCCATGGCATTTCCACTGAAATCATTGTCAGTGACCTGAAGGTCACGGCAGGTCAGAGAGCAAAGGTCACTGAGGTCAGTAGTCTTTGCCACCTCTTGTTTGTCCAAAGAGTAAATCTTGAGTAGAAGCCCCGGTCCAGCGCTGCGTTGAATCTTACAGCCTTGGATGTTCACTGATGTACTGCTTCTGGGAACTTTTCGTTCCAGCTGTTGTAGGGACTGTGATGAATAAGAAACAAATCCCTATTGTTTTGCAAATGAAGGGGTTCAGTTTACACTGCCAATAACAAAAGAGGGATTACAAAACATTACTGAGAACTTGACTTACATGATTTCCAAGCGATGAAGACTTTCAAGAAAGTTTGGCCTAATTTTGTCTCATCTGTGTTAATTTTCAAATCATTATGCAACAAAGCAATACTTGGGAGATGTTTTCTTTAGAGACAAATATTTCAATCGCTGTTAGTTAGGAAATACAGTGAGCCCAGGTAAGTGACCTTTGGGAGGTGAAATATACAGAAATGTCTGACCAAAATATCTAAACTACAAAAGAATAAATAAGAAGGATCAAAGGTCGGGAATTAAAACTAGACAATCACGAGAAATGTTCCATCTGCAATGGTGTATCACGTACAACACCTTGGCTCATACAGCAAGCATTACTCAATCTTTAGGGCACATACATTCACCAGGATGTTAAAAACAACCTGTTGGTTTCAGAGGTATTTAACACCAACACAAGACAAGCCCAGAACAGTGGCTGCTGATTGGCTATGACTCGATATAAGCAACTCAGGTGGGAAATGATAACTTCTCCCTCCCTTCTCCTGAGTAAAGGCCTCTTTTCACATGACATGTTGGTTGCATGAAAAATTGATGTGAGATATTTCGAAATGCAATTTATATTTTTGTGCTAAAGCAAATGCAACCAGTCCCCGAAAGACCCAGACAACGTCGTTACAGAGGTCAGATGACTGAACTTTGATATGGAGATTGACCTAACATTTCATGATTGGGCCAGTTCACACATGACTGTCACACCAGTCTGTTAAGCTTGCTTAATGCACAAACATCACACAGCCATGAACTATCGCCAAAAGCTGAAATCCACCAGTGCCCAGTGTTCACCACTGCATGACCAACTTTAAAGTAACTTCTGTACTTTGGGTAGATCACAGGGAAACATACATCGATACGGACTCCGCACATATCCTCCGCCATTACCGTCTCGCTGCCCTTGCCGCAATCATGGATGTAGCAGCCTTTCACGTGGAGTTTGGATCCTTGGAATGCATGGAGGCCTGGGGCCTGGTTGGTGAAAAAAAAATCATGCCACTTTGGTTTTTAGAAAGCTCTCAATGAATTCTAAATGTTTTTCTACACTCTATAAAATGGAAACATTTCCTCTCAGTTTGCCACAGCATTCCCATGATTTTGTGAATGTCTGATTATATTGTGTCAAGTGTACAATACTTTTTAAATCCCGAATTATTTCTTTTAAAATCCCGATTTTCAGTGGGTAACTCGTGAGAACATTTACCTGATATAAAGGCATTTTTTGGACATGTACATATAAATATTTGTGAAGGAAAGGACTAATAGTGTTTTCTGTTGGCATAGATTGAAGAATTTTGCACAACTCTTCTATGAACAAGAATGCACTTACCTGAGCTCCGTAGATTTCACAGTCTTGGATATCCAAATGACAATGGGTTACAACCACTCCAGTGGAACTGCAGAGAAACCGGCAGTTGGTCAGTTGTGTTGACCCAGAGACCACCTCAAGGAGTCCCCTAAAGTGGGTGGAGTCACTCTGATCGATGAAGGTCATGTTGCTCATGGAGAGACTGCGACCACAACAGCCTACAAACAAGTCATCTTCAGGATCTCGACACTTGCTGACGATCACAACATCCTCTGGACCTCCAATACCTAACAACAACTCATTTATATTTCTAATTGGCCAGTAAAACTGCTCATAAAGAGCACCTCTAAGGAAAACATGTTTTCTCTGATTTTGTCTGTTCAAATAAATGCGGAAACATCCAGATTGAATGTAGTGTCCTTTGTCTTCAGAGCTCAAATATTGCAAACTTAAACATGCTTTTTTCTGTTCATACAAAGATGTGAATTCTGAATGTAAAATACGTCATTCAGAGAAAACAGAAAAATGGGGAGCCCTCGCCCTGTGTTCGTAGTGGATACACCCATGTGCATGCCAAACAATGGGCTACATGCATTGTTGTGACTCCTTTTGTCAGGTTGGGTCATAAATGTTCCTTAACTTAACAACTGCTAAAGAGAAGGACTTACGGATTTGTAAATCCAACTCAATATTACCTCTTATTGTGACAGACCGTACAATGCTATTGAGACCGTCTCCAGGGTAGGTCCCGGGCAGAATGAGAATAGTGTCATCGTCATAGCAACTGGCTACAGCTGACGCGGGTGTGGCATGCGTCTCTACTACTGTCTCCTCAGGCAGCTGAAGGTCCTATGACAGATTTTTTGGGGGGTGGGGTTGTCGAATTGCTTAGTTGAAAACAATTATTCACAGATGTTTAAAGAGATCCGATTAGGATATAATGCCACAAGTGCAGGCATTATTGTGAGCCCACTTCATGGATACGTTGGGAAGTACTCAGGTCAAAAAACAACTGAGAAAGGAATCATAACAGTTACAGTTGACTCCCTCATTTTCACAAAGGGGAGTGGAAAAGAAGGAAAAACAAGAATTCTCAAAATTTGTTCTTTATAAGAGTATTTTGTTTTTAATAGTATTCTTTATAACAAGGGTCGACTGTAACATAGAATTAATTTTGGGCAGGGGACTCATCACTGCTTTGCGAATCAGTAACATTGGGTGCAATTTGCCGATCTGCGCAACGGGCCCAATCTGTGCAATTGGTCAACCCTGTATGAAATCTGCAACTTTACTGCTCTTTTTTTGAAACAATATTTCTCAACCGTAAATTAGAACAAAAATGATTGGCTGATGTTGAATTGTTGGCAAATCGTATAATATAAATTAAAGATTGACTTCTTTCACTAAGATTGAGCAATCATGCATCTCGACCAATCACTCCAAACATATAGACATGTATGTATTCTGAAGCACACTTCGAAAAGTGTATGGCAAAGAAAAGCTATCCAATGAAAGAAAGGCATGGAAAGGCAAACAATGGGAAATTGAATATAGTGTTGTTCTGCAATTCCAAATTTTAATGTAGACAAAAATTTTCCACCCTGAAGCTGGATAATCAATTTAGCAATACCAACCTGCATCATGCCAAGAGTAATTTTCTCAGCAACAATGTGTGTTACTGGCTCCTTGTGGCATCGCGTTTGACGACTCTCCACAGCCGACTTCAGCTTCCATTCCACGTCACCCCTAGGAATCTCCATCAGGTGCCTGAAAAAGAGTGACAGGGCACTAGAAGTCCTTTTCTGAAGGGCCGTAAAATATGCATTAAAAAGGGCATTCTTGTGATGGATATAAAAAATTCACGGAAAGAAACCATCAATTTCCATCAAAGTTAAATGGACAATTTGATTAAGCATAAATTGGGGGTCAAAACAAATAAGGAACCCTTGCTTCAAAGTGGAAAATAGAGAAAGGTTCAAGTAGCCATGGTGTTGAGTTTTAGTTCATATATTTTTCATTTGAGATATAAACTGCAGTGTGCACCACCGTTTGGAATGAATAACACCGGCAAGAGTCGGATGTTATCAAAAATCATCCACCCTATGACACAAAACAAAAAATCCTTTTTACTAATCCAAAAATAATGTATCGTATATGGAGAGAATATCCCAATGGATTCAGGCATTAAGACAATTTAATTTTGGATTCAAATTACTAGACGAGGAAAAACATCTATGACATGAGTTTACAATCTAACTGTTGGTTAACACACTGTTGATGAATGCTTTATTGCCAACCAAGTGATTCTGATGCACAGCCTAAGAACACCTGTTTCACCTCATTACAGGGTTCTCCATCATTTCCAAATCTCCTTCCAGAATCTCAATATCCTTCCACAGTTGTGCAATCTTGTAGACTTCTAGCTCAGGCAACGTCTTTGTAGGAAGGTCACTGGTTTGGCTGTCCTGGTCATTATCCCTCATTTTGGAGATGTCGCCACATTTGCCGTTATTGCTGTGGTCCCCAAGCTCACCTTGGTCACTCTTTTGCTCTTTGTCACCAAAACTGTCAATGTCCTCCTTATGTTTGTCACTGTCATCCATGTCCACATAGACTAGGTTCTTGTCACTCTCGATGGAAATGCCCTGATCTTGCTCATCAATCTCTACCCGTATGTCACTGTCCATAACTTTATCAGTATGACATGTATTGCCATTGTCCTTGTCACTGTTACAATTCTGCCTGTCAGCATCCTTTTTATTGTCCCCACTCTTTTCACTTGTGTCTTTGTCTCTGCTAACATTATGGTCAACATCCTTGTCACTGTCACTGTCTGTGTCACTGTACCCAACTTCATCATACTTTTCTATGTAGTCTTGCTTTTTGCGGAGCACTCGGAACTTTGTCTGGTATTCTGTTATAGTGTTCTGGTACTTGAGTGTTAGTCCAGGGGAGACATTTTTCTCCATGACATCAAAATATCTGCAAATAAGAGGAGTCATGTATTCAGTGAATTGGTTGCAAAACATATAGTTGGCTCCACAAAACATCTGAATGTAATTGTGATTACCCTGGACAAGAAAAAGTGAGGAACTTCTTCATAAGAGAGGAATAAATCAGTGTAAATATCTCTGAACTTTCTGTTATGGTTTTATGATCAGCTAGTAGCACTGGTCCATCCAGACGAAATCCATACTTGATGCTCATATTTGTGCACTTTAATAGGTGTTTTTCAGTGAAACTATTACATCTTTAAATACCAGGATAATCAGGTCTGAGTTGAAACTCAAAGCTAAGTCAGTCCTTGTGCTTCCTAAATCAAACCTTCTGCAAGGACCAAAAATGTACTTGTGCCAAGTTCCATTAACAAAGTTTCACAGATAATATCAAACCATTATCTCCCTGATATTGAGATTGAGGCTCCCCCTGATGAGATTAAGGTGGCAAAAAACAAGAATCAAAATACATTAACACAATGGCCTGCAGCAAATGAGAGATATTTTAACCATACACGTACCAACAGGGCCTAAAATATCGGCCATAGTTTAATTCCAAAATCAAAATTAGAAGCCATTAGCCTACTGCGGTGGTGCAGCCCTTGTCCTAACCATGAAATACAAACCATGTTTTACAAATACATCACGTGCCTTTTTGACCAACACCTATACATTAAGCTTAAGAATGGGCACGAGAGTGACAATGGTACTGCAATTATGGCATCTCCTCAAAGTAGTGTTTATGATGTCATGGTCCTTCAAATAAATCAATCATGCATTCCGTGGCCTTCTTCGCCAGAATAATCTGAAGGTAAAACATTCCTCTAAATTCTTGCATTTCAGTTATTTTTACTCAGATTTTTCTTTTCTTGTTTAGCACGAATGGGCAACATTGCCCCCAAGAAAGGCTGAGGTGGCCACCAAAATGAGTGAGGTGGGCAGTCTCACATTGGAATAGGCCGGCTAAATGATGCAAATTTAGTTACCATCTGATAATACAAGTTCATATCTTACAGTTTCAATCTTGGTTGGAAATGGTGTTGGACAAACTTGCGAATTCCATACATGAAGTTGAAAACGTCACTGAGACGCCATATGTAGGTGAAGAAAAACCTGTGAGAGTGAAGTTGCCATTCAATGTTGATTTAAAGAGATAAAAATAAAATAGAAATTTTCAAGACAAACTTTTATCCCTGCAACAAAGAGGGCCTTATGTTTGACCTGTGAAATGAAAATGTTTTCCCCGTCTTTCATCAGCACTAGTCAAGATCAGGCACAAGACCAGTGATACATGTAAGTAGGCCTACAGTAACAAGCTGAAGGAATGCTTTTTTACTACAGTTGATTAAAATGGCTTGTGACTTGAATTCAGATTGGTTAATTTACATATTTAGTACCTTGTGTGTTCTACAACCAATGCCGCCTCATCGATGTCGCCAGAGTCAACATGGACTGGGAACAACTCTATTACATTCACTTTGTAGTTGTGATCCTACAGAAGGAAGATTTTTGCAAACTGAGCTTGCTAAAGAAAAAAAGACAATGTTGTAGTGCTTGAAACTTGTACTTTCATTTTAACCTGTGCTCTATTTACACCTTATTATATACGATGGTCCAGGTAATTTTGAAGGGCTTCCTTCACCCAAGAAAATTACCTTCAGGTAAGAATTGACTTGTTCCTCCGTGACAGAAACACTGGTGGAACCTGGGAGGCAACAGAATGGCTCGGCTTTCTCCACAGTCATCATGATTGGAAACGACTCCCGTAGCACTACATCCATCTGGACAATTCAAAAAAAATTTAACAAATCTAAGTTTACAGGAGTGATTGAGAAAGGCTGTCCCTTTGCAAACAATTTCTGTAACTAATTCTTTGGGAACCGTCCACTTTTTCATCATTTTTAAGAAGTGTACAAGAACACTCATTTGCTGATCCCATCCTACTCTTGAGAATACTTGAACGGGTAAACATGAAATTCCTGTCCTGGGTGTAAAACTCATTTCGCTATGTCTGAAAGACGTGAATCATAAAAAAAATGAAAAAAATTATGGCTCGTAACCGAAGAATTACTATGTCCTTGCTCTTTAGCAATTTTGCCTTAATTTTAAACTTGTGTTCACATTTCTGAACATTCTTCTGCAAACGAGAAAAAAAGTTGTAAGTATAGCATAAAATAACTTTTCGGGCATGATTCTGGAAAGAATTTGGGTAAATACATGTACACCTACTTCATCAGTTTGTTTTTACTTTACGTTCATGTAGGCTACACAAGCTCCCCCATATTCATTTGTACAGTAAATTTTCAATGAAACAGCATGCAGAAACCAAAACCCCACAGTTGGCCATGCTACCTGAACCAGCAAGTCACAAGCAAGATCCACTGATCGCCATACGGCTTGATAACCCCTCAGCTCTGACGTGTTATCGGCAACATAGTAGGCAAATGTTTGCTGGACGTCGTGATGTGGTTTGTGGTACAACAAAATCTTCAAGATGCCATCACGCCGATCTTCGTAGCTCAGACTCGAAAAATCGAAAACCTCCGGCATCTTCAAGGCTGGTAGTCGGAAGTCGTCATCAGTGCGGCCTGGGTCATCCTCATTTACATGGTTAACTGGCTTTGGAACATTCTTGTCAACAAACAAGCATTCCGCAACTTTGTTTGGTGACACGTCGGGCCTGTGGACATCTTGAATTTCCCGCCATTTATTAATGGGCGTCGTGTCTCTTCTTTTATTGCCGTTCTTTGCGCCAGGCGGATTGTCAAAATCTGAATCATCGACATCGTAACAGATCTTCTGTCTCTTCGCAGGGATGTTGAGGTCCTGGACATCGTCTGAGACCAATATTTCAGACACACCTGAGGACATTTTGACAATAGCCCTATGAACATGTATGGTGTCCACTCATGTTGAATCATTGAAGAGAAGGATTTAACTTAGCCTCACTGTCAAAGAGACCCCACGTGAAGCATAAGCAGCCGGCCTGCCGTGCAATCGTTACCACAACTTCGACCGCGTGTTACCAAAATATTGTTCAGCGTAGTAGAGGGCGCCCTGTGCCCGTTCTGAGTACGTTTGCCAAAGCTTTACGATAAGGGCGTTTTAAAATACATATTTAGTAGAAGACTGTTAACCGTTTACGCTCGTCGATATAGCATCAGCAAGGACAGAAGGGGAAACGGAGGAGAACACACACATCACCCATTTGCAGCGTGTAAAAGCCCTAGAACGTGGCATCACTCCTCGGGAAAGGCTGTATAACTTGAAGGTTGGCTGGAAAAATTCTACGGAAAGAAACATTTTGCAACCCCCCCAAAAAAATTCACCCCCCCCAAAAAAAAGGATTCTGGATTAATAATGCTGGAGACATGACTAACACTGAATCTAGGTTGTATCATTGGCCTATTTTGAATTTTTTAGTCGTCGTCGATTTCGCAGTAGCAGTGTCGAGAACGGTTACGAAATCACCTTCAGCTTGAGTGTTCACACAGCTGGAAAGGCGTCCGTTATTCTGTAGTAGGTTTCATTTTTTTCGCGAACAAAAATGGGTTGACCTCGAAGCAAATTCGCCATTATCGTTATGATTCCATCCTCCAACATTGCTTCGTCTAACCTTTGATCCGAAAAAAAAAATCTATTTAAGTGTATGCATGGTGCATTGGGGTTGTTTGAATGAACAATGAATCGTATAATCTTTGAGTAGATAATTGAGGGGGATGGGTGGAGCTTTGGGGGCTGGGGTGCAGGGGACTGTGCTCTTGAAGATAAGTAGTATAGGCCAAGAGGTTATGTGAGCATCCTCAGCCAAGAATTTTTTATCACTAAGACACGCTCGTTACCAAGAAGGAGACCCTGTGCTAGTAATTAATTTTGGAATTCAAAATCTTGAACATGATTTTGGTCCCATTATTATTAGAGAACCAGTTTGCATCTTCGTTTTCTCTGATGTGGTTTTTAGAACTGTTCTATTTCTGTTATATCATAACTGACAGCCACAGACAACCTAAACATGATTGAGCTATTCCTCAGACCCAAATACTCTTTCCGGAATCATAAAGTTTGGCGATTACTCTTTGATTATTTCCACAATGAGCGCTGAAATTAAATCAATGACTCCTGCACATTAATGCTCAAACCAAAAACAAATCGCGAGCCACGCCTTCAAAAGGTGTGTCGATCACACAACCACATGATAATGTTGTCAGGGCGCCCTCTCCTGTCACTTCGAGCAGATGAGGTTTCTAAACCTTGTTATCATTTTCACATTGGATTATTTTTTGAGAATTCGTCCCGTGGATTAAGACCCCATCCCTCGATACCGCTTAGTTTTGTACGCCAGACATATCCCCGAATATTTTTAAGCCATAAGTCTGGGTGTATTTCTTTTCTTTAACCGTACATTTTGAAAACATTTCTGGGGCACAAGCTGAAGCCGTATCGAAACCCTAACCGAGATTTAAATGACGTAAAGTCTCATCCGGGAATTTCGTACGAATCCAAGATGGCGCCGGTCGGCGAAAAAAGTGGAGCCCGATCATCAGGCATGGAAAACGGCGAAGACGAGCTGCAGAATTTATGGTAAGTTCACTTTCGATTGCGAACTTCTCATGGTGTCAGCTTGAGCTTTGTCTTGTCTAACGTTTGGTGTTTTTCACTTTTCAGGTCGTCAATTTTAGGTGAGGTTTCGTCTCATTCTGGTTCGAAGTTGCCGTCATGCAAAAACATCCTGGTTCTCGGTAAGTCGTCTGCGTGCTTTACAGTCACTTCGCCCCATTTCCACTTCACTCCCGGCCCTGACCACTTCGGCCCTATTGCCCTATTGCCACTTTTACTGTGACCAATGCGTTTCAGCCCATGGACACCGGTCAGAAGATCCATCTGACCGCCTGGTGAAGCGTTTGTTGCATTTGTCTAATCATGGAACTGCTTTTTTCTAAGACAGTTTTCCCTACTGCCTACCTTCCATGGTCTGATTACTTCGAAGTTAAACCTACAAACTTTCAAGTGCATAAAATTGCTCAAGGAGAATATAAAGGAGAGACATGCATTTTTTTCTGTCTTATAAGTAAAGTTTGTTTGGAAACAGATTCACAAAAGTAATGGCTCAAGTAAACACGATGAAAGGATATAAATGAGACAAGACCACGGGGAATTTTGACATGTTTAATGAAACTTAAAACTAAGGAATAATGTCATTTCTTTCTTTATTCCAATTTATTATCAAATCCATTGTCACCTGCTGTCACAATCCACGCCACTTACGAAAAGGCTCCTTGTTTATGCCAGAGTTACCAAACTCAATCAGGCAAAGCTGGGGCAAAGTAGGAACTAAGAGATATGGGAATGGGGCTACAAGTGGCAATGGGGCAAAGTGGAAACGGGGCAAAGTGACTGACACCCGTCTGCATTATGTCACTGTAATACACTGTCACTGTCATCAGTCCTTCATTTTAAAGGAGTGCAGTTGCACAGGCGCTCCTACCACGTTCCTCAACACTCCTAAAGGAGCGTAACAAATCACGCCCTTACAAAAATGTTAGGGCACTTTACAAATATACCAATGATATGACAAACACAGTGGATAACATCACCAAAAAAGGACTGTGATTCATTTGTAACTTAGGCTTTCAATTTATCCCGCCGCGACTTTCATATTTGGGCCTATAATTATTATACGAATATATTACGATCATTGCATCGCAAGCACAGCCTGCTTTCACACCAGCTCTCACACCAGCTCTGCACACAACTGTAAATGTACACATACGTATGCTTGCATGTGCATTGTATGTCGTGCACAGTTTTGCTGTACATGATACAATTTGTTAGGTATTTTTATCGGTCAGTAAAAAGTTTTCAGTAAAAAGAGAACTAATCGGTATCGATCTTCTTTACGGGGCACTTAAGCGGAAGGCGGTGTGCCTTGAGCTTTTGTCATCGTGAAACACTGCTCCATGCATACATACAGCTTGTGTGCTTATTGAATTCATGTCCAGCATGTCGGACCATAATCATATGTAAACATTGTTATGTTCACACGTGCATGCACGTGTGTTGGTGTGACATTTTCCTATTTTGATTGAGGTGGGTTCATTACAGTCTGCATCAACTGAACAAAGTTGAAGTGCATTTTCAACTTTCAAATCCCCTTCAGGTTTCTTTTGAAAGCAATGCTCAAATCAGGATGAAAAGGCTCATTTCCACTTTTATTTAAATCAAAGGGACAAGTACATGACGTACAACTGTGTTGAACTGTACATGTACATGTAGGTTGAAACTTACAAGTACAATGTAACATTTAGTCAGGCCTAAATAGTTAATTTTTTAATTTGGAAGTATAAAAATTCTGGTTCAAATAAAAACAAGCAGTGAGATTATCAGTATGTATCGTAAACCTGTTTCTAACTGAACTAAAACTAACTTAATTTTAAAAATTGCCCCAAGAACATTATAAACAATCAGAGAAAGTGGAAACAATAGACTCCAGGGTACAAACTATCATTTGACCTCATTTTCCACTTCTTTTAATTGGTTTTTTTTTAAGGGAGAGATTTGAGGAGAGCAATTTATAGCTCTCCTGGATTTTCTTAAACTGTGTCATGCCCACCAGAAACTGGACCTTTTTTTCAAGGATGCAGAAACATATTCTTCTAAAGATTACTTTGTAGTGTTAGGATAGGCAATAATGTTTCAGTTAGGCATGTCAGGTTGAACATGACATGCAGACATGGATGCATACCTTTGCATGGCTGAAGCAAAGAAATGAAATGGGATACTGGTAGGGCAAAAGCATACCTGACAAAATTTCAATTTCCTAGTTATTCAAATAATCTGATACTTTGACAGTTGTGATAAACTCTGACAACTGACATTCACTTAATAGCAATTCTTAGTTTAAGGACGGTGCTACATTTCTGTTTCAATTTTTAACTTTCACAAGGTAGGCTTAGCAGCCAAATCAGTCCAAAATTACTTCACTTGTTTTGAAAAAATCTTATGGTTTACACAGTTCTGGAACTCAGGAGTCATTGACTTGTGAACAAAGACCTTTCTACCATGCACTTTAGGCTTCCCTTTAGGAATTGTTCGAGAACCAAAATGAATGTCAGAAATTTCCGTTTGGTGTGCAGGTGAAGATGAATGTGGGAAGACAACTCTTATATCAAGGCTTCAGGGTGCAGATGATCCCAAGAAAGGTCATGGGTTGGAGTATTTATATCTGGACGTCCAGGATGAAGATCAAGATGGTGAGTAGTGTCAAGAATGCTGCCAATACTTGATAAAGTGCAAACTAGACCTTGAAACTAACCTGACCTGACCCAAAACTGAGTTTGAGTTGAGTTGGGTTTTTGTTTCCACCATTTCTTAACCCCTTCGCACCGAGAAGCTGTAAGAGCTGCCGTAAAAATTGAGATCTGTCAGCCCGCTTTTCAGCTATTGTTCTCGGCCCGCTCGAGCAAACACGGTGAAAGAAGGCATACCCTGGCTCTTGTATATATGGTGATTGGCCTTTGTGTGTTGCCAAAAAATGAAAAGACCGAATTTGCATCATAATCACCAGCTTCACAATAGTACCCACTTTGAAAAGAGGCAACAGGAATGTGGAAGCATGAGTAGAGCCGCATGCCACCGAACATTAAGCCTTTTTGCTGTGTAAATCAAAGCTTGCAGAGCACGCGGGGCCACAAACCGAGAATTTGCAGTTTGGCAGGTGGCCTTCGTGGTCAAGCGAGGCTGGAATTCTCAGAGTCGGCTTTCAGAAAAAGTCCTGGTATCAAGGGGTTAACTTAAGTTGTTTCAAGTAAACCAAAACAAACAAGTATTGTAAACAGTTTGGACATTGGCATGGTGTATCACAGTGCTTGTATGGCCTAGTTACAAATGTTTCCTAGATGATCCAAACAATCCAACATTCAGGCGGCATCGGCCAAAGTGTAAGAGTTGCTCAAACTCAGGTTGGTGTAGTGGTTTTTTTCCTCGCCTTCCACCTTTGCGGCCCAGGTTCGATTCCCGGCTCAGTCCACATTTGGGTTGGGTTTGCAGTCCCTACCTGATTCCATGGGTTTTACCCAGGATACATGTATTTTCCTGGGGTTTTCCTCCCACCCCTAAAAGTGTAAGTGCTTCTCATATATGTACATGTACTAGTCTCCTATCTTCTCCAGATGTGGGTCATTTGGCAGCTGCCGCTGGCATCCTTGTAAGCCTTCAACCCTCAACGTTGTAAATCCGAGAGCCTCCATGGGAAACACTGATCGAAGCTTACCCTCATTAATAGATGATATACAGAAAATACAAAATACAAATACAAAACTTGCCCATAGATGTGGCAGCACAACAGAATGTTACATGTACATGTATGTGGGTTTCATTCAACAACAAGAGAAGGTGTTTTGCTATCTGGCGGTGATTTTCCTTCAGTCTGAAACGACTTTACAATGTATGCTTTTAGTTGATGCAGACTGTTTTTCTTTTATTTAATGGACATGTACATTTCCCTGGGGCTGGAAGTTGTCTTTTTCCAATCTATACATCGTTCTAACTGATGAATTGTGGAGATGGGAACTAGAAAGTTGGCCCAGACATTCTGCTGTCTACCATTGAAAGGGTATTTGTACACTAAGCTCACACAGTATTCGTACTTACATGTACATGTATATAAGTAAAGTGGATATATCTGTTTACTTAGCTAAAGAGGGTCCACGTCTTTTGCACACACTGTTTTGAATAAAGACAGTTTTGGACACTGTATCAGTCCACCACAGTTCTCAGCAACAGAGTCTTGGAGACAGGGTGATTTGGGGGAAAAAAATAATGGGGACCCCCTTTTAAAACATGTCATGAGCAACCTGTTTGGACACTTTTTTTTCAGTTGTAGCCAATTTTTACAGGTGTTTATAATTCATTGCCTGTCTAATTTGGGTGTTACATGTACACTTTTACAATCAACCTGAACTGTGAGACTGGCCACCTGACCTCAACTGTGAGGACATGCTAAGCCTTCACAGCTTCTTAAGTGTTACTTGTTGCTGTGACAGTTCATCCATCACCGTCGACCGATAGAGCAAGTTTTCAAGTATGCTTATTGTATATAAAGAAAGCAAAAACCCATGCAATGCAAAGTTATGTTAGCATTAAGCTCTTGATGTATCCAGGGTTTGGTTTGGGACAGGAGGGGAGGCAAAAAGGGGGGTGTCAAAAAAGATTTTTATTTTTTTTAATCTGCAACAAAATTTCCCCAAGGAAAGGTGGGAGTACCATACCATTTCTGTTGTGATACTCGTAGCACTTTCAATTCCTAAAAAATGGCAATGTTTTCAATGGTTCCACTGCTGTATCATACTGAAGCTCGGGTTTAATTCACATGCTGATGACCCTGTATCTAGGATAACAAGGCAGCATTTGTGACACCTAATCTATAACTTATAAGTCTCTGTGTCCTTGCAGAATTCATGGCAGTTACAAATAAGTAAAAAACAAAAGGCCATTTTCATGTGTGTCTTTTAAACTTCATACTTTTCATGGTTTTCACTATCCAAGTTATTGAACACACACAACTGTCAAACAGCAAGACTTTGCGTAGCCAACTATCATCAGTACTTTCCAGTGGCAGACAATACAATGTACATAGACAGTGTGATGCAAAGAAAGCCTACCAGCATTTTGGAATTGCCAGACATGCACTTTATGTTAATAAACTTCTCTTATGTCAAACACTCAAATCTGTTATTCTAAATTCTGTACATCAAGTGAATGGCACCAGAAACACATGTATGTCATGTGCTTCAATGTGCAATGATTGATATTTGAGCTGTAATTACTCAGTTCTGTCCACTGTACTTTCTGCGTTAAGTTCGGCGCCCAATTTTGAAGCTGTTTTGCAGACTGAGGCAACTCTAACATTTAGTCATTTTCACCTTAGAAATTGTCGTAAAGTTTTATTTTCATTTCAGGGATGAACAGAGATGCACATACACAAAATTTCAGCCGAACAAGTCGGTTTTGCTTTTCTGTGGACTGACCTACTGGTACATGTAACCTGGGAAATCATGCAGAGCCTGTTTCCTTTTGGTTAAAAAGCCTAATAAAAGATTTTAAAAACACACACAGCAGCAACCAAAACCTGAAGCCTATTAATTTTTAGGCCATCGTCCTGAATTTTTTCCTTGACGTTTTAAGCAGTCTGGTTTGAAAAATGTGTGCAGCTCTTGTGTATTTGTATAACCTGCTGTGAAATTTAACCACTCAACCAGTGAAAATTAATAGTTATGCACAGCATTAAGTCTGACATTGTCACTATTGATACAAAAATAACTAACCATCATCTCACCCCGATAGTTTTGGCTAAAATAATGTAGACTTTTATTGTAGAGCCCCTCCCCCCAATTTACCCACTTGCACACCCTGCCTGTACTCTAATGTATATTTAATTCATAGTGAAACTTTGGAAATACGACTTCTTTTCTTATTAAGGCAATATTATGTCTCCCTGATAGGTGTTTTGAAAAACAGGGTGTCCAATGTGCTGACGTGCTTTTACACTCAAACCTTTACATTTGTGTATACATGTACTTGTACTTGTAAATGAAAATGAGTGTTTCAAATGTGCCCTGAACCCCTGGCTCAAATGCCTCACCCCAGCGACAAGTGTTGTACATGTACCCATAGGGCAGAGGTATTGTTTGTAAGCAGGATATACATGTACATGTATGTAGGACTCAGTATGCTCAGTATGTACCACTTAAGTTAATCAAAGTTTGATTAAAGTTGTCTGCAGTCTACTTGCTGTGATTACTGTTTTGCACTACTGTGAATCATGCAGTTATACTTTTTAGCACATACGTGTAGTTTACATTAGGCATCTGTGTTGTGCATTTACGCACATTCAAATAGGACAGATATGGATGATTCTCAATGCAGTGTACATAAAGGGGGGGGGAGAAACACATGCACATGAACTACATGTATGCATGTAGTGTAGTTGCCTTGCTGAAACTAAACATTTCCTGTCTTGTATGAGGGACTGAAATTTTCATCAATCAAATTGCGTGCAACATACCGGTACATGTGCATGTACATGAAAGTGTACATGCACTGGTAATTGATAGCACGGTTAATGCCATTTAGGCCCACTCAGACTTAATTTCAATGAGGTTCATTCATCCTCCAGTGTGGAGTGCTAACTTCCAACACTCAACATAAACTCCAATGTATCACTTGCAGAACTCTCACATCAAACCCACTGTATTTTTCTTGAACTTGGAAAAATAGTCGCACTCCATGTGCGATGTGTGAAAATGGTTGCAGTACTAGTACACTCTTTCAATATCAAGGATGGGTTTCATAATCAGCCATTCCAAGGGTCATTGTGACTGCAAATTGGCAGTGCATTCGCCACCTGTCATTGATTTCCACATGTTGTCTAGGTAAGGGCCCTTGCCTGGTGATAAATACATGTATGTGACCTTAATGGTGGGCCAAAACAAAAAGAGCTGGCAGGTACATGTACATGTATGCACCTTGTAGTGTGTAGGCGTACATGTACGTGCAGGCCCATGTTATTTTATCACGTCACATTTATTGCATGTACAGGCATATTTTGGGTAGTTTTTCCAGTGTACATGTATATATTGTATTGAACGTATCACACATATTTGTAATATTGTTTCAATTAGGGTCATCACCTTGTCAGTTTTGTTTTACCTTGAACTTGGAAGTATACAGTGTAGTTTCCAGATATATTTGTCTGTTTGTATGGCACATGCATGTGCATGTACATTGTAAAAGTACATGCACATTAAGATTTTCCTAAATAAAACATGTCTATGTCCCATGCTGAAAAAAAGGTAATCCGTGAAATCATGTGTCTAATTTTAATGAAGCAAGCAAAAATCAACTAGTACTTGATCATTTGACAAAATGTCTTTAGTGTTTTCAATCCCAAGATATCTTCAGAATTTATGAGAAATATGAGCCCTTGGTGCAAAAAACCCAGAACTATATGTGTAGTGAATGTACATGTATACGATAGTCAAGTGTACATGTACATGTACATGAGCTGACATTGTACACTGTACATTATGGTTGCAGACCAGTAAATCAGTTGCCATAGACAACAGTGATAAATACCCCTACTTCAAAAATCAAGAAAAATACTCGCAAGTTTCACATTTGTTCCAAGACGCATATCGAATTAAAGCTCACTTCCTCATCTTTCATTTTCTTTTCAATTTTCATTGGCTTAACCGATGACTTTTGAAGATATTTCTCTCCATGCAGAGAAAATCACCCCTAAAAACAGTCAGGAGGCCCATCGCCATTTTGGAAATTGATGCCTACACTCCATGGCAAAATAGAGCAATTTGGAGGGCCCCGTTTGGTCCGATACTTTCAGAAAAACAAGCTGACAGTCCTGCCGCTGCATTTCGTCCACCTTTTTAACAAACCCCCCAGTCCACGTGCCAAGAAAGGCTCTAACAGCAGAGAAATTGACAGCCTACAGTACAAATCTTGATTTGGTCCGCGCAGGCAATTTTGGACCTGTATGTATTTACTGGCCTGCAACCTTTATGGTACATGTATGCTGCTTTTTATAAGCTTGTAAATGAATGTGTTAAAGCTTAGTCTTGTTCCAACATCCACACATGTACATGTAAACATGTACATGTAGTAGCCTGCATACCAGACTTCTTACTGTACATGTACATTGCACACAAGTAAATGTAGTGTACATGGACTTGTATCGGTACATGTATGGTACCGTACATGTACATGTAATGTACATAGTGGTACAATTGTACATGTACATGTACATATTCTTCTGGATGTTCACCTACATGTACATGTAGCTGATTGATAACATTTAAAAAGAGAAGTCTGCAGTTTCTGTGTTCTTCCCCATGCTTTGGTAACATTTAACAATTGTTGACCACTGTGGAGTGGGATATGACGTTTTGAACACCCGAGGGACGCATAGCGCCCCAAGGCGAAGTCATGGGGGCTATGTGTGCCCAAGCAGTCAACAATTGTTTTGTTATACCTCTATCTTAAGAAATTTATCCAAAGAAACAAGGTCTGAATTTCATAAGACGATTAGCCTACTGTAAAACTGTACAATTAACACAACAGACGTAAACAATATCATTTGTGCACTGTCCCCTCACTTTCGTTAATTACGTAAACTCTAATGTGAAACTAGTGCGGATACCAGTGATTACATTTATATAGTCTGGTTAGTGGTCCCCACATTACCTTAAATACTGCAGGAATGGGAACTAGTGTTGTACGAGCACAATCATTGATCAAATTCCTGGGTAGCCTATGCACAAAATGTATCATGGGTATCATGCAAAACTGACTAAAGGACCGCAAGTTATGTTCATCCTCGAACTTCCCAAAGCTCTTCTGTTTCACGCGCATATGCGTGTGCATGAACGCACCATCAGTAGAATGAAATGTCTCACGGTGAGTGTCATATGCGGATATGTCGCCCTGTCATGTGATCGATCTGGGCCAATAAACAAACAGTATCCAAGACAGATGTATGACAAAGACAGTTGTTTGCCCACAGGCATTTAAAGAAAGGTACGATTTTCCTGCGGGAATTCAGAAGTTGTCCTTTTGAAGACAGTTTCCTTTTTCTAGTGTTACTTTTTGAGGAACTCGTGTGAGTCAGGAAGACCATCTCTTTAACTTTTCAGTTTAGACTCCTGCACAGATGAATGGATACTTTAAAAAATTCAACAGTAAGGGCTTAAAGGGCTTTCAACATCACATGCAGAATTTATTCAGCAATGGGATCTGGGCAGACCAAGACCATTAAGGGAACTTCATCATCTACAATATCTACCATTACTTACATGCACGTACATGTACATGTATGCATGTATGCCCAACCAGTTTTTCAATTTGTGCAAACCACAGCATACTGTGCAAGAGATGACACAGGTTTTTGTACACTGCTGGCAGATTATCCTCAACATGGACACCCTTTGGCTGTGTCAGAAACAACTGGCTATGGCTGGGAATAACACAAACGTCTATAAGAAGTGGCTGTACAGGGTCTGCTACAAGTAGCTAGTAGTTTCCATACGCACGTGTTCTTTCCAGCCACAGTCACAACTTTTGAACACACAGCCTCAGTACATGTACCCGGTACCTACATGTACATGTATACTCTGTACATACAACCTGTCCATGTACATCTAACATACCATTTCCATTGTTATGCAGTCCAAAAAGGTACTACATGCAGTTGTTACTGGCAGTTGGTTAGCAAAACATAAGATCACCCTAATGGCACCCTGTAACAAATAGTTATAAAAAACAAAACAGTGACAGGCATCAAAAAGGAGCTGAATTGTTTTGCTACTCATATGTGTAAACATTCTACCTGGGTAATTTCCCAGGATTTTATTACAAACACTTTTTTTAGGCTAAGCATCATTCCTCCAATCTTCATATACATTATGCATTCACGGTAGTCTCCTTTAAGAGTCTTCATATTTGAGTGGAATCAGGTGGTAGCAATATCTGGTTGCTATGCTGTGGGAAGTAATCAACTGCCCATGAACCAGTCAAAGGGACCTGTCTAACTAAGTGTACTCTTACATGTACATGTAGATGTTGCATGTACTGTACTACACTGTACAGAGCAATTGCTATTAGTACCATCTGTTATTGAATCGCCCAGACACCTTACTGTAGAATGGTAAGAAATCGGAAGTGAAGATTATGTGTCCCATTATATGGTACATGTACCGGTACATGCACTAAATGACATTCTATAATGAATAAATTTATACATTCATGTTGCTGTTGAGACTCTCTTTGGTTTCCTGCATTAATTTCTTTCTTGCCTTGATAAATTTTCAGTGTCCTTGCCAGAATACCAGCCACTGTTTGGGCTCATCTACATTTTGTAGCCAGTGCAAAGCACAGAAAGTTGGCCATGCATTGAAAATGAAAATACATGTATGTTAACAGCTATGCTGGGAAGTTGTTTTGGACAGCTGGATGTTTTTGTTTGTCATGAATTTTTCCAGTCAGTAATTAGCAGCTCTGTTAGACCCAGTATGCTCTAATTAATCAAAATTAATTTTTGATTCCAGCATTTATTTATATTTGAAAACGTTGTTCTCAAAATTCTAAATTTTAAACTGAGTGGGGACTGATAAAAATATTGAAATGGGGGAGGGTAGGGCAAAGCCAATTAGGACAGGGTTACGAGCCCTCTTGCTGGAAACACCCTCTCCCATTTCTTAGTTCGGGTCAGGTGTATTTCTGGACATCTAAAGGGTAGTTTGGCTTTTTTTCCATAAGAAATGAAAGCAGTTTTACGCATTTGGAGACATTTTTTTCCATCTATTATTTACATTACATTTATATTTGTGTTAGATGAAATATTACAGAACTTTAATGTAGCACCCAGAAGTTTAAACTTGGTGGCCGGATTTCAAAGCTTACCGCTACTTATTATACTTGGCAACAGACAAGCAAAACTTGGTAGACAGCCAGGCTGCTTCCATCAGTTGGAAGACACTGCTTAAATGTTGTGTGTGACTCTTGTGCCTGGCAGACAGTACACGGTGCGGCGTGTGGATCTTGGGTGGGGAGGACGAGCACTCGGAGCTTCTCAAGTTTGCGCTGACCCCGGCCAGCCTGAGCCACAGCCTGGCCATCCTGATGGTGGACATGTCCAAGCCCTGGTCAATCCTGGATATGCTGAACAAGTGGGCGGGGCTGCTTCGACGACACATAGACACGCTGAGGATGCCGCCTGAGAGACTACGGGAACTGGAGGAGAGATGTAAGTCACTTTCTCCTTTTTGATGTGAAGTTTTTATAGGGCAGCATTTGGTGTAAATTTATTGTTTTTTTTCTCACTGCTCACTCTCTTTTTCTGTCCTCCTTTTAGTTAAATTTCAAAACAATTTCACATTTTTTTGTTTCTAAAAAAAAAAAAGTTAAAACTTGTTGGACTAGGTTGGATTTGAATTAGACTTTATACACGTAACAGTCAATAGTCACAAATAGTCTTGGATTGGCCGTCTTTGAAAAGATTTTTTTTTACTTGAGGTGGATTCTTCATCTTAAAACCCGAAAAAGTGTAAAGTAAACAATCTTGTAGTGTACGCGTTGCTGGAAACTGTATTGTTGATGGTATGTGCTTCCCAAAGTTCGGACTAAAATTGGTTTAGCAAAACCGCCTCAGTGCTACTGATGTCATTGACAAGATATTCCAATTAGGAGTGAGAAGAAACCGACTTATCATCAGCGTCACTGTCAGAAAACCCTGAAGCTGAGACTGGTACTAGGCATGGAGCCCTTTATTATTATGTACATGCTGTACAGCAGCAAATAGTCGTAGGTACTGTATTCCGTCTCCCACATATTATGTAACACTTTCACAGAATGACAAATGAAACCAATGACTGTTGTTTTTCTTTTTGAGTCTGCCAGACCCCCAAAACTGCAAACTTCTTTCTTGCCATTGAGTTTTAAATACACTGTTTAAAACCTTGTCTCTGTGATGGGTATACCCTACATTATAAGACATATTGTTGGAAAGTCTCCTCCATCGTTGAACTGCATCTTTAACATCACAGTAATAGAAGTGTTTTATTTGAGTTGTAGATTTCAGTGCTTGTAATTTGCAAAATCAGCTAAGGTTGTGTCATTCAAAATACATGTACATGTCAAAAATAAGTGGAACCTCAATAAAACCTGATGTACAATATTGGTGAACTGATGGACTTCATTATAAAGTGTAGAAAAATGCAGTTGGCGTACTTATTACTGTACAGTTACTCCCCATGGTAGAATTACACTGAACAAATACACATGCGCACAATTTGTGTCGGGCGAAATACCAAAATTGTACAATAACAAAAGGAATGCCTGCATTGAAAAAAAAGTAAAATAAATTTCAGTGAATGGTGGATAAGGTTAAGTTTATGTTAACGATTGGTTTTGGCTAAGCAGGCATGAGCTGTATACTTAAAATGCACGGTAAGACTATGACTCACTCCAGCTGAACTATAATTTGGTTTTATTATAAACAGATCCAGGTACGTGCAAATATTTTAAGTACAGATGTTGTCATTTCATTTATGTACGTAAACGATCAATCAGAATACAATTTTTTTTTTTTTCAAAAGAGAGTTTCGTCCAGGATTTGGGAAGAAGAATCAATTTACATCATGTACAACTGATTTTGACTGGCATGATATTTTGGCTTGGAAATATCCTGAATTTAAAAAAACAACTAGTGTGCAGTATTACAGCTAATGGGGAATCTTTGGACTGCAACAAATTGAGACATTGTGTCCATAAATGTTTTTAGGCAAAAGCCTGATTTCCGGCTATTTTAGGGGTGAGATTTCTCAGCTTTGTTTTGGATTTCAGTGTTTTATCCTCACTGCCTGTGTACATTGTACAAAAGTATAGGATTTTTTTACAGGTCAGCTTCTTTATGCCTTTTTTCAGCTGTTTTCAGCTACATGTATTTTTATCATTGGTTTAATCTCACCCCTGATATTTCATGTCAAATTTTGGGCTACTTTGAGGCCGTATTAAGGTATTCAGGCTTCTATGGCCTTATTTTTTCGCTCTGGGCAAGAACCAGACTAACATCACCAGTTTTCTGTCACGTACATTGTTTGCCAACTCTCATTACTGTGTACATGTACTGGTACCGGTTGATACAGTACTGGTAGCTGGTATTTACATGAAGATGAGGAGGTTTAAACTGTTAATCAACTGGTGCATTTTTCGAATAAGTGTCAAAATGGCACCTTAATTCCCGATACTACAGTACGTATCAGATGGCATATTGCACAGCCATCTTTAATGCAGATATTGCTGTTTAAATATGCATGCACGTTTGATACGCACAGCAATGTTTACAAATAGCAAGGCAAATGTAAATGAATCAATTTACATGTCATAGCAACGCAAACAGTTGCAAATGTCATTTTAAAAGGCCAGTGTACATTTACGTACATGTACACGTTCATGATACCGGCACGTGAAGTAAAACATCATTTTATAAAAATGTTTTACAATGCACTGCATTTTATTTAGGTTGAGTCTGCCAACTATTAATATCAGTCAGATCAATACTAGCACATGGTGTTTGAGTCCAGAATTCTTTGGAAAACACCCATCATGTTTGAGGATACCGGTATCTTTTTCCAAACTAAGTTTGGAGCAGTGTACATACAGTGTATGTACATGTGTGTACACATCTTTGTAAGCTGTACTCCCCCGATTGTTCCCCTTTTGTTCAAACCTACACTTGAACTTTTCAGGAAGACATGCCATACATGTATGTTAGGTATGCGATTGTCCATTGTGGACTTCAGTCAGTCGCACACCCTATTGTTCTGTACTGCTCAACGTCCACACTTTGAACGTGTACACTGTACACATACCGGAACAAGTACATGTACTTGAACATTTACATTATTCTCGCAATGTGCATGTGATTGCAAATCATTGCGTATTAACTGACAAGAAGCTAGGAACTTCATAGCACAAATAGGATGCACAGTCAATGACAGACAATGATATACCGTACATGTGCCTGTGAACTAAAACTCTAGCTGGCACATGCCATTGTTCTGTTTATAGCAGCTGGGCAGTCCTTGTCCATGGAAAAATCAATTAATTATGAATTATATATGTAAATTAGTTGTAAAATTAATGCATGTTGTTGATAAGACTGGTGCATTTATCAGTAATCAAAGCATGCATTGCTTTGCTCGTCCAAGTGATGAAGAAATCACATTCCCTCCCATCTCAGTGTGACAGGTGCATCATTGTACAGAAAAAGTGATTACTGTACATGCATGCTTACATGTACATGTATTTAGTGACAGACTCCATTAACTACTGCTCAGCAAAATTAACTTAGTGGAGACTGAGCATGCTCCCCCCCCCCGAGTTAGGTGCTCTGTTTCATCATTAATTATTTGTAATCATTGGGTGATACTATATGCAGCAAATATGATCTTTCCTATTCAGATTTCAGAGCAAGGATTGAAAGAAACCCAGTTTTTAACCTTTAACCCCTTTGGTTATTTTGATTTGACATTCTTACAGTAACATGTTTTGTCTTGTCGTTATTTACTGTTTTTCAAAACATGTCTGCAAAGGAATGTGTTTTTTTCATGGCATAGTTGTACATGCACTTGGACATGCAGTTTCATTACAACCTCACTTAAAATTTCTCGGAAAGTACATGACATTATTAACTGTCATGATACATGTCTGTGATATCCTAGCGGTAGTATTGTTATTCGCTTCCTGTCTGGCTTACGAAGGCTAACAACCTTACATTAGTGAGTGCTGATACATGTACATGTACGTACATGTACTACACGTACACCTTTAATTAGGTTTTGCTTCCCTGAAAGGGACATCGGTAAGATCCAATAATGTACAAGTAGAGGATAAATTTATCACATCTGTGTCCAGGACTGCTTCGTTTGGCCACTGGCACTTTGGAGGACACAGTTCACAGTGTAGCATATGTTTGTGGTGTGACCCATTGAAATGAGTGATCACAGTTACAGTATGGAATGTGCTATTCAGGTAGAGAATAGGGTGCATGTACACTGTATGTATATTTCCAGGTAGAACGGACAGAAGCCCATGTGTGTGCAGATTTGCATGTATTTAGTTAATGTGCTTTTAGCTGTTTTATTTTCTTCCCTTTTTCTGTTTGGAGGGACAGGTCATAGAATTGTAAAGCAAAGAAAGATGTTCCAAACATAGTGCTCAAATCAACACCTTACATGTAATTTGTGTGGATTCTCATTAATGGATTTCAGAGCCCTCAAGCCCAGATAAGATTACTTTTAAATTATAGGCATTATTGCCCACAGAATGTAAGGCACATGCCACCAGGGTCTTGTATCTGTACAAGATTTTGGAGGATTCAGAAAAGTTTCCAGCAGAAATGCTTGGGGAGTTACAATGACGATCTTGGTTTGATAAAACTTTGTGTCTCAACGGATTTTCTTCTGGTTCCAACAGTGGTGCAACAATTCCAAGAGTATGTTGAACCGGAAGAGGGGGAGGACCCAAAGTCACCCAGGAGAACAACGGCTCCTGGCACCGTGGGTGGGGAAGATGAGAAGATCCTGCTTCCATTAGGAGAAACCACACTCACACATAACCTGGGAATACCGATGGTGGTTGTTGTTACAAAGGTAAAGTCCATGAAGACTAAGCCATTGACTGCAGTGAAAGTGTATTTCCGTTTTGTTTGATCTAATTCTTTGGACTAAAATTATGCTTGTAAGGTTTTGAAGACTTCGGGTCATTTTAATTTTTTTAATGGCATTCTAGTATGTGAATTGCTTTATATTGTTCATTTTACAGTCAGATGCAATCTCTAGTTTGGAAAAGGAGCATGACTTTAAGATGGAACATCTAGACTTCATCCAACAACATATCAGAAAGTTCTGCCTGAATTGTATCCTTTCCAGATTTGTTTGTTGTGCAAAATAGTGTTGGGAGATTTACTTGTGCAGAAATAGACACATGATGTTGCAGGATAAGTTGAAGAGGAGGTTGCATTCTTAAGAATATTTCCAGTAACACTGATCAAACATTGGACGGTAACTAGACAGCAATCATTGAAGCCACTGTGAACGACTTGAAGTGGACTTTGGCCTCTTTTCATGAATTTTGTTCCATGGATAATGGCACACTTTTGTAAAATAGTTTCATGTCATGTTTAATAAGGAGTGAGTTCAAAAAATATGTCAGTTGTGGCCTACACTGTGTATGCTACTGGGAGGCTGTGGATATCCATAAGAAATGTTGTGTTTGTTGTCTCAAAATGAAATACCTGTTTTGCCCAAGCTTTTAAAGAGTAGACTAGTTCATACATTTATTTACATTGGTAGTCAAACAGCCAATACTGTGCATGTTTGATCCACCCAAAACCTGTGGGATAATAAGTTATTGGACTTCAACCAGATGTACACTGCACACTTTGAACAGGGGAAGGTTTAAGTTATAAGAGGGATAAATCTACATGTATGTTATAAAAACAGTTAAAAGGTTTGTGTAAATGTACTTGCTGGAAAATCTGACAATTGCAGTATTGCCAAGATGACTGTTAAAAGCTTGGCCCGTGACTGTATTTATATTCCTTAAGTTATCTGTCATGTAGATGGTGCAGCATTATTCTATACATCGGTAAAGGAGGGCAAGAACTGTGATCTACTTTACAAATACCTGCTGCACAGGATATATAGCTTTCCCTTCCACAAGCCAGCACTAGTCGTAGAGAAGGACGCCTTGTTTGTGTAAGTAGTCTTTCTCTTTCCTTTTCCAACACCCCCCCCTTACCTCTCTACCGACAGTGTGGTACTATGGCTCTTAACTATAATTGATGTGTATCGTTCTTTTTGTGTAGGCCTTCTGGTTGGGATAATCTTCAGAAGATAGGCATTCTTTATGAAAATATGCCCAATATAAACCCTGAAGAACCGTTTGGGGAAGTCATAGAAAAACCAGCTATCAGAAAGGTAAGTACATGTAACTGTACTCAATCAAAAAAAGCCAAGTGTTCAGATTTTTCAACTTTCCATAGGCCTAAAAATTGCACTGTTAAGATTTTCCAATTTTACAGAAGAAAAAGTAACTACCTGAAAGGATATCTTGTAAATTACCTGGCAACTTCTGGAAAGTTTGCTTGTCCCTACTGCCACAACAGCACAGTGCACTGAGAAAGGTTTATCTCCTCTGATCCAAATTTCTTGGCTGTGGCTTTATATTACATTCTATACTTGGACCCAACCTGTACAGGGTTTCGCGCCAAGACACTTGCATTGTTTGCACACTCGGTGTTCTGTTTTCTGACTTCCAATGTTGGCATGTGCAGTGTACTGTCAAAATTGTTAATGCCTTTAGCTGCCAGCATACTTTAAGTATCGCATCAATTAATTTGTTTAGTTTTGTCTGTGAATCACAGCCATTACAAGACAGTAAAGAAGTAACAGCTGAAGATGAACAGGTCTTCCTGATGAAACAGCAAGCCATGTTGAGCAAGAACATCCCTCCAGCCAAGCAGCAGGTAAGTCTTTTCATGTGTGGTTCTTTGTCTGTCAAGCCAGCGAGAACAACCCTCTAGCCAAGCAGCAGGTTCCGGTAAGTCTCTCCTTGTGTAGTTCTGTGTCTGTCAGACTGTCAAATGAGCAAGAGTACCCTTCCAGCTAAGCAGTGGGGAAGTCTCTCCCTGTGTAGCTGTCTACCAGTATCTGTCAATCTGTCCAGTGAAATAACTAAACTATGTCAAGCAAAAATAACCCTCCAGCAATGAAACCAATGGGGAAGTCTCTCCTTGTGTATTTCTGTGTCTAAATGCCATTCTGTCAGTCTGTCCAGTGAAACAACTAAAACCATTTTGAGCAAGAACATTTCTACAGCCAAGCAGCGAGTAAGTGTCACCATGTGTTGCTGTAAGAATGCCTGCCTATCTGTCAGTCTTGCTTTTAAAAGAAGCTGTGTTGAGCTGTGATATATTTTTCCAGCAAAAACTCATCATGTGTTGCTTTGTTACGGTCCACCTACGTTCTAGTCTGCTTGTTAAAATAACCTGCCACATTCAACAAGATCACTTCTCCAGTTAAACAACAGATAAGCCTCAGTGTTTTTATTTTGTGCATTTCCTTGTTCATCAGCTTGTCTGCTGAAACAGCCAGCTTAGTTGAACAGTCTAGCAATCCACATCATTGTTTCCTTTTTACGTTTTTACCCGTCATACAGCAGGAATCTCCACAGAGACCGATGGGCATGAGGACGCCAGAAAGGAAAGCTAACGTAGCCAGTGTCTCACCCATCACAGCATCAGGAAAAGCAAAGGTCAGAAAGTTTGGCAAGAAATGCTCCTGTTTTTCTGTACTTTCCTCCAGTTACTGCAGGTATGAATGGCATGAATAGGCGCCATGTCAGAGATGTCTAACTCCATTAACAATACAAATCTAGTTTTCTTAATTGTTACATATTTCCCTTTTGCATGAATCAGTAGGCAGAGTCTGTAATTTTCTTAAGCGGCATTCACTTCCAGTACCTTAAACATAAGAAATAAACTAGATTGATTTCAGATGCAGTCCGGTTAACCTTGTTTTATTACTTTTAGGTCTCATTTGTTGGTTTTGGATTTTAGTAATGGAAACTTTTTTTTTAGACTTGTAAATTTAGGCCATTTATTGTTCAATTTTGGTGTTCCTCCTTGATCAGATGGAGCCGGGCAAGCCAGGGGCCACCAACGAGGGAGTGTTAGCGAATTTCTTCAACAGTTTACTCAGTAAGAAAACAGGGGCAGGTTCACCAGGGTCACCGGCAAGTCCGAAACCAGGTCAGTAACTGCAGATAATATCAGTGCCTCTGGGCTCATGCAGTCTAAATTGGGTATCATGATTTTACCTTTAATTTGGGATCATGGGGTCATTGGAAATTAGTGCAGATGGGAAGAACATTTATAGCATGGGTATTAGGTCAATCCTCAGTGTGCCTTTCCTAGAAGCACTGGTTAGAAATCTATCTTTCTTGACTGTTCAAGACTGTTGATATATCTCCTGATGCAGCTGCTCATGTAGCTGTTTCATGTAGATGTGCAAACTGGCCTGGAGTCTTTTCCAGATCATGGGAAATTGTTTGAAATGAGGGATAAAACACTACAAAACTGCTGACCAACTATACTATGTACTATGTTGGTATGAACTATACCACGCTTGAAAGATAGAGGGGATAGAGATTTTGCCAGGAATTCAAAGCTTTTTATTAGATCATGCCATTTCCTTTTTTCATACTTCATGCACTTTCCATGTCTTGTAGAAATTTGCCTGTTTTTCTGACTGCCCAGTACCCGAGTGCTCCTTTGAGCGAGGCTGAATTTGATCACTTCTACAGCATTAAGACTTAGAGCCTTCACTGCCAGTTTGGATAACTTTTGGTTTGCTCCAGTAACATTGCTGGCTACCTCATGCAATTTTTAGAAATAGCATGACATGACACCAGCTGTTAGCTATGTGTCTTTCTCCATAATGATTTCTGAGGGCAAGATCTGACCCGGGCAACTTTATTTTTCTGTATGCCCATAGGCAGACCAGTTCTTATATGCTCGGTTTATGTCTAAATAATTTTACCATAAATCATAGCAGCAGGTGTCTTTATAATCAGGTTTTGGGGCTTTTTTTCTTGCTTCGGCAGGAGACAAATCAGTACGCAGCGATGCAGCAGCGGAGTTAGACCGCATGACAAGGGGGCGCAAGTCTGTACCCGGTCAAAACTCAACTGGCGCATCCTAGCAAGGTGATGTCTGGGTACCAGGGAACAGTAATACCAGTGACGGCAGAACTATCAGTGTAAATGTACATGAAACCTTTTAAAGAAAATTCCGCAAATGGACGTCGCTCTTTAATTGCAGATTGAAAAGTAAATTCTGGTGCCAGTCTCTCGAGGTATGTGCGAAAAAGCTTGCCATTATGTGGAGTAAGAAAATCAATTTTGGGGTAGTTTCATGGGACGTAAATATGTGTCGCAGTTTGGCACTTGATGATGTAATGAATAAAATACTGAATAAGGTGACTTTAGGGAACACCACAGGCTCCTCATAAGGCTGTGATAGAGTGATGCATGGTTGCATATGTATTATACACAACAAATCCGGAGCTGAAGTAACTGCTGTCTGTCGCTAACTCATGCGAGGGCTCCACTTGGCATGCCAAATTTCACAGGATCAAGAAACGGCATTGTTCCTGCTCCCAATAGGTCAAAACTGTATTACAAGGCAATGATGCTCTTTGAGGCCATATCACTGCTTGTGCATGAACTTGTTCCCTTGTTTAAGGCGCAAAATTCATGAGCAGTTTCCTCCTGAAAGTGCACCAAGTTCCATGGGCAGTGATTTGCTGCCTCTCTCTTTGTCACAAGAGAGGGAGGTGTTGTGCAACGGCTTCATACACCCTGCCGAATCCAACAAGACCTGACAGCAAGAGCCAAATAGGTCTCATGAACTTGTCAACAAAATGCAACGGTACTTCCCTGCTGCAGGACACTTTTGCATTCAGCAGCATTATTAACTACACGCACTTGTAGCACATTAGTGTATGTCACTTTATTCTGCTCTATATTCAGGTGCTTGTCAGCTGAATGTCATATTCCTCATTTAATAGACTTTTAGACATTTCTCAAAGAACCTGACTCATTTAAAACAATGCTCATGAAAGTACCCTTTAACCTGATCCAAATAGTTTCCCTGTTTTGCTCTGCACTAATAGCTTCATTACAAAACATTTACATTTTTAAGACCGAAATCTCTGCTTGGCTCCATTTTTTTTATACAAAACAACTAATGAGGTTAACCATTCTGTTTCTATTTGTACAACTTGTCTTTTTTGTCCAATGCAGAACAAAGTTTGTATTAGTATTTAAGATTGTTTCAATGGATGGAATTGTTAATGGCTGCTTCAATTCCATGATAAGCTGAGGTAACAGTTATGAACTAGTGGGTTTTTAGGGACATTTGGTAAAAGTGTGGCAGCAGTAATGTGTGCATTCCTAGGGCTTCATTAGTGGCTTCAAATTTGCATAGCTGTCAAGTCCTTTTTTTTATTCAAATAAAATTCACTTTACATTAACATTCATTGTTTATTTTGAATCGCAACAATTTCGACCATTTTTGTAAGGTAATAAGGTTAGGTGAAGTTTTCCATTGACATAATGAGAGTTCACTTTTAATTAATGCGGCATAATTTGCTACCTCTATAAAAGATTTTTTTTTTTCTTACATTGAAATAAATTTGAAGTTTCTTCAGTGGGCTGCTTCTCTCTAGGTTGAATATTTTTGGCAACTTGCTTGTGACAATCGAAGCTTCAAAGCAAATATCAAGTTAGTTGCACTGTCAGATTGACTGCATGTTGCAGGCACATACTGGGGGGAATTTCTACGTTTTCAAATTAAGATTTGGTGTGGTCATTTTCACATTGGCAAGACAAGGAGGAAGACCTCAGTTCATACATGTATGTAGTCTCTGTAGAGATTCTGGTAAGCAGGGAAAAAGTACAAGTTGCAGACAGTCAGTGATTGTCTGTGATGTTTTCAGTTTGGAGCCACAGTCTGTTGCAGTTACTACAAATGTAAGCACTATAAGTGCATCCATGTTAATACTTATTCAATCATTTTCATTTTCTCCAGATACCGGGGTCATTGTGCTTAAAAGAGGGCTTTTTTTATTAGAAATCGGAATCTGAAATGGGCCAGTTAATGTTCCTGGCATCACAGACTATTTCATAGTACAGTAGTTAGTATGTACAGTTCATATCACTCTTTAATGATGTCTTTTTCCCCCGCAGCAAGAATTACTTACGGTAAAAGGGAACTTCAGCTACTTTGTCTTGTCAGTAGGGAGATGGGATTTTTCTTCTGGAACTCCAGTTGAGTCATTCCTGTCCCATTGTAGATTAATGAATGTCTGTATGCGTCAGTGTGTTTCAGATAGCCCTGTCGCATGTATGAGTTTGCATCAGAAAACATGCGAATTTGTTTTGCCATTATTTGTACCCTTGGTTGTCTTTTCTACAAATCTAGATTTTTTTTTAATGGATCTGGAACTGGTCAGAGTACTAATCCTGGCATGTTAGTAAAGTGAAGCAATCAACAAGGCCAGTTGCATATTTATGTACACATAAGGTATTTATAAAAACCGCTACAAGATTTATGTGGTAACAAGTGAAAAGAAACCTCCTCATATCCACGTTTACAGCCCATACTTGTGAACATCTCTTATGTCTCGCGTATCAGTAGATATTCAGAGGACTGCAGCGAAACATTGTCCCAGAAAGCAGCTTGAAGCACACTTAGGAAAGAGATTTCAACTTGAAGTTCAAAGAAACCCCCACCTCCCCCTCCTAAAGTCTGATAATTGTCATGTTGTTGTCACATTATTAATATACTGATGAAAATAAAGGAGTATAAACAGAGCCTTTAATGAACAAGCCTCTTGTTACTTCTGCTCTAAACATGTCATGACCGATCCCAAGATCTGTCAGGAAGTTAGTACTCCGTAATGATTGACACATGATGTCGGCTCTGCCAGAAAGTAAATCGACCCGTTTTTTTGTGAGCAATGGCTTGTGTAGTCATTTTGCCATTACTGGGGGTTTCTAAAGCTGTGAATGAAGGCAAGATTTGGAAAATAGCTGCACGGATGTGTTCTTTGAGGGAAAACAAGAAAAGTGTGATAGCTAGTGTGTTAATGGCAAAAACACAATGTAGCTTTTTTAAATGCAGTCTTCGTAAAAAGCGGGGAAAAACCTGGAAGTGTTAGAGCACATTTTAGGGGAATTCTCAGTGTTTATGCATTTTTTTAAATAATTTTGATTTTTGTTAAGTATATCAAGTTGAACTGATAAAATCCCAATTTTAAATGCTTGCTGCTTAATCATATAAAAACAGTGTATAATGTGCAATTTATGACAAAAAAAAACCGGAATTGCAAACTTTGGAGCTATGACCAAAGTGGCATGGTGTTCTTCAAGTCAATGAAGCAAGCATGCAGTTTTTTAAAAAAAGTATTTTTGGAAATTCAAAACCTGTTTTGTGCTGTAAAGGGACTACATGTAGAATAGGGCAAAGGAAGAAATTTTGGGGTTGGTTTATTGAAATGATTAATTGTAACAATATGGAATGATTAATCCAATGCCCTAGCCCCCAAGTCCTTTGGCATTTTGTGGCAAGGAAGCTTTTCAACTCCACCAAAATCTGACACTGTCCAGTTCATTACTTGCAGCTTTAACCTCGCCTACTCACGGAATTGTGACAATGGGACAACTGCAGTCAGAAGTAATGCCAAGGTGGCTTATTGGCCAATGGGTGATCCGAATCAGTACAATGAGCATGACAAAATCTCTGACGAACCAGACAGTGATCAATTTTTTTTATTTTTTTGGTACAAAACAGAGCGAGTCTAGGGCTTTGGAGAGATTGGGGAGGTTAGTGGTGTGAATGGAAGGATGCCGTTAGACGTAATGCTTGTTATATTGTTCAACTGTGTATATATATCTGTATATGTCCTCATGTATTTGTAGGTGTAGTATATAATTGTAGCAGCAGATGTTACCATTCAATTATAATCGGGGCTGAAAGCTCCGATTTCTGTAATGACTTCACTAATTAAAATGCAGAATGTAGAATGGAAAGAAAAAACAATTTGTTTATAAATCTACAGATTTGGGTTTTATTTTTCCAAATTTTTTTTTCTCAGTTTTCTTGAAAATGTTTGTTTTTCAAGGCACATGAAGAAATAAATTATGTAATGCGATGCATGCCACATTTCCTGGAGTTAGTATTTGCCCTCTTATTTTGTCGTTTGAAATGAGGCAAGGGCTCAGTTAGGTTAATAAAAGTGTTCAAAAATGGCAAAAAAGTTTCCATTGGTAAATCCTCCTGCGTCAACTTAAAAAGCAACATAGTTCGTTGGAGGCCATAAAAACCATTTGTTTTCTGCTCATGGTTGAGACGGGATTTACTACTACTAAATTTAGGTAACAGGCATAATTTGGAATATAAATTTTCTGTAGAGAATATTTAAAAGACACCTATGGGCATGGGAGTTTTGTTCAGAAGCACAAAGGATAGTGGGTGAACAACGTGAAGTAACAGAGTAAGCAAAACTATTTTGGTGGCGATCCCTTAAAATCAAAATGTTCTGGGTACTAGTGCAACACACGCACACAGTACAGTACGCACACTGCGCTAACCTTACCTACCTAGTGTGGACTTGTGAACAAAAGATGTCCACATGGTGCAGGAAAGGAAGATGTTCTGTGGACTTACAAACATCCACAGGACGTTTCCCCTTCTGTGAAAAAGTTTAGAGGCATTTTGTGGTAGGGGTCATCTGTCATAAAAGGAAGAGGAATAGTCAAGGAAACCTTGTACAAAAAGCCAGCTGAAAAACCATGTTCCCAGTTCAAGAAAAATGAGTATTTTCACTGAGTTTTCTAAACTGCATGAAAAGAAAGGAATGTCCACAGTAGGTATGTAAGGTAAGTGTGTGTGTTCTCAAGGGATTATCTCGGCATGTAACAAAGATCACACAGATTTCCTGCACAGACTCCAAACAGGAGCAATTCCTGACTGAGAATGGGAAAAATACAAACGGATTGGCACCAGAAGCCAACGTTTGTGCAGCAGCATGGAGGGGCACGCTGTAAGGAAAATGATTCTCAGAAGCGTCCGCGGTTCCACCACATACATGTAAGCATCTCTGTGTGCGCATTCGAGTACTCCGAGTCATCTTGAGTCATCTTACCCATTCATCGTGGTGCTGGTCTACCGCTGAATTTACACATCAGCTGACTCTCCAGGTGATCATCTGCTTTTCTGCTTTCCCTTCTTCTTGGATCTTCCCTCATTCTGAGATGGAGATCAGAAGCAATAAGAGAATGAGACAATACTTCCATGGTGTAATCAGCAAGCAGCGTACATGTGCGGCAGTGCCATAAGACAGTACATCTCTGATATGGTTCTGAAGGAAAAGTCAGTATTCAGTCAGTAACTGGTCAGTCATTCCCTACAAACAGATCTGGCATATGGCCAAAAATGTTCAGTTTCTGCAGGGTTCTTTTCAGAACGCAGACTTGCAAGACAAATAAGCCATTACCTAATGCAACCAAATTTACTTTTGATATCAAGGAGACATCAACACAGCCAAATGCCAACTAGTGTGTGCTTTATTCTTGAAAGACCTTGCCTTTTTGAAATACTGAACTGGCTCATTTCACAGAGTGGTTAATAAGCTTTAAGATTGGCATGCCCGAACAATATTTGCTAAGCAAAAATAAGTTTAATACCAGCCAAAAGTTAATGTATGTGTATGCACACTCCATGTGACTGGTGCTCTGCTAACTCTTGTTAACACATAAAATTTGCTGAGCAGGAACACAATTGAAAGGCAAGACAAGATAGGTATTGCCAATACAACCAAAGGTTAACACACTGACTGCCGACTACGGGTATACTGAATGAAAGGCTGTTGTGATGTAAATTGAATGAACTGGCGTCACCAAAGCACACAACAAATACGCTGCTGGTAGTGTTGAAGACATACATCTGTAAAATGCTCATGTTCAAATTGACACATGAAAGGTATCTATTAAACATACATGCGTACAAGACTTGGCAAATGGGAATGCCCCTTTGAAATTATGCGCAGCAATCAACGTGTTAAGATAAAATTCAAAGGCCCAGTTTTACCTTTTGTATATACCCATGCTCATCCAGGATGTTTCGGGCAGCGTTGTTGATGTGTTTGAAGCGATCTGGACCCAACATTATACCGCCATACCACCGACTTACAACTACCATCACATTCTGCACATCTAAGATCTTTGATTAAAATGAACAGTAAACAATGGGAAAATATTGATATTGTAAAAATAAAATAAAAAATACCTCGATATAAAAGTTTTTCCTGATTTCCCTAAAAGTGTTGAATAAAATTTTAGAGCTTGTTACTCTCCCTCTGAACATCCTGAGCACCTGTAGATACATGTATGCCAGTAGCATATACACAAGTAGCATGTATGTGAGTAGCTCTTTCTTTTGCTGAAAAGACCGAGAGAATATCTCAGACGTAGCCACTTTATTTTCAAACTTGGCTTTGGGAGGTTGAAAAGCCTCGTTTCAGTTTTCTTTTCATGATCCACATTTCAGACATTGGGAAAGAAGGAGCAAATGCAGCACTCCACACTGGAAAAAAATTCCTCTTTCATCCCCTATTCTCTTACTGGCTCCGCCCTTCACTGTGGGTGATCTACATGCATTCTCTAAATGCGACAGTCTTGTATCCCACCTCAAGCAGATGTAGCAACCTTGGACCAGCGGCAGCTTCCCCATCATTATCGCAGTCTTGAAGGAAGGTACCGCGATCTTCACAGTATATCCTAAAATAAGGAAGAAGACACAAATTAAAGAGATGTGACTTAAATCCAGGCATCAGCATCTCAGGCCTTAACCTCCTGGATTATTTTCAGGAAAGTGTCTGCTTCAAATGTACATGTAGAGTTCTGAGTCCATCCAAGTCATGAAAACCCAAGAGTTGAGCAGATTTGAGAGAATTATGGATAAAAGTAAAAATTCCTGAAATATCACAACAGAATGCTCTGTCATTCTCTCCAGAGAAGCAAAAATCAAAATCCATATAAAAAAATTAAGAACAGCTTACTCCAGGTTACAGTGGATTACAGTGGATTACAGTGGATTAGGGTGTGAAATCAGCCAAGGCCATAACAGTAATACATGTATTTTACCACCTCGCTGTGTTCACGGTATTAATATAAAGGGCAACGCGTACCTGTAGGCCAGGATATTGTGGGTTGCGTTGGCTATCTTCCTATTTTCTAACAACATCCGGCGTACCTGAGTGACCTGAAAGAAAACACTTCAATTGTCATGAAAAACCATGATATGACTATTGCAATCAAATCGGTTCATGCAAGGTCTTTGTAATGTCACTATCATCTGAACTAAACCAAAAAAAACAATCTCAAGCATACATATTCACTGAGGGTATTCAGGGTATGTAGAGTGAACCACTGGGAAGAAGTTGGTTTGTGGTGTAATTCTATGCTACAAACTCCTCAAGGGCCTTACTAGCAAACCATAGGAACATGAGGCCAACAAAGTGATGAGGCAAATTCTTCAAATCTGTGTGAAGCTCCCACATACATGTACAAAGTATTCCAGCACGCAACGGACGGTACATGGATTGGTTTCCATTTTTTTTATCCTTTGGATCAAAATCTAGTAATGTTTTCATATTATCAGACGGTTCAGACCTATAAAATTGGCCTATGATTGTGGTTTTCTAAACTGTTCACTTGTCGATGGTTTGAGATGAAGATGATCATATCTGGGCAGGATGACCAACCTACCTGTTGCGCGGTGCTGATTGGTGCAGCCAAGTGGGCTTGGAATGTACTGCGTCGGTCTGTGATTGGCTCCCCATGCTTGATGGCAGGTATCTCGCAGTCAGTGGCTGACGGGAAGGCAAGCCTGGAGTGCAAATCCGATGAGAGCGACGAGCTGTCGTGATGGGAAGAGCTGTTTACTGTAAAGGAAAGCTTGGTAAATGTAACATAAGACAACATACAAGTATGTTCACCCCTTCCACTTAGTGTACATGTGCTGAAATTTGGCAAAGTCATGGTCACTTTCTGTTGCTTGTTAAAATGGCGATGCCAGCCAGCAAACGACTATACCAATATTCATCTGCAGAGATTTTCCGCATTATGTAAACGTTTGCTGAATTTATTCCAGAGAAATATAATCAGGCTTCAGATTTCAGATTGTTAATCATAAGTGACATTTGGGAGGAAATGGGGTGAAAGATGTCTGTTTACGTTACATTTCCGAACGTAAGAAAGGGTTTTTAAACTCAAAAATTTGAATTGTTCTCCAGTTTTTCCACACACGCTGCTACCATGTTACGTTTAAGCTACTGCAAATTGTCCTTTGTTAGTTTGATCAATTTCAACTTTGGCTCTCGGTCGACCCGTTGGCTATGATATAGGTGTGCACATGTACATGTAGAGTACATGTACTCCATCAATGCACGTAAATGTATAATTGCACTACTACATACAAATGATTCTCAATTTCTAATGCAAAATATTCAATTCACAATAACTTGAAAATACTACCGACCTTTTATCGGGTCTTAACATGCATGGCACTTTATTTCATTTGTTTAGATAAACTTATTTGGATGATTTATATAACGGGCTTTGCCCTTACCCAACTTATACATTAATAAGCACAGTATGCTCAGTGCTTGTCTGAGAGCTTGCGAAAAAAGTCACAAGCTTACTCAGGTGGGAGTCGAACCCACGACCTCCTGCTTACTAGTGCAGACGTCTTAACCACTCGACCACCGAGCTTGCCGGGGTCAGCTGGCCGGTCCGAGACAGGTGAAGCAGCTGGTACCACAAACTATTTTCAAGATGTATTTTTGCATTGGGATGTTATTAATTGGGTTCGAGTCCCACCCGAGTAAGCTTGTGACTTTTTTCGCAAGCTCTCGGACAAGCACTGAGCATACAGTGTCTATTAATATATATGTTGGGTAAGGGCAAAACCTGTTATATAAATTAACATCTCCCCAACGCAAAAAAAATACCTCTTGAAAATTATTTGGATAAACTGGAGAAAAGTTGTTTTAAAATGGGAAGACAGTGGACATATTTTCTTTCGCATCCGATTGTTTTTACTTTTAGTAAAAATCACTTTTTCAGAATTCGTTTCCAATTTTGTGCAACTAGGTTCATTATAATACGGGGGTTTATTGTTTTCTGATCATTTTTTAGTTATGAAGTTATCTCTGTGAACTTCATTTGTTTGCATTTTGTTAAAAATAAATAAAGGTTCCCATCCGAGGAAAGAAGAGTTGGAACCATGTCCGATGTGGCCTGCCTCAAAATCCACAGTAAAGTGATAGAGTGCACATGCGCTAACTCTCAACTAAGTGGTGCACAAGGGCATGGGAGTCAGCATACATGCAGGTTCCCTGAAGCAAGCTCTGAACATGCTGAAAGTCTGCCTTTGATTCAGACTCTCAACTGATTCCATCCCAAACCAATAAAAGCAAATATGAAGTCGTTTACAAAAGTAAAACATTTTGACCTAATTACACACAGAAAATGCCCCAAAATACATACATACCATCAACCTGCTCCGCCTTCTGCGCTCTATCCAAAAGGTATTCTCGGAGTTGTTCAAAGAGCAAGTAAAGCACACATTCACCAGAGTTTTCACTGTAAAACACGTGTCAAGAGCACATGTAGAGAGAGAATATCACTCTCATCCAAGGTAAACTTTTGTAAGTCAGTAACAATCAATCATGAGAAAGGCAACATTCTATTACAAACAGGAATGTGCTGCTTTCTCAAAAATGTTTTTAAAGACTTCTTGGATCTGTGGATTAACTTCTCAAGTCTTTTGCTCTAAGGCATTGGAAACAAGTGAATGGAAACAGGAAAAACCTTTCACTGGATTTTGAAAGAATTCTCTGACCTGCAGACTTGCTCCAGAGTTGTAACCACTGTTTGTCTCTCAGCATCTTTCAGCCACGGTGCACTGCAGCAAAGACAAATCAAATGAAATAACATTATTACCTGTCTCAGTTTACAAAACTTGCCTCTCCTCACTTGAACCACATTATATAAGTTAAGTCATCTTTTCATGAAGTTATGTATTTCCCAACTCCCCTCTCTACAAACAAAAAGGCTTACAAGTCTAGTGTCATGGACTGTAAAACATGTCTATTCAAGAGCTGCTTAAGGAGGAAAAACTCAAACAGAATAAGCTTGAAACATGTGTCTTACGTTTAATAAATTAACAACTCCACGAGCATGTTCAATAAGCTACTGATCCTTGCTTTTGGGAGGGGGGTCTTACTTGATTTGATAGACCGGGGGTGCTGCATTGGGGTATTCAGGAGGCAGGCAAATCTGGAATGAATTGAATAAACAAGCTGCTTCAAAACCTGCATCATTTGGCACTATGTTACCTGGGTTGTGTGTTGAACTTGGGCACTGAACAACTTTTAACTGGAAGGTTGCCTGCAGAACAATCTGATACATGTAACTCCAGGGCTTCAGGACAACAAACAGAGGCAGGATTGATCAACGGACCTTATTCATGATTCGGCCATATTAAGATTGAAAGTGAGGATGAGTCTTCATTTTCATGAATTGAAAGCATCAATGAAATAATAAAATGAAAATTCCTGTCAAATTACTACTTGTCTACTCTTACCTTAGTGTTTTATGCCAGATTTTAAAAAACAGAAAGGGAGGCTTAGAACCCACATGCATTTTAAAATGGTCTGATACCACCCCATTCAACAATTAATAATTTAAGATAAAAAAATGGCATCCTCAGGAATAAGGTCTCCTGAGCTAAAGATATATGTAGATAGTGTATCACCTCCAACTATTTATGTTTCTTGACTGTAAGATCATCAACAGAACATTCATTGTTCATAAAAACAACAAATCACTTAAGTTTGTTGGATTTTATAGCAAATTAGATTTTTACATGTATCAGCAGAAACTGGCTCAGCACTGAAACTTTATTTCCCAAGTTACTGGCTTGATAAACCTACAAGCTCTGGTAAATTTGTCGTTTTTTTATGATGGGCAAACCAAGTCAAGATATCTAGAAGCAGAACCAGAAAATGTCCAAACCACAAAGCTCTACTCAAGCTTTAAGGATACAGATCAGATCACACAGCACTTACATGTACATACCTGCAAACAAATCTTCAGATCTTTGGTTTTATCTTGTTCATTATGATGGGTGATAGCGATGCAATAAATCCGGTTGGCCTCATCAACTACACACCAATCATCTTCATATATTGCTGTCAATGCTTCTATCTCATCTGCCTTGAAACAGCAAGAATAATACAAAAAGATACTTTCAAAGTTCAAAGCTCAGATAAATCTTGGATTCCAGAACTACATCACCCAAGCATTGGCATGTCCCAAGAGGGCTGTTATGTCACAACTATGGCCTCGACCCCAACTATACTTGGGCTGGTACTAAGTTTAGTCAGGGCCGTCTTCAGCTGGCCCAACTACAGCCCAAGTATAGTTTGGGATTGAGGTCATACTTGGGGCATAACAAAGGGAGGGGGCCACAGCCCGCTAAATGAGCACGAGACAAACAATTAAAGGGGCCGGGGGAGGAAGAATACACAAAAACATGACATACTGCAGCTTAAAGTTTTATTTCCCTTCCTTATTCTTCTGAAAGCACGTGAAATGCCAAAGAGGAGCCTGAGAAAGGCCTTGTCTTATTGAAGGTTAGGCTAAAGAAGTATGAACATTAAAACTATCAAAAATTTTGGATCCCTCAGCCCCATGTACATGTTGCGTCTACCACCATGGACATGGTCATGATGGTGACCATTCTCCCACAGAAGCGAATGCCAGAGTTCTGGGGGCAGGCCTTGCCCAGTCGATGTCGTCTATATTGCATTGTGTGAATGAAGACAACGTCCAACCTACATGTAGGCTAGGGGTTAGGCAGGTAGGCGTATGCCTATGGCAATGCATTACATGAACATAGGCCTAGGCCTGGACATGTATGTTAATCCCTTCCACTTAGTTTCTGCACATGCGCTAAAATTCGGCAAAGTCGTGGTCACTTTCTGTTGCTCATTAAAATGGCAACTCCAGCCAGCAAACAACTACATGTACACCAAAATCTAGTTTATCAAGTTTGTTAAATATAATCAGGCTTCAGATTTCAGTTTGTGATGTGTCTCTTGTTAATCATAAGCGACATTTGGGAGGAAATGGGGTGAAAGATGTCAGTGTACATTACATTTCTGAATGTAAAAAAGGGTATTTTATACTCAAAAATTTGAATTGTTCTCCAGTTTTTGCACACATGCTGCATATCTTGATAATTGAATGTGTTGAAAGAGTGTTTGAAAAAAGGTTACCATGTTATGTTTTAAGCTATTGCAAATTGTCCTTTGTTAGTTGGATTAGTTTCAATTTTGGCTCTCTGTCAACTGGTCAGCCATGATTTATGTGTGCACATGTACACGTTCATGTACATGTACTGTGCATGTACTCCATCAACGCACGTATACCTACATGTATACATGCACTACTACGGGCAAATGATTCTCATTTTCTAATGCAAAATATTCAATTCACAATACCTTGAAAATAATACCGATGTTTTTATCGGGTCTAATATGCACGGCACTTTATTTAGTTTGTTAAGATAAACTGGAGAAATTATTTTAAAACGAGAAAGACCATGGAGGTATTTTCTTTCATATCTGATTGTGTTTTTTTTTAAATCACCTTTTCAGAATTTGTTTCAAATTTTGTGCAACTGGGTTCATATAATATGGTGGTTTAATGCTGTCTTATCAATTTTTAGTTATCAGGGCATCTCCTTGAACATTATTTGTTTGTATTCTGTTGAAAAAATTATGGTCTTTGAACGTGTCGGAACAGCAGTGTCGGAACGATGTCAATGTCATGGATGTTGCCTTCCTGGAAAGTCTGGATACCAGATGCGATGATCATGCCTACTCTACGAATCACAAGGGTCCGGTCTGGTATCACCATGTTCACATGATCAAGACTGGAAGAAATTCCTCCACTTTTCCGGAAATAGCCAAAATATTCCAGAGCCGAAGTCATCCTATCTATATTCGGCATGTTCAGATAGTACTGTTGATGTTCAATTATACCCGGCCAAGTAGGCCAAGGAAGCTGTTGGAACGTAAAATCCCGTATCCTAATGACAGCTGTAGATCCTACAATATATGACTTTAAAATCAATGGTCGCCTTGGCCGAATTCAATGCCAGGGGAAATGCAGAATATAATGTCCACACACCCGGACTCTAAACAATGACCCCTGACACTTGTATCATCTTCTTCTTCAGCACTGTTCTGAATAACAGTTGTTGGGCCCATTACATGCATG
>NW_019091376.1:1159934-1199310 GCF_001949145.1 Acanthaster planci | reverse complement strand
CCTAGCTGACTAGAGTACTCCAGCCCCAGAACTGTCACATACATGTACTGGGGTCCGACGTCCGCTCCACTGTGGCGTCGGACCCCACAGTTCTGGGGGTACTACAGTACAGCTACAACTTTTGTACAAATTCATCTGTTCATGTGGGAGTTTGAGGGCCAGCAAGCTGGCAAGGCCAGACTTTCACCAAGATCACATAGGACAATTTGCTAGGATTGGAGTTTTATGCATCCGTTGTAAATTAATTGAAATAATAAAAAACAGCCTCCTGAAGCACCAGCAATAACCTGTTTACCCACATGACCCAGGTACCCCTATCCTCACAGGACATTTGCCAAATGATTTTCCATCCCAGTAGTAGTATTACTAGTAGGGCCTACTAATTTTTTACTGCAGTTGTTGTCAGCCCACCTGGATCATCATTCAGTTGTCATGGTCATGCATGTAATGCGGAGGTGTCTGCCAATCCTTCAAGAAATCTCACTGCACCATGTTTTCTTCACCTAAATTTTCCAAAGCAGTCTTTTACAACTGAAGTCATGAAAGTACATGTATAAAATATAATGATGATAAAATGATGCACTGGAAGGATTGGTAGTTCAGGCCACAAATTCAACTTATAAGGCAGCGATCACTCATGCAAATAATCGACAGTGCCCAAAAAGGATGCAACCCTCTTTCCTTTGTGTGTATTGTAATGGTATTTCTTTCAAATTAATGAACATAAAAATCTTTGTTTTTGTTAACCTTGGCAGAAGTGTCAATTCTTGAGTTATCTACATAAGACAACAAACATTCTTGAGAATGCTTGAAGGTGTAGGAGTGGTAGGGACAGGGTCCCTTGCAAGAATCCTCATTCCAACCCTCCAGGCCGTGGGCATCAAAATAGTGGCTCTCTGGGGTCCCACTCTGGAGAAAGCTGCAGAGCTAGCAAGGTTGTTCAATATCTCCTTCTATACAGACCAAATCGACAACGTCCTCCTGAACCCTGAGGTGGACCTCGTCTGTATCAACACCCCACCCCACCTCCACGCACAGGTGGCTTCCAAGGCCCTTGGTATTGGCAAGCATGTGCTGTGCGAGCGCCCAGCAGGACTGAACAAGAATGACGCCCACAAGATGGTGACGGCTGCCCAGTATTACCCGTCTCTCATGTCCATCATGAACCACTGCCTGAGATTCTTGCCCGCATTTGTCCGCCTTAAGCGGATGATCCAAGATGGCGAGGTGGGAGAGGTTTTCCTGTGCGACGTCCGGGTGACCTGCGGATCTCTCCTCCGGGATAAGTACAACTGGATGTGTGATGAGAACATGGGAGGTGGGGTCTTGAACACGTTTGGCTCCCACCTCATCGACATCATTACTTTCATCACTGGCCAGAAGGCCATCCGTGTGAGGGGCATGCTGAAGACATTTGTGCGACAGACGGACAAGATCAATGGCATCCGGCACATCACCAGCGACGACTTTTGCTCCTTCCAGATGGAGCTGAGCCAGCAGGTGTGCGTTTCTGTGACTCTGAACACCCACGTGCCCGGCCAGTTCAAGCAAGAGATCCTCGTAGTGGGGTCGGAGGGCCGACTGACCCTCAAGGAGGCGGACCTGTATGGCCAAGTAGGCGCGATGGGCCGAGAACAGCTCCTCATGGCCGACATCCAGCACATCACTGAGAGGCAGAAGCAGGGCATTCCGACCAATCAGATCCCACTGCCGTATCTCAAAGGGATGCTGAAACTCATTGATGCCCTGAAGGAATCCTTTGAGAGGAAGAAAGAACGACTGAGCTGGGAGCAAGAACCAGTGGCCTTGGCTGCAAACTTTGAAGATGCAGAGTATGTACAAGCTGTGTTGGATGCAATCCGAGAATCCAATCGCTCTGGTGCTTGGGAACCAGTTAATTTGTCAAATGATGGTGATCCTTGGTGATAGTTATCTCAGCAACTTTTCCCCCCTGAAATTTGACACCAGTAGCAATGTTCAAGGGTCATCTAGTTGGTGAAAATACATTCAGTGTAAAAACTCAAATTAGTTAATACAAATTGTGGACGGCATTTTTAAGAGGAACATTCCAAAATACAATCATGTCACACATGTATTCCAACGCTCTGGTACATGTACAATGTGCATGTACATGTACCCAATGGCACTTATTATTTTGTACCTGTACAGCAATGGAATATAACACTTCTAAGAAGTACATACATCTATGTATGAGGACCGGGGCTCTTTGACACTGAAACCATCAATGATCTTTGAATCGTGCGATATCCATTTTGAAAGATGGATGACCATGTATACCACTTCACACAGTATTTCTTAAATTTTGTCTGCTTTTTATGCTTGTAATTTTTTTTTTAGATTACTGCATAGATGTGCATGTATTTATTCCAGAATATATCAAATTCCTGTTGACGTTTGATATGGTCATGTGCTGTCTTGAAATTGTTGTTTTCCTACATTGTACGTTGACATCACTAGCATACTTCGAGAAAATAATTTGCGTGCATGAACTGTACACTGTACATATATAAACATATGTATAATGTGTAGTCTGTAATGTGTCAACAAATGCGTTACTGATATTCCTAAATTTTCTGAGCATCTACAATTGTATCTAAAATTCAGCTGAATAAACAAACTGTGAAGTACATATACATGTACTCCTTGTCATCAGTTCAAAGAAAAAATAAATCCAAGCATACAAGTATATCTACATGTAAGCTGAAATGAATGAGAGCTTCAAGGATTAACCATAAAATGGGACATTGTGACTACTAGGACAATTTGCAGATGTACAATGTATATGAGCACCTGTATATCTAGGCCATTAGGTAGATTGAGACATTAAGGTGTGTATGGAGAACATCGCTTGCATTGTTGCATGTTCACCATGTGTGCATATTGGAGATTAAAATTTTTTTATCCGTGGGGAATAAATATTGATGCATGTAGTTACATTCTACTTCAATTTTGAATTCTCAAATGAGAAGGTACGTGTACATGGCCCCTATGGGCACAGCAGCACAGACGTAAAAGACTTTCTATTTGTATGAACTTGCGACTGCATTCACTCATTACTGAGCGTTGAATACTATACATTTGGTTGGAAATTAGTATTGATCAGTATCAGTTCAACTATATTTGGATACAGTTCACCTGTAAGAAATAAAATAAAAGAAAGTTAATGCAGACTCAAAGTTCATGCTGGATTTCTCTTTGAATATATTATTTAATAATAATTATAAAAATCTTAAATTTCAGAAAACAAGTTGTGATCTCAGTTTGTGGGTACAAATTTAATCTCCAACTGATTCATAAGGATCCATCTTCAATGAAATCCTAGTTATTTATGTGCACTTTTAATTAGTGGGCTGCAATTTTAAGTTCCGTTTGTCAAACATAGCTAGGTCAGTGGGCAGGAGAATTATCTAGAATAATGATATGCTCAAGTGATTTGACAGAAATGATAAATGGATACAGAAGGCGTGATGTGAGAGTGCAGGTAGCGAATGCTCGGAAATTCATTTTTTTATTCCTCAGTGGAGGAATTGTCTCAGCTGCAACCCTAGTCATTTTGGCAGGATTCAAAGGAATCAAATCAAATTACAATTCAATCAAATTAATAATACAGTGCACTATGTCTGACCCACATCACATTATTTTGTTTCAGGCCTTCCAATTTTTTACGAGTGTACTCTCTTTCCCACCCCCTCACTTGTTGGTATTCCACCCGTCCTACACAGTTTTTGGTAAGGGGAATGGGCCATTTAATCATCCCCCTACTTTCGGTGGTACATAACAAAAATTGCTTATTTCAGGTCATTTTGTTTGCTTTAAATATCCAACAGACATGGTTTTGAGAACAAAAAATCAAATGTGTCATTTTTATTTAGGGTCTGCTCAAAAGCATGCATATACACATTTTTATCATAATGTCTCCTGGTGTAAATAAAATGTGTCATCAATTCCCACCCCCCCCCCCNTTCCCCCCCCCCCCCCATTGCCACAGCCCGGTACTTTGGAACTAACATGATTAAGATCATCCTTCGCCTGCCGTCGACATGGAGAAAGAATGTCAATTGAGGGCGCCCTTAAAGCTTCGTCATCGCGACCCGTTTTGGCATGTGGAGATGGCGCCTCAATTCACTTATCCAGCAAATTTTCACCCAATAGTAACTGTAAGTTCCACTTCGACTTAAGATTTAAGTCCAAATGTGTCATGGAAAATTTCTCGTTCTGCTGCAGATGATGTTGGACCGTGCGAATTCGCCGTAAATTTAAATCAGAAAATCGACTTCAATCTCAGCCGGGTCAGTGCTACATGTAGGTGGTATTGCAAGCCCCACTACCGTACCTGGCACTAGTCATGCTCTGATGCTAGTATGGCACGGACTCTCGCTACCACTCCATCCTTAGCCACACATCCGTATGTATACGCAATTTGCGTGTCGGCGTAGACATATCTAAACTGCTGCCCAAGTTTTTGAAGAGGCCATTGGTACAAATGTACATGTACATGTTTTTATCTATTGCTCAGTCCGTGTATTAGATATGTCTTGACATGGAAGAGCCATCAAGACGATGAGGGGGCAAATGACGTAATGTTCAACTACCTTATTTTAAAGATGGCGACTGTAAGGGCAAGCCCGTGAGATTGAATGGGTGAAGGCAAAAAGACTGGAAAATACCAGAACAACATGAGTGAAATCATTCAATAAATCATTAAATGGCGCTAAGAAAGCGGAGAGGCTAAGAATCATCTCTGTGTGCAAAAAATATTGCACTTGCAATTAGAAGAGGGTGCGCCGAAATTTTTCACTTCGCTGACAAGCAAATTGCGTATACTGATTTGTGGCTAAGGATGTAGCGGTAGCGAGAGTCCCTGCCACACTAGTGGGGCTAGGTCATTGCCAGCAGATATCCGTAGGGCCTAGGCCTACATGTGATATGCCGGTCTCTTCATGTGCGCGGTTATCAACTAATGATGATCATGGTTCTGCCACCGGCGTGGTTATGGCAGAGAACTAAGTCAATACTAGTACAATACCATGACTACTACATGTAGTACTCTGTGTGACTTAAAGATAATGTTTTATGTTACGCCCCAACTAAAGCATCTGTCCCAAGTATAGTTGGGCCAGCCCAACTACAGTGACACCAGGTCCAGTGTGCACAGGTCAGGGACCAAACCACAATCTAGCAACGTCCCTAGTTTCTGCTTATGTCACTTGTTCAAGCAGCAGTGACATCATTTTTATCAGGTCACGTGATATGATGGATCATATAATTTTCCTCGCACGATTTTGGGAAAATAACGAGATTTGAAGTGCCGGCAGCCAACATGGCAGTATTTTGGAAAATCGCCATGGTAAACATAAAATTTGCCACGGTGAATCGATGGAGATTTTTAATGCCAACATTTTCATTCATAAAATAAACTGTGGCAAAGTTTTATGTTTTTGCGTAAACATTTTCATCAGCAGAATTGGACTCGCCTGCCCAACAAATTTGACACATCAGTGCAGGATGCGACCGAAAAATCTCCTTGATCCTTTTTTATAGATACCAAATGAAAGGAAAGTTTCATTGAGATCTGGGGTAGCATGTTTCCTGTAAATTTGATCAATCAGGAATTTGTATTGAAGTTTTTGGCTGATAAAGAGATCAATGTCATGTACAAACCTTGACCTAAAAAAATATTTCAAAAATTATGTCATCGGTGCACAAACGAGCGGCATATGCGTAGTCTGGCATTGTCGCTAGATTGTGGTTGGGTCCCCGACCTGATGCATGTCTCCGTATGTATGTATCATTGTCCCCAGCAAGGTCATTTTGTTATACAATGTTATCATGGTCATGCACGTCATAGTATAGATGAAGTGCCATATTTTAGATGAATGTGTCAAGTGTGAAATGCATAAACTTTGGAAGTTTGAGAAATTTCCAATAGGAACTGGCAGACAATAGGCCCCTTGGGTCAACTGCTGCACTATAGTTAGGACTGTGCTAACTATAGTTGGGACAGATGCTATAGTCTGATAGTTTTTCAAAATCGATCTTTTCATTAGTTGTCCAGAAGGCTTTTGGTCCTGAATTTCAAAACATGAAATACTATGTGATAACTAAAGGTTCCACTGCTGACTGCAGGGGTTAAGGTTATCATATGTGGAACTCATTATTTCAATTAAACACAAAAGTTGCTTCCAGGTAAGTCCAGTTACCTGTACCTGTATGATGAAATACACACAAACTCTAGTATAGATAAACTGTTTATGCAAATTTCAATGATAAAACAAGATGATCAAAGATCATTGTCTTTGATTCTTCAATTGGGATAAAACTCTTGCACTTGCTTATTCCTGGCATGCCTTATGTAACATTTCAAAACTTTATTGAATGAGTACACATCTTTGGTGTTCCAATTTGGGCATGTACATCAGGAACATGTAAATATCGATTTGTGTATAAAAGAGAAACATTATAAACATTTCCTAATTCTGGTTGTGTGGATAAATTATGTTTTAAAGGCATCAATATATTAAATTCAGCCATTTATTCCTCTCAGATACCCAAAAGAATTTAGGGTTTCTTTAACATGAATGATGTCATGAAAATGATTTTTGATTTTTTAAAGCAATTTAAATCATGATTTAAATCGTAATTTAAATCATTTGATGTAAATTGAACAACCTTGGTCACAACTACACAGTGCAGTGCATATTGTGTAATGGTGTCAGCTTAGGTTGCACAATGAAAACCAGATGCCGTCCACCCGCCACCGGAAATGGTCAAACCAAAATGCGGAGCAAGCTTGGCCATTATGCAGCCCGATGCATGCGAAATGTGATAAACACAAACGGCTTGAACGATGCGATCATTGTCGGGTAGAAATTGGAGATTAATAAGTAGAATGTGGCATACATTTATTTCAACAAATACTTGGTCTCATGGTCTGAGAACCTCCATTACACCATTTTAAGAGCTATAAGTTCCCACCCGTGCTCTCACGGAAAACATTTATTGAAAAAGCGGAGTCAGCGTTACCAGATCACCACCGCAAAAACTGGATTAAAAAAACACATAGTGTTGGGATACCATGTAAACAAGTCGCATGTACATGTACATGTAGTAGTGACTTAAGAGACCTCTAGGTAGTATGGCAAGTGCATGGCAGCTGGGAAAGAATTCCATATGGATGTCACTAATTTTCCATCACGTCCATTCTCACTGTCGGAGGTTGTTCCATTTATTGCACTCACATCTGGGCAAGGGGCAACTCTCCTGTCATTTGGTATGGGGATTTTGTCTTATTTTTGCTTAAAATAACTGAAACCTTTTAGGTAGAGTTTGGGAAATATTCATAGCGTATGAACAGTGAAATTTCAGGCATGTACATTTGGCGTGAAAGGTTAGGAGTTTTGTCAATTCAGATTTTCCCCATACATTTACATGTAGATGACAACACTAATTTTGCCCCTTTGAGTCCCAAGTGTGAAATATGGAACATCCACCAATGGACCAATCAGAGAAAAGAACCCAGACTCAGTGATGTCATTTCGACTGTGAGAATGTATTGACCTACAGTATCCCCATCTGAAGGAATTGAAATGACCAAGGAGTCAAATGTACAGTTTGTAGGCGTAGAAATATTGAGGTAGGCTATTTACGTGTACATGCACATGTACTTAGAAAACCCTTAAAAAGTTTTTAGATCAGTCCCATGGGGCATGTAGGATTAGTGCACATGGTGGTCAAGCGGCGTCAATTTATGGAATTCTTTCCGTCCGCTGTCCCAACTTTCACCACGACCCAGTTGGGGCATGCCCTTGATTTGAAAGAACATGAAGAAACACACATCCATTTATGTTGGGCACGATTAAAGTCTGTTACTATATAGTCACTTGGTCCCTAATTTTGTCACCCATTGTCAAGTGAATTGGTTTTCACAGTAAGCAGCAAAATAAGGGACCTGGCAACTATACGGTCATATAATAGTAACTGCAAATCAGAAAAGGCGATTGACTAATGGATGAAGTATTGACAAATATTTGTCATGCAAGAAGATTGACATATTGCACAATGATCAAGCAGTCATTCATGCCCCACATGTATATACATGTTGGGCATGAATGACTGCTTGATCATATAAAGCTTTAACTGCTTTATATATAAAGCCTAATGTTCCCTTTGAGGCTGATTTTGAAGGAAAGCGTTACATGTATACATTTTAGGACTCTAAATTTGTTTTACTTCACTTACACCAAAAGTGTTTAAAAAGGTTACCTTTATATTTCTTTGTTTTGGGGTAGGCTTTATTAAGAAAGGGGGCTCAGCTTCAATCATGTCAATACATGAAGAGAGACAAGAGCAACCTCTCTGGCCCCTTTTTAAACTTCATGGTGTTTATGAAACTGACAAGTCATGGAGGTGGGATGCAAAACTCTTTCAATCAAGAATGTGTTGGGCACAATCACGTCATTGCACTGTACTGTTAGTCAATCATGGACAAAATCGTGGACTTTTGAAGTTTGTGACCCTTTTCAAAGCAGTCTTCCATGAACTAGAAAATGTGATTAATTAACAGTGGCAGGATTGGTAGATTTCTTACAGGATTGATTTATAGTGCTGTGCAGTTCTGCAGCTGCACAGATTTATTCCATCTTCCAACTGCGCTCCAAACTCCTACACCTTGCATTTATGTCACTGTCAGTATTGAGGTTCATTTGAAATTCGATTTTGGGTCTGTTTAGTTACTCATCTTTGGAAATCTGGAGCTAAACATTGCATCAACGTGTACCAGGAGAGTTAAACGAGATGTTGTGGTAGCATTGTACCAAGTATACATGTATGCACCCTTCATCTTTTGACTACATGAATATGTAAACCAATTTGGCCATAAGATAACCGCTCATCAACAGTAAACATTGGTCACGTGATACTTTAAAATTGACCAGATTACTCTCAAGTACAGATGTGACTCCTGCAACTCTGCTATGTAGAGTGCTGCACATACCAGGACCAATCTTGGACTTGGCTAACCATGGCCGACAAGGACAGCGGCAAGGAGAAGGAGTGTCCGGCCGAATCTCCTGCCCCCTCCCCAATTCCAGTCATCACCGAGGAAGAGAAGGAGATGGCATCTGTCGCTAGCACTGACTTTGAGGCTGGCCAGTATGCCCCCTGCCTGGAAAAGCTGCATGCGTTGTCCAAACTGAGGGGCAGTGATGTCAAAGTCGGCCACAACCTGATGGTGGCCAAGTTCTACCAGTCGGGCTGCACTCGGAATGACGACCTGCGCAAGGCACTGGGCCAGGTCTGCACTCAGGCCCAGGTGAACCTGAGTGGAGTTGACTCATTGGAAGACACAGACCATGCTATTCTTTTCTTCAATCACGCCATCATCCTGTACCACATGAGACAGCACCATGAAGCTATCCAAATTCTGGAAAAGCTCTTCCAAATCATTGAGCCCCTCGGTGAGTGAGGATCTCTTTTCTCAGATGTTAACTTTTTCATTCCTTTAAATCCCAATTTAAATGTCTTTGTTTTGATTGAAGTATTAATCCTTGAAAGTCCAACTGGACCAGCCAGTGGCACAAACGTAGTGTAACATTGCACCGTGTGTGAGCTCTTTGCCACAAGTTTGTGGTGTTACTGGGCAATATAGTCATGGTTGATTTCACTAGAAGTTGCTTAGTCTGCAACATTTTGTTTATTTTAGCATATTAATCAGAGACAGTTATAATATGAAAGTTGCTCCTATGGAATTTTACAGCAGTCATTAAACAGTCGTTGGATAAGGTCTGCCTGCTGTCTTAAAAAACTGTTTGTCTTTGTCAGAACCAGACATCAAATCTTGAAATTCTCTCACAACCAAACAGGCATTCATTACCCCTAAGATCCACAGTTTCCAGTCTGCTCAGATGTAACTCATCTCTGACTCATCCTCTTTTCTTTTTCTCTTTCACCCACAGAAGAAAACCTCGCTCACAAGATCCTCTTGTTGCTGATTGAGACCTACCTGTGCACTTATCAACCTGAGAAAGCCTTAGGCATCTTAGCTTACTTGGAGAAGCTTCTCTTCTCTACGGAATCCTCCGGCAACAAAGGAGGATCGGAATCAAGTGTAAGTTCTTTGAAGTTGAAACATTCTTGGTGAAGTGATTCAGCACTAGGGTGAAAATACATTTGACTTGAGGGACATTACCTATACTCACTAAATTATCCTTCAAGAAATTTTTCCCAATCTTTCAAATTCACTTGTGTCAAGAATCACAATGCTTCATGTCAGAATTATAAAATTATTTCAGCAAATTTGCAAGTAACCTGTAAAAGTTGTAATAAAACAGTTTCCAACAAAATGCAATAGATTTGTGAGTCTACAGTGGCCAGAGTTTAATAGTCCACTGTTCATATATACACGTGGATCTTCACATCAGTTTTATAAAGTCAGTTAAATTTGTTATGTCTCTCAACTATGTTTTTTCTGATGTTAAGAATAAAGACAACAAGGACTCAAACACAGAGGAATCGAACATTGACCCTGAGAAATACCGGCCAACTTTGCATCTGGTAAGTAAGACTTTCCTCTCGGTAAGGTCAAACAGGTTAGCAAAAAAAGGTTATCTTGTCCAGCAACCATTTCTGCACCGGCGTTCTAGCCAGGATGAAATTAAAGGATAGGGGCATCTGCCCGACCTGCCGGATGCAGGGGGGAGGGGTTAATGGATATTATTTGACACCCAAGGGCACTGTTTAACATTGATTACATTAAATATAACAGCTTTGTTTTAAGTTCCCATTACCTCCATTCAGTCACTGTAAAAAGCAGTTATCAGTTTGAGACAGACTTCTACCCTTTTTCTCTCCTTTTTGGGGGAGGGGGGCTTCACTTTGTGTTTTTGTTGTGCTTTTGCTACGGAAAGGGGCAAATGTCTAATAAACTGTGGAACATCTGATCCATGTTTCATTACTGCACAATCGTATTTCACATGTGCTTGTTCTTGTATGAGAAGCTGCATGGTACAAAATTGTTTTAATGTGCATCAATGAAAAATAACTACAAAACAAGCTTATCAGGCCTACACGGAACACCTCAGTTTTCATTTCATTTTGAAAAACTTCAATCTGAATAGTTTCTTGAGGTTTTAACTCAACATGTGTGATTATTCTACGTGTACAAATATAGGCATGGCTACTTATAAATTAACTTAATGCACCTAGGCCCATGCGATCGTTTGTACTTTCTTGCTGGGTTCTGAAACTTCTGTCTAAAAGAATATAATTTTTGTTAACTTTCACCCATGCTTTGTTGCATCCTCCAAAACGTTTCTGTGATTACCTCAAGAAAATGCCCCATGCTTCATGGACAGACGACCCACTGCAGTTGCAATGTACTATACACCCCAAGGAATATCAGACTAATTCCTGTTTTTTTCCAATGGTGCCCTCAAATGCTTCCATTTGGACTCTCAGCTGATAAAATTTGGTATTCTCCAGTGCATGGAAGGTATTGTCATGTCCAAATGACTGGAAAAAAAACCTTCTCTGAGTTTTGTAGGGAGCAATCACCATTCTACTCTAGGTATTCTTTAGCATAAGAGTTTCTGGACCTTCTCTTTTGCTTGCTTTAGCTTGTTAGAATTTGTCCCATTAATTCCTCCTTTATTTTTTCATTGCAGTTAAAAACTAGATGCTACCTGCAGATGAAACATGTGAAAGTCTGCAAACGTGAGATTAAGACAGTCATGAACTCAGCTGGACCGGTGAGAACAAAGTAGATCGGCAAATGCTTAGAAGCCACGACTTTTGAATCTTTGTTGGCTCCCAGTCTTTAGAAGCAAACCATCAACTTGCATGTTTCTGTGCCATATTTCAGTGTGCGGTCTCCTTGTTCCTCAAGAGCAATTTCGAATACATCCGTCAGAATTACCGCAAGGCTATCAAGCTGCTGAACAGTGCCACGCCCACAGCCGACTCCCTCAAGACGGGCCAGGTCATTCCAGTCATGTACTTCAACAACCTGGCCATTATTCACTTTTACATGGGAAAGTATCACTTAGCCGCCTACTACGGACGTCGTGCCTTGCAGGAGAATGCTAATGCCATTGCTGAGTTGCCAAAGAGAAAAGGTAAGATTTTTCTCTCTTTTTTATGTTTCTCTTTCCTGAGAATCATCACAATCCTGAAAAATTGCCCTTACCCTAACTTTGGAGCAATTCCAGGCTTCAAGGAACCTTTCTGATTTTTCTAAAAAAGCAAAAGCTGTTGCTTTTTTACTTTACCTTTCAAAGAGCATTGAGCCTTACATAAACTAACTCAGCTCTTTGCTAATACTGTAAAAACCCTTATTAACTTTAAGGATCAAGAAGGTTGTAGTGTCCCTAAGGAGGCATGCATTGACTTAATCCCTCCCCTCACCCTCCCATTGGTTCCTCAGGTCAGTCTCTGAACAATCGTCACATCAAGACGCTCGGGATGAACCGTCGCTACGAGCTCCTGTACAATGTGGGCATACAGCTTCTGCATGAAGGGCGCCCTCTAGCAGCCTTTGAGTGCCTGACAGAAGCCATACAGGTGTACCCGACCAACCCGAGGTTGTGGCTGAGACTGGCCGAGTGTTGCATCGCAGCCAACGCACTACCTCAGGTCAGGCGGCACTAACCTCCTCTCTCCAGTTTGTGTCTTTTTCTGTTCGGCATTTGGGATTCAACACATTTGCCATCAGCTCTCTGAATCTTGTGCTGCATTTGCCTTGTCCATCCATTCGTGCATCCAAAACAATTTTCCTTTTATGATTGAGAAAGACTCGACGTATCAACTTCAAATCTGGTGAGTTGGTCTTGGCATTCTCCAGAAGCCTGTCCGGTTCGTAAGTCTGACGTCGCATCAGTTTAAATCACGCCCACTGCACGTAAAATTACGTGGAACCCTGGAACTGGAAGTTAATGTGCAACCGTAGGGTACGTCCTATGGGAGCCTGCAATCAGCGGAGTGTCTGCATGTATGATGAAGTCACTTACGAACTGGATTGATTTTAATGTAGTTGGTCAAGGATCAAGGCCATTATTTTCATAACAAAGGAAATAGTTTTTCCTGATGGAGGCATTATTTTGTGTTAAAGTCATATGTATAAGTATGAGTTGACAGAACATCGGTGTTCAACACGCCATTCATGTTCTTTTACAACCTAGAACTCAGAGGCTGAAGGGAAGAGCTCGTTGGATTCCACTAGACGAGGCATCGTGCGTAACGTGATAGGTTCTGGCCCTCATCGCAAAGTGATTTTATCCCCTGGATCCTCTGAGTATAAATACAGGTGAGAAATAATTTCTGCCTTGTCATAATTTCAAATAAACATTATGAAATTATAAAGCATCTGATCAAATACTTTTGTACTCTTTGCCTGAAAGAAAGGACTTTGTCTGCATATTGAATAAAGTAAGAATTTCTGTTTTGTTTTTTCGAATAGGGAAATCATCAATACTGCATATTCCTCCTTTCATATGCATGTAGTTAGTAGCAATGTTGCACAATTTCAGTGTAGAGTAGGTTTTGAAGGAATCAGTATGATATCAGTTTCCACAAAAGTGCTAGAACCTCTTCCAATCATTCTTAATAATAGCCGCTACTTCTTAAGCATTCTTAAAACACGCACACAAGTATTGAATACCATTGTTGTGTGCCGCAATAGAATGCAAAATTATCACACGTGGATATCCAATGTGCCTGGGTGTTAACTTAAACCATGGTGCAATTTCACCCCACGGACATTTCTTTTCAAATCCCAACAAGATTTATTAGCTCCAGTAAGATGTAAAGTATAAAAGTATGTAAGGTAAGTTGTATTAACTGCTTCAAAATCATTCGTAATTCGCAAAGGGTTATAATAACCACAGGAATGAGAATTTGTAATAGTTTATGTTAAGCATCTGTCACAATATTGTAATTTTTTAATGTTAAAGTGCATTTTGTTGCTGAAAATTATTTCCATTCTGTCAAAACATTTAACTTTCTTCACAGTCAAATACCCAAGCAGTCTTACTTGACCTTTTGTATGTTTGTTAGTGATGGCCAATCAGCAGCATTTCCAGCACCAACGTTAGAATTTGCCTCTCTGTGTCTCTCCAATGCCCTGTCTCTTCTCCCTGAAGAGACTACACCCTCCACATTAAGTAGGATAACATCGCGAGGAAGCGTGGGTAGCGACTCCTCAGAAGTCGCAGACACAATCAGGTAAATTTCTAACTTTTATTATTCAATTAGTGCCGGATAAACCTGTCACTTTGTTTTATTTGTGTTGTATTTTTTTACAAAAGAACGAGAGAAAGGTTTAAGTTCACAGAGAGAAAAAGAATTTCTTCTGAGCTTGTGGTTTCAACGCTATCCTTGTCACAACATTTTGAAATGTTAAAAAATATACTGTTACTTTCCCTTGATTGGGAAAAGGAGATGGACTTGTTTTATACATATTGATGCTTTGTACATATCAATACAGCAATTATAATTTCATGTGTATGAAATGAGCCTAGCAGGAGGTTAAAGTTTATTTTTATTTTTAAGGTTTATTCTTACTTGGTCTTTAGCTTGGAAACACTTCCTAATTTTCGGTGTTTTCCCAGCAGCAATAAGCAAACCAGCATCAGCAATCCCACCGCACCCCTGGGCCAGTCCGTCAAACCGACTGACATCGTTTGCCTGCGTTGCTCCATCTTGGCCAGCAGCAGCTATGTGGCCCTGTCATTGGGTGACAACGTCCATGCGTTGGAGTACGCCAGGTTGCTGCTGGAGCAAACCAGGCTGCCGGGATCGCTCAGGTAGGAATGAATCACAGCAGGAAAGAGGTTGGTTTAGTTCTCTTCATCCGGGGTTTTCTCTTTCCTGGATGCCATACTAGTTGTATGAGTCTTAAAACACCACTGTGCCTTATCTAATTCCTGGATGTAGAATTAAGACACAATAAGCAACATCATTTTTGGACCAGTCTTTTTTGGGCAAAAGGGTTCACCTGAAAAGCTCAAACTTGTTGCCAAAATATAATTTATTAACTTATGTAAACAAATGGTCTGTGTTTTAGATAAAAATAACAGTATTTTCAGAGCTGTGGTTTAGGTTTGGTTGAGGAAGTTACATTCTCATTGCCAAAGAGTCAAGAAAAGTCTATGCAAATTTTTCTCTCACATCTTTAAACATTTGTTTCACAGTAACATTTCACTTCATAGAATCATAAAATCACTCATAGGATGAACAACCAAGAGACGTGATGACAAACTAGGCACAAATTGAAAGAAGGTGTAGAAGCGTGGATTGCACACAAGTCGATGATGCATTGTCTTTTTGGTTTTCTGTTTTATCCAGGTTCCTGGGCCACCTGTATGCTGCTGAAGCCTTAATTAACATGGACCAGATAGTTGAGGCAATCCAACACCTGGCCCCAGACTCTGTATGTGATGTGTCCGTTGTGCTTCCAGTTCTACCTGAACAAGGTCAGTCTGCAGCCTAGTGATGGCATTATACTTGCAATCCTAGAATCCCGAGTTCAACCTGGTTCTGAAGATATAACGAAGTACGGTAGAAATTTAGCCTACCAAACTGTTAGACAAATTGAAATCAACTGGAATGCCTCTTGTCATGCTTTGCTGATAAACAATAATACAATGGGATTTTCTGCCATTGTGACCTTTGACCTAGGCGATAAACAAGGGGATAAATCAGAGGCCGGTCCCGGGGACATCCAGGAGAGCACGGAGGGTCACATTGCCGTGTCCAAGCACTACCCAGCTTCCGTGCAGGTTGCCAGGGCAACCATGTTGCTCAACCTAGCGTGTGCGCATTCACTGCGGAGTGAATGGGACAAGGCCAAGAAATGCCTCAAGCAGGTAGGAAAACTGGGCCTGACATGGAGACCTGTCATCATACGTGTATGTGCCATCATTCATGTACGTCAGGACAGGCAGTGACCTCTAACGAAAATAATGCACAGTCCAGACAGGACACCTGACCAACATTAGCACCTGACCTGTCCTTGTACATTTTTCTGAAGATTGGCAATGCCCTGTGCGCATCTGAAATTAAACTATGCAATCTGAAGATAAAAATTATGAATTTGCTTGTTAATGAGGTTTGTAGCATCTTCTCGTCTCTTCAAGGCTGATAAGCTCTACTGGTGCTGTTATATGTGCTGCACTTCGCATACTTCTAGTCTCATTTTCACAGCCATTGATACCCACCATTTCTTTGTTTACTCCATGACAGATGTGCAGCATTTTACCTCCCAGTGAGATCCCAGAGCAAGCCCTCTTCCTTGGCATATACATTGAGCTGCAGACAGGTATTTTCTGCCATTCACTGCCATCAAGTTTAGGTTTTCCTGATCAGCAATGGGACACTGTCCTCTCTCAGCACGGTGTCCAGCTTCAAACCAGAAAGCGACTCAGAACAGAACGTTAGTTGCTGGCGCATGGGATGGAATGAGGTAGTTGATTCAAATGACTGATTTACGCATTCACAATAATGAGACGGTGATGCTTAAATGTAAATCTCCCTGCATCTGTACATTTGGCAGAGAAACCTTAAGTGTAGGAAATACAGAAAGACTACTCGGAACTGAGACATTTGGGAAAATTTGAGCCCTGCAGGTTGCTAGCATACCCTGTAATATGCAACAGATGAAGGAAGACAGAGTAAGATTCCAGTTATGAGTAGTGAGCCCCGTACTTTACTCTTTGAGAAAAACCCCGCATCAACTAGGCACTGATAAACAAATCACTAAGTGCACTGAACAGGATTTGTACCAGGGTCCCAAAGAGAATATGGTGAGAAGAGTATGAATGTATTAATCAAACAAACCCTCATTTTCGTGGTAATGTAACATTTCCCATTGATAGGCAGTCACCAGATGGCACTGCACATGGTTAAGAAGCAACAGCTCATCCCATACCTCAAGCCGTCTCAGTCCCGCCCGCTGCCCATCGGCACCATGGCAGCCTTCAACAATGCCTCCCCATCACCGCAGGGGGTCTTTAGTTCCGGAACCGCCAGCAAAGCTGGGCGGAGTAAGGATCCATGGCAGAAATAGTCAGAGACGGTGATGTAACTTTTGTGTAGTGTTGCCAGGCCTTTCAGTGACTTTACAGAGCTATACCACAGTCATCATTTTGTAGGATGGATCCATCCACAGTTTTTATTATTCTGCATCCGATTGCATTAAGGAGCATCAGTTTCAGGCATTCATGCACTTTGCGTAACAGCGTTTAGCTTGTTGTTAACAGCCTTTCTTGTTCTACCATCAAGTAAGAAAAGCACAGAGGTGATGTTGAGAAATGAAATTTTAAATCCCCAGATTGTGCTGCATAGATACTGGCATTGACTTCATTTGCAAAAATTGATAATTGATCTGTTGAAATAACCCACAACATAGCCCTGTGATAAAATACATGTAGCTACCTGACACAGGCCTCTTCAAGAGGGGAAAAAAATGCTTACTTTAGTCGGTTTGAGCATTTTTGAAAGATTTCCCGAGATTTAGGCTTTACCTATGTACATGCAGGTCATTGGAAAACAATCTTGCTGAAGACAGAGGTTTGTTAAAATTATGGCCAGTCATGGATGTGAAATTATCTACATCCTTAATACGAACCCTGGTGAACCAGTAAAGATCAATTGGCACGTTTCTTGGAAAAGAAAGTAGGGTCAAAAAGGGATTGTGGATTTAAAGTTATGACAAGGGACTCTCTTCCTCTAGAATAGGTTATTTTCCATGCATTCCCAACAAAAATTACATCTGGAAATTTTTATTGCTTGCGGGGGGGTTCCAAGTGGCCAATATCAGAATTTACCATCAAAACAAATTTCCGCTTTAAACAGCCATGGTAATTAGATTGACCTCTTGTCCTACAGAATGTATGATTTTCACCGCCAAGTTTGCTGAAACTTTGTACAAAATGTAGGATAAAAGCTGGTTGCCACCAGCTAATGTTTATATTACATATGTATAAATTCTGCATTGTAATAACTTGAGGAATGCAATTTTGAATTAGAAGGGTGAGCATAGGTATCCTGTCATTGTATTGGTACTACAGTCAAATTCCCAAATTTGAAATCTTCCCTCTGCTAGTTGTTTGCATTTAGAACAAAGGAGTCATCTTTCTGTGGAGGTGGTGGGTATTATTTGTGAACACTGTGCATTCCAAGAACAAACAAGCAGTGTTTCTAGCATGTTGCACACATCTCTTAGATTATCTGGATAAAGACAGTGATAGTTCAAAGTTGTGCAAACAACCAATTTAACCATTTTCAGTTACTTCTAGATTAATCAATTTTAGACAAAAAAACTAGAGCTTCTTCACAATTAAATCTGCTAGTTTAGAGCAAGGTTTGATTACAATGGACAGGCCTCATCAAGGCAATGTAAAGATTTGAAATTGTTGAATTAACTGAATAGAAACCTCTGCGGGTACGTTTGGAATAAAATATTCAATTATCCTTCGATGAGGCGTCAAACTGCGACAGTTCTTATGTGTGTGAAATTAGGATGTCACTGAAGCCCATTTTATCTGAGATCACATTATTCCAAAACACCCTCCTGTTATGTCAGACATAATTTCATGTGGCTCTAAAAAAGGCTAATGTCAGCCTTGGAGCTAATGAAATACAGGAAACAAGTTAAAGTAGATGTTATAGGCACAGTTTTAGCAGAGTCTGAACCCAGGGACAGAGCAGTGGTGTAACCAGGGTGAAAGTTCTAGGAGGGTGGGAGGGGCGACTAGAGCGCCCACCCATCATTTTCAAGCGAGCGCTGAAAACTAATGAACTGCATCTTGAGTAGTTCTTAATCCCAAGATTTCAAATGGGGGTTGGGCGCTTACCCTTTACAAGGGGTGAAATGTACAGGTCTTGCCCACCATCTCCATTAACCCCTCCCTACCAATCCATCCATTTATCCACTTAATAAGTGTATAATAAAATGTTTCAATGAGTCATTTTTGAAAAAGGGGTTTGAGCTAGTTGGTTCCTGTGTAATTTTCAGGTTGAAGGTTTTCCCATGTTTGGTTATTGAAAGACCACACATAGGAAAAAGTCAGTTGTATGTTCAAATAACTTGTTTAATTTTTTTAACAATATTAAAAAAATTAATATATCACAAGATTTCAAACACGGAAGTATATAAAATGGCAAGGCAATTTAAAGTTAGTCATCAAAGAAAGCTGAAGAAACCTTAAACAAAACTGCTAAACTGCTCTGGCACAGATGATTCAATGGCACGCAAAAAGACGTCTAGCTAAAGAAGAGCTCAATTTCTGGTGGAAAATGTGTTTTCTGCCCAGTACAGAAACCGCTTTTCATCTTCACTGTTTACAGAGCATGATACAAACTTGACTGGGTGAAAGAGTGGGTGATGCACCTGCAAAGAGCAAGAACTTCAGTAGGTCCAGAAGCTTTCTGTAATGTTTAGATGCCCCATAGGAGTGAACCGTTCATTGCATGTATATGCAATATTTTGTGAAGTCAAGCGACACCTCTACTTTGGAACTCCAGACAGCAGCATGTAAGAATGATTTACTAAAAACAAATTAAGTTCCAGCTGGATTCCAGTGTGTAAGATACTTATGAAATAAAATTCCGTTAAAAAGAATTTTGCACACTGTAAATCATTAAGAACTGGAGATTTCTCACGCACATAATCTCCATTTTTTATCTGGATGCCAAACTGAGTGATACATCAAACGAAGGGCTCAGTTTGCTCCATTGCAAACTCATTTTATGGGATCTTGTCACCAGTGTAGTGTATTGTAAATTTTTCTGATTTGTTCCTCGCAGATTTTGGCTCAAACATTTTTGAAGCACCAGTTCCTGCTGAGCCACTGTTTGAAATTTGGCCCAGATTAAAATGACAGCATTTCACTTTTGTCAACAAAGAAGGCGAAGGGTAAAGCCAGCTGGGTATTACCCCTATCCCTTAGGGCAAAATACTCACTTTGAAACATGGGACAAAGTTACATTATGAGTTTGTAAAGGCACTGAATTGTTGAAGTTGTATATAAAGTGTACAAAAGCGGCTTTATAAAATGGGCTGTATCCAAGCACCCAAAACTGGTTCCAAAAATAGAAAAAGCAGTTGCCCATATTGTCTTTGCAAGGTTTTTCACTGAGCATCAAATCCGTGAGCCAAACACAGAATGGAGTGATACTGACACAACCTTTAAACCACCGGCGGTCGGGCCACTCCATCTTTGGCCTCCACACCTTCTTTGGTCACCTCAAAGGGTGTGTCAACCTCCTGTATACCACAGTCCCAGATGATTGCCTTCTTGAGAGGTCGGTCTAGCTCATCTGTCTCAACCGCCTCGATGGCCTTGACGACATCCATGCCTTCCAAGACCTTGGCGAAAACCGTGTGTTTACCGTCCAGCCATGGAGTCTTAACAGTTGTGATGAAGAATTGGCAGCCGTTGGTGTTCGGACCTGCCGCAAATGGGGGGGGGAAAAATGAGTTTCTTGTTTACAGAGCGTGTGTTGCAGAGCTAAAGATTTCAGTGCCTGTGCCTACTTAGGCAACTCATGCTACTCTAACAGTCCAACTAGCACCTGGAACTACTTTCCTGGCTGTATTCTCTGTGTATCAATGGTGCAGAGTAAAATAAGATATAACCAAAAGTCCATTATTCCATAGGATACGGAAGTCTGAGATATAATTTGTACTGGCTGGCTAGATATGAATTTAACTGTGTCCCATACAGCAGATGCTTATCAGAGATTAGTTACAAAAAGACAGAGAACAAAAGGTGGTAGCTAGCAGTGAATTGCTTTGAAAGACTAAAAGTCCAGGACACCTGGTGCCACTGGAACCCCAGCCTTCAAATTCTCTGACAAAGAAAGAATGATGACATAAGTAGCAGCTAAATGGGTGGTTGTCAGTGCGTTATACCTGTACTCATGCTTTCTACAGATCTTGCAGCAACAATTTTGAGGCAACCTAATTGTGTTAAGTGTTGTTTCTGTCATGTTAGTTATTTCACAGTTTATTTAATCTTCAGTTGATATGTTCTGTTTTTTTTCAGAGAGCTTTTTTTGTCAATGAATCCATTTGTTGACCAATCTGTTTATTGGCTATTGGAATTATTAGCATTAATTCTGTCAAAAAAGACAAGTCCTTCAATAGTCAAAACAAATAAAGGATCCTTATGACTACAACAGAAAACACAAGTTGGAAAAATAAATATCAATGGCATAACCATTTACCTGCACACTTTGCACTTCGAGGACAGTAAAATGCCCGTAGAACGAAATGAGCTCATTGACAAATCCACCTTATGCAAACGGGGACGATTGCAATGCATTTCAAATGAAAGAGTTATTTTTTGTCCCTGTTAAAAAAAGGAAAACCCAAAAAGAAACACCAGTTATGTGTTTGAGAAAGTGACAAAGTTCTATCCAATTCTTTTAAATAGATTTTTCTTTCAAAGTGTGTTCTTGCCAATGTCAGTCGCTCACAAACATCCAACCAATATTTTGTTGGAATGAACAAGGTCCATGCTAAAGAATCAGATAGTCAAACACATATAAAAAGAGCACTGTTAATACATGGTCATGTTTATAACAAGGACAATTTTAGGTCCCAAGTCTTTGTTTTTCTCTTTTCCATTACTGATAATAGAAGGTAACTTTTATAACAAGGTAATTTCTAAAGCCCCAAGGACTTTGTAATAACAGTGTTCCACTGTATACATGCTTCTGAACCCACCCCAAATAGTTTGCTTTTATCCAAAATGTAACAATGTGTAAAAGGTTATAGAACATACTGACTTATGGATTCCCCTCCAAAAAAGGCCATTCAATAGCTTTGCTAATTTTGTGGTCCATTACATGTACACCTCTTCTGTTGTTGGCCCCTTAAAAACTCCTTTTGAGCAAGACTTACTCTTGTTTCATGCCCACATTTGGAATGCCTTCCATGGCACACTTAACAGAAAGGACAATTACTAAATGAACTGCCTTGAAGGTGGACAATAGTTATATGTTGTTGGATGAGGGTTGGCATGGTAACTGGAGTTGGTTCCCCATCTTACCAGCATTGGCCATGCTGAGCCAGCCTGCTCCGTAGTGCTTCAAGTCAAAATTTTCATCCTCAAAGTACCGGCCATAGATACTGATGGATCCGCTGCCGTCCTTATTAGCAACATCACCACCTGTAATGACAGACAAAAAAGAAATCACTGTAGCTTTGAAGGAATTGAAATGGAAAAACAGGCCAACTCAAGCTTTCAAAGAATTGCAGCATTTTGTTATAGAAGAAACATTGAATGAACCTCAAGACATGATTTACAATAAGGTAGGCATCCAAGTAATTAGTGAATATTTTTTAAACACATTTTGTCCAAAGGTATTTTCCAGACAAAGGACCCTTCCTTTTTTGTACATGTGTCATTTAGGGAAAGAAGGCCAATGGTGCAAGGAAGCTGGACAGGATTGTACGTATTTCTGCTTCCATACTGCCACATATTTGCAGGAGATGAAGAATTCTTTTTTGAATGGGGCAGTCTTTACCTACCTTGAATCAAGAAGTCACTGATGACTCTGTGGAACTGTGTCCCTTTGTATGATTTTTCCTTGGTTTTGTCGGCATAATGGAGGAAATTCTTGACAGTTAAGGGAACGATATCGCCAAACAAACCAACAACTATACGTCCCACATCCTTGTTGTCAATCTGGATGTCAAAGTACACCTTGTCTGTGACAACTGCTGGTGCTTCTTTATCAGGCTGAGAAAAATCAAAATTAGTGGGTTTTTATTGTTTTAATCAAGCAGTGAGTAGATAAATTAATCAAATGAATACTATCAGTCACACATGGACTGTTCCAAGGAGATTTGTACAAAAGTTTTAACTCCCCCCACCATAAAAAGAAAGCCAAAAATTGCCAAACAACTCCATGGCTCCATATTTGATCCATTACTTTCCAGACATTTTATTTGCAATTCGAAAAGAATTCTGCTCTTCTAAAATGTCCTAATTTATAAAGAAAAGATCTTGTCTTGAGATTATACAGGAGTCATCCGTCAAAATGACTCCCGTTAAAAAACAAACGCAGCACAATACAAATGTTTTTCATCATCCAACATCTTGTTATTCCAATTATTCTGATACATGTACATGTACAATGTATCAACATTTCGTCGCAAATGATGCATTCTCGTACCATAACATTAATTCGCTTACCGGAGCAGCAACAGTAGGCCTAAATAGAACAAGCAAGCAACCGATCAAGGTAACAAGTAAATTATCCATGTTGAATCAAACTTGTAAGTTTTACGCCAGGAGATGATCGAGTTTCTTACTTCTCCAGCTTCACAGGAAATGAGACACTGGATCCACGTCTGGCCGTTTTGACTCTACGTGGCAGCCGGTTGCCAGATTCGAACCTTCCCAGGCCAGAAGTGCTCAGATTTCAATCGGCCACGTAGGCGAACTTCGCTGATTATAATATTCTTGACCTCGATAATGTAATGCAGCTGGGCTAAGAAATCATCGTGGGGGGGCTAATGATTTCCTCTTTTGGAACCAACAGCGCTAAGCGCGAATTTCAAGTTTATTTGCCAACTTTTGAGAGAGAAGGGGCCTATTGGAAACAGTGTATGCATGTATAGTCATTTCGGTCGGAGTTTTTTGCCCCAAACCTCAGCCTATTTTTTTCAATGACCCCATGGAAACATTTTTGCACAGAAAGTACTTATAATAATAAGTAGGCCACTTCTCCGTAAGTGAAGTGTTGTTAAATTACAACGGCCGCGAAGAAGAATTCAGGTCCATTTTCAACCAATTCGCGATTCACTGTTCATGCAAGAACAAAATCGAGACCGGGACTGTGTAACTTTTTATTTTAAAAAATGTCGTAGCGTGTGAATGCATGTACATGTACATGTACATGTACACTGTACATGCCGGCTTAACTGCCACATACCATCTACGGAAGCCAGATAGTGCCGACTGACTGTGGATTATTTTAAATATACAGTACACATGTTGTATGACGTACTTGCTAAGCATTCTTGTCACATGCGCGTGTGAACCCATCGTACATCACGGTGTGCGGTTCCATGGCGTGAACAAGGTGCGCATTGCGCAGCTTTCAAGGATAAAGGGTACACAAGCAAGCGCATGTGGTACTAGAAGGTACCCTCACACTCGATCAAGTGCTTCGCCCTTTCACTAGATCTGCCGAAACGAAACCTTCAAACCAAGCATGGTATGTGAAGATTTTTTCAAATTTTGTTTTGTTTCGTAGAATTTGAAGATACGCTCTCACGATTTGACCAAGGAGCGGGGAACTTGCTTCACGATTTGTCAAACCATGTGATTCTACCTCCATGGTCAAACTTGAATGCTGCCCCAGACTGCAAACAGTCAATGGACCAGGCACCAACATGAAAGTGATAAGTCGTTGCATTACACGATTCGATTATAATGTCTGTGTAGCGCATAGCTATGGAGAATAGCTTTTGACCATGAAAGAATAGAAATGGCTTTTTGTTCCTCCGCGAGATGACAAAGAATGTACGGGAGTCATGTATTTTGTCAACAATCTTGCTTTCCTGATCCTATCGTAAAGTCAGTATTTCTTTTTCACCTCATTACAGAGTGCCGAAACACTGAGCGAGGAGCAAATCGCCGGTATGTCTCATATTCTTTATCACTGACTGCTGAGGGGGGAGGGGCAAACGGAACCGTGCCCCCTCTCCCCAAAATGCATAAAATATATCTGTACAGAAAAATAAGAGAGAAACGATGTTTTCTTTTATTATGCCATTTTTATTTCCTTTGAGAGTGCCTTACCTTATAATAATGGTTGCCATTTTGCTCGCCTCTGTACTTGCTGAAACAGAATTCAAGGAGGCATTTTCGCTCTTTGACAAGGACGGTGACGGTACCATCACCACCAAGGAGCTGGGAACAGTTATGAGGTCACTTGGTCAAAACCCCACTGAGGCTGAGCTGCAGGACATGATAAACGAGGTTGACGCTGATGGTAAATCTTTCCAGTACAGTTGATATAAAAGTACGCTTATTTGGTTAATGTTTTCACAAATGATCACACCACAATTTCACGCTTCAAATAAATGTTTATTAAAAATCGCCAGGAAATGGGACGATCGATTTCCCCGAGTTTTTGACAATGATGGCTAGGAAGATGAAGGAAACAGATTCTGAAGAGGAGATCAGAGAAGCATTCAGAGTCTTCGATAAGGATGGCAACGGATACATCAGGTAAAGATGAAAATATCGAGCCAAGACTCAGTGATTCCATGCCTATGAAGTTAAGACATTGCGGAGAAAATAAGTTAATGGCATTTTTGTCTCTGCTTCCAGCGCTGCCGAGCTTCGTCACGTGATGACCAATCTTGGTGAAAAGTTGACGGATGAGGAAGTTGATGAGATGATTAGAGAGGCTGATGTTGATGGAGATGGACAAGTCAACTACGAAGGTAAAGTGTTTCTGTAGCTTATCAACTGATTGTGTAAAACGTGACCTCGTGCATTGAAAAAAATCAAAGTGATCACGGATTTGTGATTCTTTTCCACAGAATTTGTGAGTATGATGACATCATCAAAATAGAGGTGTCATCGAAATGTGCTGACGTGGACCCATGCTTTAGGAAGAGGCGTTTGAGTAGCTCTGAAAAAGCTCTCCTCTGCCCATTTCATCACATGGTTCATCATGACCCATACTGTAGCATTTCATCTTCATGGTCAAACTTATTCATTGCTATGACAACCTTGCTTCCAGCTCCAGTCGTAAACCTGCAAATCTCGTAGTGTAAGCATGGCTATACGGCTGATGGTGGATTCCCTCCACTTGGATTTCCCTAGTTAATACATATTATCTATCACTTCTCCAAAGGATCTTTTACAAAACAGAGTGGCTTTTTACAAAGACGAATATTGGCTGACCATCACGGTCAGTTTATTAACGGGGCGGTCGTCTGTCGAAAAGTTTGAGTTGCGTTGATGTGTATCAAGAACTTTGAGGAGGGTTTAATTCTCCTGTGCGGTACAGACGCTGAGAAAAGGCCATGTAAGCTCTTTATTTGCGACTTCATTTGCAAATCTGATCCACCATGCGATAAACGTTTCTCGTACAGGTACACTTCAGGATCTTGTGTACACGACTGAAGTATAGTATGGTGTTTAAAGGTGTCATTCAAAATGTGAGATAAAAAGACACTGGTTGTAACGAATGCGATGGGATAGTCACGTTGTGTTATGGAATGATGGATTGCCTCTCCCTAGGGCATAAACAGTATAAAACGCCCCTTTAAAAGCAGTGAGGTGTTCATTGGTGACAGCATTACTGGAGGACCAGACGATCAGAAGCTTTCTTCTTTCTTTGCATAACTTTTAGCTCGGATACATATAATTATTTGACATTTTAAAATTTCTTAGAAGCTATATTTTTAAAACTTTGAAATTTTTAGCAATATGAAATGTAATATTAGTCGTGGCACACTTGTGAGGAGAGAGACCTGGCGCCCTGGCTTACCAAGAGCCCTTCAGACAAATGCCGTGTGTTGCTGTTCCGCTGCAAATATGAACTTATCGAATCCAGTCAGTTTTATGCATGGTTCTTTATTGGTTGTTGCATCATGAAACAAAAGACTTTTTCATGCTCAAAAACGGTGTCCATCGGTTATGATGGAGCTTATTTTATATTAAGCTTATGTAGACCTGTATGATAGCTTACTTGTGCCGTGTTTGTTTTAATGTCACATCAGTATCACGAGGCTATTGTCGCTTCCAAGTTTAATGTTTAATTAATAAAAATAAAAGAGACAGACGCATTATCAAACAACAAAACAGTTAAGTCTAATTGACTCATTCGTGCGTTTACCACGGGAATTTCATTTTACACGATCAATATCATCAAATTTTAAAGGAGCCAGGTATATTTTTAACAATATTTTGCAATTCGCAAGCTTCCAGGATAAAACAACAGCACAGTCTTTTGTACATGTGTAAATTTAAAAGAGGCTGGCAGTAAATGCCTCTCTGTCCAGTCATGGAGGAATAGTCTCATCAATTGATTACGTGCTATTACGTAATATTTGTGATGGACTGAAACCCTATGCCACAGTGGCGGTCCTGTATCACATACATTATGAATGAACAAGTAAACACAAGTGCGCATTGCGCATCCAGTTTGCCCGTCAGCTAACCATAAAATCAACACAGCCCTACCGGCTTCTGGAAATCAATTTCAGCATTTGCAATTTAGCGTACGAGTCGATACGTTACCCGGTATTTCCCCTGGAGCACCCAGCACAAGCAAATTCCCGGCCTCAAGCATGGTATGTTCCTCACTATATTTTAATAATATTGCTTAATCTACATGTCATTATAGGTTTTATGACAGACAGATATATCCCGTGAGATGAGGCTGTTTTGTTGCTATTTTCTCCGTGCAATTCGCACGGAAACCATTTTCATCAAAATGCATGTCTCTCAATTAGAGTTGCCATCACGTCACTTTCGTTGCGTTATTCATACGATCTGAGAAGCCACGGAGAGTCACTTAACGACTTGGTGCCTGCTTCATATTTTATTCATCTAAATGTCACCTCAAGATACGACTGCTTATCCTTGTTTGATGGACCATGTTTACTCCTTTGTCTGCGCATATGAGCAGGATAGGGTATTCTAATAACCTATACTCCCGTAAAATATCTGAAGTCAAGAGCACGATTGAGCTGCATGTATGTACATGTGCTGCTAACTCTCACCCGACCTCGTCATAATCTTTGGCTTAATTCTTCCTGCTGATAATTAGGTCATTATATAGGCCTACATTAAGATTTTGTTTCTCTGAATTTGAACATTCTGGTGGGATGTGTTCTCCACTAGTCTGAACGGCTACATTCAATATTAACCATTTGTGTGACAGGACTTATTACAATCGAAATCATCCGTCGTAAACTGCATGCCTTGCTTGGCGTGTTTGTTTTTTTTACCAGTACTTGTACATGTAATAACGTACATGCAGTGCGTATGGAGTGTTTTGTGGCACTTTGGTCTGTAAGCCTGCTCACTCAACGTTAAACCAAATTCCCTTCGCTTGACAGCTCCTAAATTCGTCAAACTCCAAGCCTAAAATTATATACAATATAGTGCTGGAATAATCATCAGCATCGAATGAACTCAGTTAATCTATTATGCGTCCGTCAGGATTGAATGGGCACAAAATGATCTATTCGTTCGTCAGCGCAATGCGAACTAGGCGTAGAATTTGACGGGAGTGAATCTTCGTTTCTTGTTTTTAGTTGTCAATAAATCATCTACATTAGTAAATGCGATATTGAATTGTCTTATTATTTCAAAATTTCCATTTTTTCAACAGTCGACTGAGCAGCTCTCAGAGGAACAAATTAGTGGTAAGTTCATTGCTTCACTTGCAAGATGGACAAAATTGCACTTAATACTCAGGATTATTTGCAATACACGCAAGATTTTAGCCACTACTGTCTTCCTTATAGGTGTATCCAGATACGGGGTCTTATAGAATCTGATTCAAAATGGGAAATGAAGACAAAGGCATAGACAGAATTATAAACTGTAAAAAAGGAAAAACTCTAATCACATTAATTTTCTAAACACATTTTTGTACCCACCTTTGACAGCTTTTGACTCAGACATTGACATTGAAATGCGTTTAGGAATGTGTTTAAACGCTGATTTAACCAAGCTGAACGTGAACCATATAAAAGCGTTCAGCACATCCCTAAACGCATGTCAAAAAGCATGTCGTGGGTTAAACGTGTTTAGAAGTGGATACAGAAATGTTTAAACTCTCAGCGCTGTTTTCACAATGTTTGTATATGAATGATGTTCCTTCCCTCCTTGCGCAATGAAGGTCAATGCTTTGTATTTTTAATAAAAATTCTCGAAAATGCGCCTGGCGCTGGTAGCTCATGCCTTCAATTTTGTTCCGTCATTATTAAGGGCATATCTGACGCATTTTTGCTTTTTATGTAAATGTGATGTCAGCCCAGTAAGGAACTTCAACATAACAATTATCTCGGCACAAAATCTTGCCATAATCTTTGATATTTTGCTGTACACGTATCAAGTTGCTTTTCTTTGGAGATATGTGTATGCTGTTTAAGTTCATGATAGTAAGCCAGTAAACAAGGTTTTCAAAAAAAATATATTTTCACTTAGCAATCTGGGGCTCAAAATACGAGCAGAGGATCCCTTTTGGGAATATGATTGTCTTCCTGGAATGACAAAAGAACCCTTGAAATGAACTTCGAAGGAGTATCCCGTGGCATTTCACAATTATCAACGTCTTGCCTCACGTCTGCATTTCACTTCAAAACATGATCAGGAAATCTCGTTTATCTCGCTTCTAGCCTTCATATCCTACTGTATCATAAGGCAGAATTGCCGTCCTGTGACTTTCTCATTAAAGTATAATTCGACTGAATCTTCCCTTTTAGTCAGCAGTTAGTCACCTAGGATGGGGGGCTCAGACCGAAATTTACCTCAAAATAGCCCATGACGCTCAAGTTCCCCCCCCCCTCTTTTTCCTCAAGGAACTCGGGTATGCGTCCATGTGACAGATGTACATGTACAGCTTCATTCTTCAGAAAGTAAAAAGATGGAAAACCTGGGGGGATCGAGCCACTGCTTGTAGTGTGGCTGTGTTGTCGATTACTTGAGTCTTTTGAATCGGTACTCAGTAGAGATTGTCACCGCCCGTTAATGTACCGCTACATGGATTAACTTCGTCGAACCAAGTCAATATGTTGGAGATAGGCCCTAATGGTAGAAAGTCAGTTCCTCAAATGATTAGAAAATTTCGACCCAGCTCCATCTATAGCTCGATCCTCTCGCTGGCTCAGTAATGCAGTCGGTGATGGCTCAGGCCTAATGGACTTACGAACGCCTATAAAAGCATTAGTGTTAATTAGCTGCTATCATGATGCTTGGGTCTATGTCAATCATGGGTTCATTTACTCAATTAGAAATTTCTTACTGCATTGTCTGTTGGTGCAGTTTTAAAGAAAATGTCAAAAAGCAATTTCCACTTGGTTGTGCTTTAGAATTCAAGGAGGCGTTTTCGCTGTTTGACAAGGATGGTGACGGTACTATCACCACCAAGGAGCTGGGAACAGTCATGAGGTCGCTGGGTCAGAACCCCACCGAGGCTGAGCTGCAAGACATGATCAACGAAGTTGATGCTGACGGTAAGTACATCTCTTACCTCATACAACGATGCTTATTGTACACCGGAAGCCGAGCTAATAACTTAATGGAAGGAAACCCTTACTTTTCTATTCTCCGTTATTCCATTATAGTTTTGTTCCTCTTTGTCTGGAATCAAGACAAAATGGTAAGGCCGAAATCTCGTTAACATTAAGTTCTGAGTAATCTGGGCCATACTGACTCTCTGTGCTGCATTTTTTCTGTTTAAGGTAATGGGACCATTGATTTCCCCGAATTTCTAACTATGATGGCTCGAAAAATGAAGGAAACTGACAGCGAAGAAGAAATCAAAGACGCCTTCAGAGTTTTTGACAAAGACGGGAATGGATTTATCAGGTAACGGACAACAGTTGTGGGTGGCTCATACATGTACACTGCATTTTGATACTGACAACTGTTTCGTTATATAGTCAGGTCATCTTTATTACATAACAGTAGGTTTAAATAAAAATTTGGTGTTGTCTTTTCTTGTCAGTGCGGCTGAGCTTCGTCACGTGATGACCAACCTTGGTGAGAAGTTGACGGATGAGGAAGTTGATGAGATGATCAGAGAGGCTGACATTGACGGAGATGGACAAGTTAATTATGAAGGTAGGGGCACTGCAATAAGCTGTGAAATGTTTGAATGTAAAACTTCAATTTACACTGTGTTCAAATATACTGACCTCTTAATTGTTCCTCAATCAATTCTTGCATTATCTTTCTGCAGAATTTGTGGCCATGATGACTTCAACAAGGTAGATCACAGCCGATGACGAGCTATGAACCCTCTGTGACATCGACATGAATTGAAACAACCTTGCCGCTTTTGTGGACCCCAAAACCCCAGCACTTTCAATCCATAAAAGCGAGGAGTGAAACGACGCCATGCTATTAAACATAAATAGTATTCTTGACTCGGCTACATGTAGTCTGTTTGCCTGCATGGGCCTATTCTCATTTAAAAATCACGCACATTGAGTAAACATTATTATCATGCAGGACAACTTGGCATCAAGGTTGAGTTCATTTCTATGGAATTAGTACTGCAAACCTAGAACGACACACAATCTTACAATTTTTGAAATATTTGTAGTATATGGTTCAGAGTATTTTGCGGTGCATTTTTAGTGTTATGATGTGTAAGTAGTGGGTGTGCAATGGAAGTAACAAGTGTTTATATCATTTTAAAGAATTATATTTATTGTTACATTTAATCGTACATAATAGGTTTAACTTAATTACACATTATTTTCAATTGAAATCTCTTCCTGACATATCGCGTACATGTATATTCCCCTGTATACATCTTGCAGAGATTCCATGATTTTGGAATTTTACAGTGGTTGATGCTGGATCCTAAAAAGACGACACGTTGAATTTTGTTTGGGGCGCATAAATGAAACCATGGCAGAACATGACACAAGCAACGACTTCCATTTTAGCCGGCATCTTCGGTGGACCAAGATTTTGTACTTGCCTCCGGTTTACGCCGCTCGCGTATTTCACCAGAGTGGGAGACACCATTGTCCGAAGGTCATCCTACTTCCGACTCCTTTTTATGAGGTGCGGCCAGAGGTCTCTTCAAGCTGTCTCTACGTCAGCTCGTACGTATCGCTACAATTCACATCTTGTTCCATTCTGTTAATTTTTGAATTCATCTACCACCAATTTCAAGCCACTTATTGTTTGAAATTTTATCTATAAAAGGGGCACTACATATTGCGTGTTTTCCCGAACATTTTAACCCCTTTTTCGATCAAACTCGTAACTTCAAATTCGTCTTGAGAAGGCAAGAACGCGCAAATGCTTCGTTGAATTTGGTTAGTGGTCATCAATAGTCGATCTTGTTCAACATATTTGACCATTCGATTTCGTCAGATTTCTTAGAAATCGCCTCACCTGATGATCATGTTTGCAGTGTCAGGATTAAATTCATCTATGTTTTATTGATTTCAAGAATGGTGTACAGACATACACAGACTTATTTGGCCCCAGATGTTAAAAAAATGAAGGTTGAACTACCGATCCCGAAGGACAAGAACAGAATTATTTGTGGCGGATGTGAAAATATAAATACCATCCTTGTCAGAAGTAGGCCTACTTATTTCTTGAATGAATAGGAAGCATTTGCCTATATACGCGTAGACTAAGTGTCTTCCAATTGTTGACCTATAAAATTGTCAAACTACTAAAATGTACACACAAGTAAGTATACAAAGATATAATGTTGCTTTTACTGTTCTATTGTAGATCTGTATTAAACAAGAAAAATATGAAACATACAGAAAATAAATTGAACATTTAGTGAGTAGAAATGGACGAATGAAGATGTTAAGATACTGAAGGAAGTATGCAATCGTGTGACGAATTTTTTCAATGAAAATTATGCATTATATTGATCGCAATGACGAAATTGCGGACAACGAAACCAAATTGCTTTCCACGAAAAAGTATGGTAAATGTATGATTTTTTGGAACAAAGTACAACCCCGAGCGGTCAAAGAGGAAATTAACCGTAGGATATGAAAATTGAAAGGTCGTGACTTTGGGACACGAATTTGAACTTAACCGTTTGTGGATTTGAACAAAAAAGTTGGAAATGTGCGAGAAAACCTATAAAATAATACAGGTATTTGATATGTATAATCTTTAAAGTATACATTATGAATAATATGTGTTAGAATTTAAGAATACTAAGGTTTTGGTGTTTTGGTGACAAGTAACATATAAAAAAGTGCATAAAATAATTAAAAAGGTGCAAAGATAGCAAACCTCATGACATCAACCAGTACACGGCCATCTGAAGTTTTGCATTTTGATTTCTTCATGGGCATATGAATGCAGATTTTATATTACGATTATATTTGAACTCTTTTGTAATAAATTCGGTTTATTTGTATGAACGCCAGTTACTGTGTTTTGTCGTATCTCGGTCTCCACTTTAATCCCAAGGGGAAAGGTTACAAGGCACATGTATTCATGTAAGCCTATCATTGTCAAATCGTTCATTTTAAAAAGCCTATTTTGGAGATTTTAATTCCATGTTGATTTTGGCCGAATATCAAAGCAACTGGTCTTCTTATTTTATTTTCAGTATTGACCTTAAAAAATGAAACAGTTCTTAAGAGCTCTTTGAAATAGAGGCCCATTACTTTGTTTAAAAAATGATAAAAATGAAATAACATAAAGCCTGGGTAAGGTAAGGAAATGATTTGAATAACTTGCGATTCTCTTTCACTATTAAAATGTAGCAAAGTGGATCGAACGTGCCCGGTAAACGGCAGTAAATGGGGGAGGTGGGCAGGTGCGCATAAATACTGAAAGTATAAATCTGGCTAACGCCTTACGTTTGGTATTGTCAATCTCAGACTTCATAATCTACCACTCAACCGTGAAGAAAACGCGACTGGAATTACCTGGAGGTGATATGAAACACCCACTTCGATAAAGCTAGACGGACACTCATTGGATAATCTGACCCAGACACCGTTTCTATTTCAATGGACAGTAATGTTGGTAATTTTAATGACCAATATATTATTGTTTAACATTTTAATGGACAGTAAGTTTAATGGACGATGTTAACTAATATTGTTGAATTAAGAGACCTTTCCTTTTCTAGAGCAGACGCGGCCACATAGCTTCATACTAATTCTTTCAGATATAGGTCCCATGCATGGCTTGTGTTCGAAATGCAGGAACCGGAATGTAATGACAAAATAAAAGCACGCGCATTTTCCTGTTAAATCATTGATTGATGGATTGGTTGTGTTTACACATGAGATACTTTATCCACCCCTGTGGTCTTCAGTTACGTTCGCAAAACGTAAAGACTATCGATAGCAAAACACTGGATTTTGTATAAAAGCTAACACCAAAACAACAAACAAACAAGAGTGAATAATCCAATGCATACTGCACTGCATCGCACGTACATGTACATGTACACATGTACCTGTACATGTACAATCACATGCATCTATGCAGAGAATCGATCCGTAGCTCATGTAGGAGTTCGTTGCACGTATGTAAAGGATGCATCGCCTCACCTGTCGGCACCACCAATACGGGGACGATTGACCTTTTTTGTCAATTAACTTGTTTCCCGCCAAATTATAACAAAGAATTCTGGGATAGGGTTGCGGCATGAGGGTTATCTTCCGATGACGCACCGTCAACATGTATTATGCATGATCGTTGAGTCGCTCATCACACAGAGGAAATAAAGATTTTTTTCTTTTATCCGCGCATGTATTATTCATAAGAAGAGTTGATACACCAGACACAATCGATCACTGTGACCACACAGGCGTGGGCATCTCTGACACCGTCGTATGAGAGTGAGCTGCATAAAAAGACCAACGGGACTTCAAGCCCACTTTGAATTCAGACCTATTTTCAAATGCGTAAAATAACCACAGCGAACAAAGACAAGAAAGAGGAGATGCGATAAGGGATCCAATTTATTCGTTTCTTTTTCCTGTAGAAGTTGTGTAGTTGATAGGTATGAAGTTAGCTGGTAACAGTGCACACATGGGTCTGTACTAGGGCGGATATTTGTGCTGGAAACTGCGAGACGCGTGGGATGACTTGTCCGGCCATAGATATTCAGATATTTGAAAAGAGGGAGTGGGGGTGCTGACACCACTTGACACTAGGGGTTGATGTTCATAATTCAGCTATACATCTGTAATTGCATTTCCTGCAGAACCTTACATCAAGTGACCTATTAATGGCTTCTTTTTTTATTTTTCTCCCTTTGTTGAATACATTCTGCTTGTTGGTAAGTTCAAAAAACTTCTTCACAATCCGCCTCAGTATTTCTCACTACCTATTAGAGGGGGGATGATTCAATAGCCCAACCCACCCTCCAAAAAGAGGGGAATAATATACCCTAACCCTGGGATTTACGACCATTTAACCATTGGTCCCTTTCTTCCCGCCGTAGTAACCACGGCGAAGCACACCAATTTATCTAACATCACACGTATAACTATAACGGTGTGTCATGCACGTGCAGATCTGGGTCTGTGGTCCGTGCTCCGTGGTCTGAGTGAAATTCTGCACGGGAAGCAGACAGGCGTTGGCCCGGAAACAGACTTGTGCTCAGTGGTGTTGCCTTTCCGCGTCATCACCAGTTAAGTCAGTATCATCGGCAAGAGAGATTAGCCATGGAGCTAGAATTATAACAAAACATTTCTCAGCAGTCCATGTCTCACGCAAAATATTTTTAAAATGCAATACAGTAAATAATACAGTCGGATTTTCTTATCCATTGAAATTCTGTCCTCCTGAAATTGTGCTCATGAAAACATCATATGCCGCTTTGGGACTGCTGATGGCTAAATTGAAAAGAAAATCACTCAGAAAGTGTTGAACAATTCTAACTCGACAAACTGGGTTTCTTTATCCTCTCGTTTGACTGTGCTGACCTTTTTGTCAGTCATCTGCTTTTAACACTTAGTATCTTCTATCCTTAGTATAGAAATATCCATTCTATATCTAAATGCTTTATACAATAGTACTGAAAAGTCAGTATATACACAGTAAAGCCATCGCCACCATAAGCAGGTATACCGACTAATCAATCCAACCCATTGAATAATATTGGCCACATTTTTCGTGAGCTACATATCAGTCGTGGGATATAGGCCTATAGGGAGCACTGAAACTCTTCGGTGTTGCCAGATGCCTGGGACGACTGGCACCAGCTGAAGTTGCAATTATGGAAATCATTGTATAAAAGCTGTCCCGGGAAGGGGCGTTGCCAGAAAGGGACAAATTCCGAGGGGGGATCACTTAGCAGCAGCAAAACGACAAAACCATCATCGATGGGAAGGGGTCATTTCCCAGGTGTTTCGAAACAAGTGAATGATTTTCATCCCCTTTCCCCCTTTCTTCGTCGTTTATTCCCTTTTTCTTTTCTAATATTTGTTTTGACAGCACCCGACACCCATGTTCTAGGGTAAAATACAACGACAAGCTACATTTTCCTTTTCGGAATTCACCGTCCTTTTTGCCCACCTCCCCCTCTTAACTTAGGGGGGAGCTTTTTTCCCTCCCCAGCGACTCCGCCACCCTGCACTACTCTGATATCATGATAAGCAAACTGTACGGTGGTAACTACACCAATTAAGGAGAACGTCATATCGCTAGATCAAACTCTAGCGAAGACTCGCATGTTTTGGATGACTTTTTCGGTCAGTGAATCAATTGATGACTGTATCAATGAATTATCCACTCACATATCGCCGATATGTTGAAAACACATAATACCGAATACTGTTAAATAAGCAACCCGCTTTACATTCGCCGCCCCAACCTGCAACTTCATCTCTGAGCTACGTGACCAAAAAATCCCACACTGAGCAACAAATGTCGGACCCGAAGGGTCCACCATGAGGGAAAATACGGTTGAAATGAAGAATCGTTCTTCATTTCAACCGTATCGAAAAGAAGGAATCCGTCCGCTGTCCTCTCTCTCCCTCATTCCTTAACTTACAACGACGGTGGCACAAACAGCAAAAATTCCACATGCAGACGACGGTTGTATGTCGATCTACAGTGTTTTCAGCATCCGATTCCAAACCCTAGATTACACTCTATGCATAGCATTAGTACTGGGACACAAAACTAGCAATGCGTGACATAGTCAGCCTTCCGTCATGGTGATAGCCGCTGAGCCTACGTGACCCTGCAATTTAATTGGGTCCGAAATTGGAACCCGTTATTACTGTATCAAAGATATGTGTCTTAACCACCGGGCTATCGCGTTGAAGAGTTAAACCTGCTTAATCTTTGATACTCTTTGACAATGTCATGTACACAGCCTATCGAGCCATTAATGTACACAGAGCGATGGCAAAAACGAGGGGACCAGACGAAATGAATAATATATCAATGCGCACTGCGCATTTTATTTTTCCTGCAACAACCGGGAAATCGGGGACCCTGCGTCAGCTAAGACTGAGAGGTCTTTCACCATACACGGCTCGTCATATACCGCATTACAAAAATGGTATGTATGTTTCCTTTATTTTGTAGCACCACCTGTATAAAGCGAGGTGAGGTTTTGTTTCCTGTCGTTGATTGGATCATGGATTTTCATTCCCTGGTAGGTAACCGTTTCATCGAGGAAAGTTTAGTGATTCTCCAACAGCCCGACTCGGAAAGCAGTGATTGAAATCTGTGCACAATTGATTAGGACAGGCGAATTGGGGGCGGAGTGGGTAGATGACCTGTCGTTTCCATTACTGAAAAGAAAATGAAAATATGATTAGTTTTTTCCGACCAAAGTGTCACGGGCTCTACTTTGCATCTTTGCTGCTGACTGTTTGTGCACAGATGGTTTTGGGAGCGAGAGAACGTCCCCTCTCTAGCCAGACCATTGTGGGTTAATTTTGTAGATGATTCCTGTCAAACACTAAAAAAATTAATGGTGATTATCAAAGCAATATATTCTCGTTGAGAAAAGGGCCTGTCATCGTTAGAGGATATACGCATTGCTGGTGTCTGTAGGGGCTGTTTTTCTTAATTATTCTAAACTAGTTACAACGAATATACAAAAGGTTCACGTGAGTGTATCCTAGCTACAGCCTAGTAGTAACCGCCCCCGGCCTGCCCTCCAACTCTACCTCAGTGACAAGTTTGCAATCGTCGCTGGACCGAATGTAAATTCGAGTAGGCCTGCATCGTGTCATTAAACCAAAACCACATGTAGAGTACCTGTGCACGCAGACTTATTTTAATTGCTGATAGGAAATTTAAAATAACCTCAGCCCTGCCCTCTCGACCCTCTACCCTTTGTATGCCAATGACGTCAATTGGCCTATTATGATATAGCCCCGGCAGCGTGTTTTCAAATACACAACTGTCTTGCACGTGCACGCACAAGCGCGCATGCGCTCTTTATTTTCAAGCCGACAACAACGGTTTATCGTGCAACTTCAAGCAGACGACATTACAGCGCGGAATTTTTCAACGACTGACCTCGTAATCTACCAAAGTGTAGAAGCATAAAAAAATTTCAGAAGGAACTAAATACGGCACCACGGACAACACGTCACAATTTTCCTCCATTAGTGAGATGTTCAAATAACAGTAAATCTCAGAACAGTATAAAAATGTGGACCCGTAACATGGAGACGACTCTGCAGGCTAGGCCCCAAGGGCAACAGCCACAAAGGTAGCGAAAACCACCTATAGGGTTCGCCTGCGCATGCGCACGCCGAAAATAGCCGAATCATCCAAAAAGGTTCGGAACTTCGGACTGAACACCGTCAAAAAGATTGGATGTTTTTAACGCGGAAGTTTTAGAAATTTGGATGCTTTCTCAATGCGGATGTTTTCTCAATTCGGATGCTTTCTCAATTCGGATGAAATGAGATTTCGGGTAAAATGCGTGGGTCGATTGATAGCTTTACGTTTAGAAAAGTGTTCCAATTTGTTGAGAATATATTCGGAGTCAACAATTTTATTCCAACCTTTAAAAAAATATTTGGACTTTAAAAATCGTTCCAATGTTGAGAAAGTGTTGAATTTGTAAAATCTGATTCAAATTTTGAAAACATGTTCACCCTATACAAATTTATTCCAATCTAGAAAATTCAGCCCCTCTTTAAAAATTCATTCCAATCTTTAAAACTTTGTTTGGGGTTTTAAAAATTACATTGCAAAATTTAAAAATACGATTTTTTAAAAATGACATTCGTTTAAAAAAACATTCGATTCTTAAAAAAACGTTCGATTTTGAAAAAAGGCATTCCGTTTAACAAAAACACGTTCCAATCTTTTAGACCTGGATTCTGCTCCGTAAATACTGCAAGTGTATCCCAAATGAGAGCATGTTTCAGGCAAAAAGCGTACACTGGTCGAAGAAAATTACATTCTGCATTTCGCCTGGCATTTCGGCTAAGGCGACCTTTGATCTCAGTGTATAAAGTCAAATATTGTAGGATCAAGGGCTGCCATTAGGATACGGGAGTTTACCTTCAACAGCTAGCCTACCTACCTGGCCGGGAATAACCGAACATCGACGGTACCATCCGAACATGCCGAATGGCTATTTCCGGAAAAAAGGAGGAGTAGTCAGAATCATCGGCTCTCATGTTCATCAGCTCTGCCATATGCAGCAAGGTATG
>NW_019091376.1:1143829-1157266 GCF_001949145.1 Acanthaster planci | reverse complement strand
TCTTTACTATAAACCCTTTATATTTTTAATGAATCATTACCTAATTGCTTCATGCATTGTAGGCAATGGAACCATTGACTTCCCAGAGTTTTTGACGATGATGGCGAGAAAGATGAAAGACACGGATTCTGAGGAGGAGATCAGAGAAGCGTTCAGAGTGTTCGACAAAGACGGCAACGGATTCATCAGGTAGACTTTGACCACAAATCCAGTTTTAATTCGCTTTGCGTGCAATGCAATGCGGTACACGCCTTTTTCTACAAGACCTAAAATGTCGAGTGGACGAGCAGACTTTTTCGGACATTTAAGGTTGAGAACGCAGTTGGTTGAAATGTAATGTTTATATTTCCACCCCATTTGTTTAAGTGCTGCTGAACTTCGTCACGTGATGACCAACCTTGGTGAGAAGTTGACGGATGAGGAAGTTGATGAGATGATCAGAGAGGCTGACATTGACGGAGATGGGCAAGTTAATTATGAAGGTAGGCACATCAGCCCCTTTCTTTTCAATGAGACGACAAAGGGAACTTTGCAATAAGCCTTTGCGTGTTAAAATATGACATAGTAAGTTCTTTAAATTCAAGTGAATATAGCAATTTCAGTTCTCCATACTATAAAGACACTGTTGTCATACCCTGTGATTCGGGACAGGCATTTACTTCATAAGAGACGCCTTACATCAATACACTATTTTTCAATGGATAAGGAGGTCACAAAGGAACCAGTCTATTCCAGAGATGGTAGTCGCTATGCAAACGCCCCAAATCACAAGGCATAGCGACAAGGAATAGTCTGAGGATTCAAATTGTTATGTTTATGTGCACTCAGATAATTCAGTGTATAATTCTTTTTTTCTTTTCAGAATTCGTGAGTATGATGCAGAGTACAGGCAAGCCATAACTTCACGTATCCAGTCGCACTTGACGCTATATATTCCGAACTTCAGTATTACTAATAGTCGAACCCGTACACGCCGTTGAACTCCTGCGGGCCACTCCATGCTTGGTGTCACCACCAGTCACCAATTACAAAAATCGTATAGGCGTATGTCAACTATAATCTCCACTACTTAGTCACCCCCTGATGATAAAATAAGATATAGTATCAACAATTAAGTCTTCTCCAAATTCCATTTTAAGAAAACCATCTCATTGACGTTACATCTGTATTGTATATATTATACTCAGGCTGTTTAAGTGATGAAAATTTTCAGTCGTGTAATTTCAAAATAGAAAAATGATTGTGCGAAATCAGTTTGTACTGAGTGAAATTTTGTTTGTCATATGAATTGCTCTTTACAAAAAAAAGCTCAGGAGGCTGAAACAGAATTTTCGTGCGGGCAAGTGGTATGCAATGCTTAAAAAATTAACGTATAGGCCCTCATCAACTGATCATTTGCATCAGCAATACCAGTGGCAGCTAATCGCGTTCACCTTGGAAATTCGTTGAGGATCGATAGCACGTTCACCTTTGAAATACTTCAAGGCGATCTATGTGGATAATACAGAAGACATGGGCCTGATATTCACAATTTTTCTGCACGGCCGAAAGACCCAAGGCGCTAGAAAAAAAAATGAGTAGGCATTAATGTATGAAAAAAGGAGAGGGTGGTGATCTAATAAACAGTATTGTGTTTTCAATGCTACATTTCTCGTTTCCTCGGTTTAGCATTTACAAGCAGCTCATAAACCTTTGTCATATCGAGTTCATAAAAGTTATACAAGGAAGGCAAACATATTTATTAATAACTGTATTGTATTTTCTTTGATTGTCATGGAAATTTATTTTACTATACATGTACATGTTGCTCGGTAAGTTTGAGATGCGTTTGGATAATTAAATCGACGATTTTATGGTATATGCGCTTTGTCTTGCTTCCTGTGAGCTGTGAATTCATTTAACGCGTGTGACCGTGATATTATTCTATTCTGGATATCCACTGAAACAATTATAACCAACTGTATTCCAGAAACAAGGCGTACATGAAAACTATTTGGGAATAACTACACTGAAGAATGAGAGTTATTTGCAATTCTTTCGAACAAAACACAGTGAGAGATAAATTATGCACGTTTCCTCTACATTTTCTAGAATTGGTCTGGTTTAGTTTTGAAGTATTCGAACACAGAACATTACAAATATTTCTGGAAACTTGGATAAGACGATAAAAAGATACAGTAGAGGTTTGTTTTACGTCAAACATTATAGTTCGCGAAGTAGTGTTTATTTTTCCATAGTGTTATAGGCCTAAGCTGCGATAACACAATCGCGTCGAGAATAATTTTATTAAAATGTCCATTTGTATGTATTAGTAAACACTCGACATTTTTTTGATTTGCGAATCCGTGCGAGACGCCCTGAAAACGGCACTGAAAACAGCTAGTTCGATTTTCCGTTTGGGGCGCAAACCACTTGTTGAGGAAGTGGAGACTACCTGATATAAGAAATTAATACACGGATATGACTGACTCCATGTTGACCTTTTGGGGCGCAAACCCTTGTTTGAGGAAGTGGAGACTATGTGATATAAGAAATTAATACACGGATATGGATATGACTGACCCATGTTGACCTTTTTTTTCTGCCATTGTATTTTTGGGTGTGCAGTGGACTCTGATCGTGAGTGGTAAAATAATCCATCCCTAAATTGAAAGGGTAGCTGCCATCATTTTTTTAACTCCAAAATGCACCTTTGCGTCTCAGTTAACCTTATTTTCAACTTTTGTTTCGCCATTTCAAAGGGTATTTTGCCGCTTTTTTGTTTTTATGCTAATCATATTTCCATATGCAAGAGCAAAACTGTGACGTCATCTTAAGAAGAAGTCTCAATATTACATTGGTTTATACACAAAAAAGGTCTAGCATTTTTGTAGATTTTCCTGGACTCGTCCTTGTTTGTATGCATACCTCTCTCAAATGTTTTCAGTTATAGTATTTCTGGGTTCACAATTTTAACAGAAGCACCTATGCACTGAATAACCATGTCTTCCTACAGTGCTCTCAGTTGTCCGGGAGAGCATGGAAAACTTTAATTGTTTCTTAAAAACATGCATTTTTTAATGAATATTAACCAAATAGAAAAATAAAAGAGTTTTCATACATTGATGAAAAATCCAAAGTTGAAGAAAGATTAACGCCATATCTCATTTTCATATATAGTCGACCTAGGTCGATTTCCATCACTGGACTCTCTCTAAAATTGATCATCTCATCCACTCCCTAATCTGTCAACGTTTCACCAGCACTGGTTTAACCGTATCGTGTAACGAAGCTCAGCTGAACTGAAAATGCAAATACACGAAGAAAGGAGGAAAATAAAAAAAAACAGTGAACGGCGTTTTCATGAAACCTTATAAATGATAAGACTGTCTTCTGCAGTCACTTGATGTAGGGGGGAAACGAAACTTACAAAAAAGATTGTGAATTTCGTAAAATAATAATAAAAACAACAGTCAAGAACAACCAAAATTATGGGTGTCAGCAGACAGATAATATTTGCTGAGTGCAATACTTCACGTAGGCCTATCTTTCCCATAAATGAAATTGAAAATGAAATGAGACATGGGGCTCTCATTATCAAAAGATATCCTTTATCAAAATAAAAAAAATCCCTATTTGTTGCTAAAAATGCTTTTTTAAGTAGGCTATATCACATGACCGATCTAACTTAAATTAACTCGATTATGGAAAAAGTACAGCCATAATTAGGCTACATGTCGTTTATATTGGACATCATAATTTTAGATGATCCCTGAATAAGCCATTGCAAGTAGTAAACCAGGTTTTATTTTACGTGATTAATGCGTGCACGCAGATTATCATTCGGCCAAAGTGACATTTGATTGTCTAGGTCATGCCATCAACAGGGCACTACATACCAGCACCTTCATGGGACAAACGGGTAAAATTGTACATGAAACTCAATGGAGAGTGTTAACAACTGACTTTCTAAATTTCAAGGAGTGAAAAAATTCTCCATTCAATCAAAATTAAGTTCCCTCTCTCCGATTAAAACTAGAGACCTGAAGTAATTGACTGAAATTCAATATGTCGAATACATCGAGATTTTACTCGTGTTTCCACTGGAAAGTTTTTGCACGGTTTCACGGATTTTCACTGTAACACATTCGATCCTTTTCGAGTTTCACCCTTTCCGAGAGAACGTAGCCTAGCCCCATACCACATGTATCAAAATGCACCTAATAAAAATTATTTGAGGAAAACGTTTTATTGAACGCAATTGTTATAAAGTCATTATTCGCTCTCTGGTATCACAATACGGACGAATACCTTGGCGATGAAATATTGGGCCCCCGCAGCGGCTCTTCTTTATTCATTCCAATTGTGAAAATTCACCCCTCCGATTGCAACTCAGTAGAGACCAGACGCATCAAGTTGAGTAAACTGTCTCCACTAGTGGATCGAGATTTCACTCGAGTTTGCACTAGAATTTTTTTTTATATAATTCAATCTAATGTCACAGTACTTTTTACCCAAAATGTCTATAATCCCTAGTTTCACTCTTTCGGATTTTTTTTTAGCCCAGAACAGGTCCGGTTTGCCGCCATACCACGTTACGCCTAGAAATCTGAGTTCACCGCGCAAGGAAACAGATGAGCAGGGGCCGCGCGAGCGCCTATATATGGACCCAAGCACTCTGTGGAAAATTATGTGTCAACAAGCTCTGTCCCACGTCTAGGATCACGTGGATTATCCACATAAACACTTGAAGGCGTAATTCTTTATCTTCCAAATTTGTCTTTCTTTCTTGGCGGTCATAGTGCACTGAACTCTGGGAAATCGATGTTCTTACACTATACCTGAAGAGTGCATCTCAAATTTAAGTTAAGCTTTGAACTGCGGGAATTAATACCATATTGCTTAAATGTAACGCATTAATTATTTGTTTAATTCCACACCAAACCCTTGCTTAAATCCAGAATAAATAAATTTTGATTTATTCGGCGAGTAACGCCTACGTAGATACATGTATATTCAAAGCGTTAAAGCAGTTAATTGTGACCAAGGGCAGATCCATGACGCTTGGGGGGGTCCTAAATAAGGCCAAGTTTGGGAGCTTTCATACATTTGGGAAAGAAAAGGAAATCCTACAAATCAAATACACGTATCAAAATAAGAAGTTGGAATTACTGTTGTTATACCTTCTAGCCCCGTTCGGAATCTGCCAGTGATTGTAGCATACGGCCTAAATTGATACTCACGAGCTCATCGATCCCGTGTCAAATTTCCATACAATGCATTTTGCACCATGTCTATACCATACGCAGGCGCGAGGCCCAGATGCACGCAAAGAAAAATGTACATGTGCAGTGCACATGTACATGTAGGTCGCTATATGGTCTCTATGAATGGCTGTGAAGCTGGGCTCTAACAAAGTTAGTTCTCTAACCTCCCCCTCCCCATACACACCATCCGATGAACCAAATCGACCATGCAAAATACGCTTTATTGTTGTTTAAGTGAATATGCATATTTAGTCTGGTACCGCTGCTTTTTATTTTATGGTATCAGATTACGAGGGAATGGACGCAAAACTTGAAGCGATAAGCAGAAAATGCGCAGTGCGTCTTTTCTGCATGCTTGCGTGCACATATTGATTCTGTTTACTCAAAGCCGCGGCCAGAGGAGTGCCCCACTTAACAGCGGAGTGCTGCGAACGCATGGTGCACGACACAACGGACACCTGTTGAATCTCATCCGTCTCAAGTTCATTCCACAACTTCAAAATGGTAAGTAATATAGAAAAAGAAAACAGAAGAACGGCATGCTCATTAGTGCCTGATTATAATAATATAAGGCTTCGTAGCCTAGGCGTAATGTTAGTCGTTTTGAAGTCAGCATTCGTGTGCCCATAAACTGATATTTGTAAGTGATATAGGATATAGGCCTAGGCGGGGTCCAGACAATTAACTCGACCGTTGAGACAACTCGACCGTCCGAGCGTAAAAAGGAGAGACAAGTCGACCTTTGAGACAAGTCATCCGTTGAGATCATAGACAAGTTGTCCGCTCTACCACGTCGTTGTTGAGATGTATACTAGGTCTCTGCCTATTTATTGGAGGGAATAATGCAATTTCACGTTTTATGTAGGCCCTATATTTCTGAGTTAATATATTAATTATGACGGTGGTAATAAGTAATCTTTGCGTGATCGTGACCTATATTAGGCGGGAAACAATTTAGCCTACCTTTCGCAATATTTGAAATTCCTGCTTCGTTTTACGACGGACGACTTCACCTTTTTACAACTTTTCTATCGCCTTTTTATTAAAATTCCAATTGAGAAGAAGGGAAAGGGAGCAATGTCAAACCTTCCACAATCTGTCTTGGATTTCTATCAATAAAATTAAAGGAAACAATTTAGACCTACCAATTTAAAGCCACTTTATGTAACCATGAAAGCCGTCAGAAGCCTGTATAACGCTAAAAAAATTTTGTGCTCTTACGTTAATGCGGCACACACGTAAGTCAAAGACACCATTGCGTGTATGTGGAAACCGTTAACTGAAGCCCCTTGTACCATAAATGATCAAGCACTTGTCACGGCATATACATACATGTACATTTGTATATATTTTCTGGAGCCCTGGACACGATGGAGGCACCCTCGTTGCCAAAACTATTCGTTGAAAATACTTCAAATTCAAACTGTGTCTATTACCATGATTACTGGCTTCACACTATAGCCTACACACTTCTAAAACTTAGTGCATTCATGGCATATTTATGAGATTTAGTTGGAAATAAAAACCATCCCAGCGTCCGGAAATTGGGCAGATGTTGGATCAAGTGGGCCGGGCCACGAGTGCCAGACAGGGGAGGCTGCCGCGCTGCGCACTGCTGTTCGTCAGCCCTGTAAATGCTATGCCACTCAGAAACAAAGATCTTATAGCGCCGCGAAGTGGCGCGAAATTGTCCAAAATGCAACATCCGCGGGATCGGACACAGTGTCAAAAGCAACAAATCTTGTACCTGCTCTGACCTACCAACTTATTTCAATATTATTATATGGAGACATCTCGATGGTCAGGTCAACTTGGACCCAAACCAACTCGGACCAATGTCAACTCGGACCCATGACCAACTCGGACCCACCCCTAGTCAACTCGGACCCACCGAGCCTGATACTATTTTGGCAGCTTTGTGATAACAAATGAAACGCAGAAAGCCTGACAACTCCAGCAGCGAGGCTTTCAGCATAGATTCAAAAATATTCTTACTTCTGTAGATGGTCTGGTTTGCAACCAAGATGATTTGTGCCCACTTCAATTCTTTTAAGCAGCACACTAGATAATCATTTTACATAAAACTGTCGTCAAACTATAATCATTCCCGTTTCTAAAAAGTGCAGTGTAAGTGATAATAATTTATCACAATTTAAGAAGTTTAATATCTGAGTTTAGTAAAGTATTTTGACATTCCAGTGGAAAACTTCATCGCCTATTTGGGCATCATAAGACAATACTTTAATTACTTCTGACATTTGTTGATAAGGTGAATGTTTGAAAGTTTCTAAAAAGCTATAGGATCTGTCAATGATTCAAACTCATAATTTTTTATTATAGTGTCTGTGTACAGATTATCACTTATACATGATGAAGTGTTTCCTTCTAAGCATGGCTTAGGTCTGATCGCAATTTTTCACAGTAACACATAATTAGGGGGACTGAAGTTGGATATGGACAGATGAAATCTAAAACTTAAGATTTTAAGGTTGAATAAAATAATGAAAGGCTCAATAAAATAGAGGTGAAAAGTGTCATTTAGAACACTCTGATAATTAATCACGCAGAAACTAAACATTCCGCAGGTTGGGTCCGACTTGACTCGAAACCCCTAGGCCTATACATGTAGCATCCACTTACCACGACACCCCTGCTTATGGAGTTTGTTTGGTTTGCAGTAAGGGAAGAAGTAGAAAATGAAGAAAAATTTGAGAAAGGCAAACACCCCTTTTTTTACTTGTCAACACACTGAGTGTGTGAGCCTGATATAACGGAGCATGCTGAGCCTCACCTCTGGTGCATTTGCAGCATGCAGTGCAGCCAGCAGAGTTTAGTGGAGTCCCCTAAACAATTTAGGCCTAACGTGGTATACACTTCGACGTTGCCACCAACTTTCCTCAAGCAGCATTGCTAAACCTCTTTGTTAAAACCTTCAAATTCATTCAGGTAACTACTGGTTCAGGGCCTAGTATTACTACCTGACTGTATGCTTAATTGAAACCTTTGGTCTGAAAGTGCACACTGTACAGGTATATAAATTCAGCAACTTCATTCCAGAAAGCTTTGAAAAGAATGCATGATTAAAAAATAATCATGTCCACTTTACCAACAAATGGCTTTCCATTGTGACCAATTTCAGTGTCGTGAACATGATATTTTGTCTGAAATTTATAACGGTGGCTTCCGGAAATTGGGCACAAATTTAGCAAATTTCTAAAAAGCAATCAGGAAATCAGGCAAACATATAATTACACCTGAACTTTGTAGCTAATAAACTCAAGATTTGTGAATGAGAGTATTGAGAGCTTCATGACATTTCACTTACTGTAAAATATGAGGTAAAAATATTGCTCTACCAAGGCAGTTGTTCCAGGCTGCATAAGTTCTACACCTTTCCTTTGTATAACTTGTAAATCATTATGTTAATATCGTTTGGTTGAAAAAAGAGGCAATTTTTTTATTTCCTCAGGCTGACCAGCTGACAGAAGAGCAAATTGCTGGTAAGATTGTAATCCCAGATTTTCATTACAAATACATGTACATGTACAATGAATGACTGCTTGTTTAAGACAGACAGTTAGTGTCTAATTTAATAATTTTAGTGGGGAAAAAGCTTTGAATCAACCTCAACAGTCCTCAGTCCATCAACAGTCAATGCTATTTTAAAACTTGAACCTGGAGCTGTTGAGTTTGGTAGGCAAAGTAGGCCCTATTCTAAGTAAACAAATTGTACGCACTAATCAGCACAGCTCCAATACAAGTACCACATCAAAGTTAAAAAGTATTAAAAAATACAAACTTCCACCCAGTGTTTGATTAACCCTGTGTCAAGGCTCTTTGATTTTAGTTATCAACTGAAATGCAATGCAACTATGTTTTTAAAGCTGTTGTATTTACATTGATTAGATAAATTCTTCTCTGAAGGATCCGTATGTGGCCATGCTTTTTTGTAAATAATTCCATCTAGATTTTAAGAACAAAATGAATTTCCAACCTGTGAATAGAATTCAAGGAGGCGTTTTCGCTGTTTGACAAGGATGGTGATGGTACCATCACCACCAAGGAGTTGGGAACAGTCATGAGGTCACTTGGTCAGAACCCCACTGAGGCTGAGCTGCAGGACATGATCAACGAGGTTGACGCTGATGGTATGAAAAGTTTTTCCAGTTAATCCCAAATTACGATGGACGTGAATGTCAGCTCTGAAGTACAATCACATAGGGATGGTTTATCAGTGTTTAATGAAATAAAAATTGGCCAGTTTGAAAAATTTAGACCATTCATGGACATTTTTCAGTGTTTTGATGAATTTGTCTCTAGTTTGTTCAGTCTATATCAGTGATTTTTTACTCACTGTTGACCCTAAACATTCGTTGATCTCTGAAGACTGTTAAGTTTAATTGCAAGTTCACAATCATAAAAGGCATAACTTTAATTTTTTTTTTGCTACAAAGGAAATGGAACCATTGACTTCCCAGAGTTTTTGACAATGATGGCTAGGAAGATGAAGGACACAGACTCTGAGGAAGAGATCAGAGAAGCTTTCAGAGTCTTTGACAAAGATGGCAACGGATTCATTAGGTGACCTTTTCTCTTTATCTGTCATATCTAATGTGGATGGAGGTTGATAATCAGTGATTACCACACTGCAACAGTGACTTTGGATTAGAATGTTCTTTGAATTGAGGTCACTGTTAAGGACCCATAGCATTATCATTTTTGAGGTTGTGAAGTGTCAGAGTGTTTCCTAATTTTAGACCAGTCTTTCCTCTTTGCAAATTGTTATCACCCTGCTGTTTGTTTTAAGAGGAAAACTCTAAAGTAATTCCACAGGCGTTGATCATCATGCAGGAATCATAAAAAGATGACATCCATCTGTGGTTAAACAAAAAATTTCCCCCTAATTTGTGGGAGACCTTTGAAAAGCTTGGTGGTGGCAATGATACAGGTCCCACTTGACCTCTGTACCTATGCTCATGCTCAAAATGAGGTAAATACTCGTGGAGTTTTTATCTAGGTAGTGGTTTTTCACTCACTGGCAGTGGAAGGGGGAAAGGCCTGTGACTTTTGGTAGGTCCTTTAATGGGTCGGGCGCAATTGATTGGTCAATTAATGGCCGATGCCTGATGGTCTTATATACGTGGAAATTGCTCAATTTGCATGTTTTTAATTATACATGTAGTTACAATTATCCTTTTTGGTACACCAAAAGAAAAAAAAATTAGAGGGTTGCATGTTTTTCCTTTTTTGAGGTGAAGCTTGTCCGTCTGGAGTCCACTGGTATTATCGTTACATTATAGATGTTGCTGTTTTTTCTACTTTTTTTTTTTTTCTAATTAGTGCTGCCGAGCTTCGTCATGTAATGACCAATCTTGGTGAAAAGTTGACGGATGAGGAAGTTGATGAGATGATCAGAGAGGCTGACATTGATGGAGATGGACAAGTCAACTACGAAGGTAAGTGGTTGCAGGGCTGAGTCACTTCGAGTAATTCACTATTCAAATATTTGACTTTCAGTTTGTTCGAATATCTGAATATTTGGTCATACTAACCGACAGATTGTTGATTAACAAACCATATACAAAATCAGTAGCAATAACACACACAATTGTACATTATATATTGTTATCAATTTAAAGCATAATAGCTTCTCACATCTAGCAGTATCCCCAGTCATGATTTAGTAAGATTTAAGAGATGAACAAAACTTCTTGCCCTGTTGAAAATTTCTATTCCTTTTAAATTGTTTAATGAAAAATTTACTTTTTAAATTGTTGTACGATTGCTGACACTTGTTATTTGAATTTGCTTTAAAAAAGTCTCCATAGTGCAACTTTCTCATTTAAAGCAACAGATTTTCCCTTCGTTTTCATGTAATTTGCATTAGCATATTCAAATTCGGAAACAAAAAAAATATTCTGATATTCGATAATCGATTGAATATTCGGCTATTCAGGTAATTGGCAAAGCCCTAAGTGGCTGTGTACATTTGAGTGGTAAATGAACTAAAAATCATAAATTGTCAAGATTTGGATTTTTTTAAGAGAAAGGTTAGCTGTTTTGATGGAACAAAATGTGTCCTGTTTGGAAAACCAACTTGACTTAAATTTTTTCTAATCATTTTGCAGAGTTTGTAAAGATGATGACATCAAAGTAAGTCTCCAGTGGCCATGTATACCATCGGACGCATTTTGTTATGGAACAGTAGGTCTTTCCATCAACTTGGCAGAAAGCTTGAAGTGTTCATTAGAAAGATCATCTTGAAAAATACAGTGTGCTGCATTGAACCACGCAAGAGTTTGTAGCTTAAGAGTGAGACAAACAGCAACATGCTCTTGCTGGACTCCCATCTTCAGATCTTGGCTTTTAAAAACGGTAATTTTGCATCAAGTTTGTAAATTGTGAACAGTTTGCTTCTGCATTAGCAAGACAGGTTTTTTCATTTGTGAATTTCATGTAGTTGGTAGAATTCTTCTTGAATTTTATACAAAAGGTAGGGTATTTTTCTGCTCTCTTATGTAAATTTTGGATGGAGGAATCATCTCTTTGTAAGTTGATGCTCTTTACATGTACATGTAGTTTTTAATTGATGGGATCTGGTGATTCCAAATCTGTCGATTGTGAAAACTCCTGGCCTCAACAGGCATCTTTGCTCCAGGAAACCCTTGTTACGTGAAGTTTAGCATACATGTACTGTGTTGCAGGGTGAATGGATGAAGAGCAGTCGTCAGACTAGATCAGTCCAGTGAAGGGAATTAACCCAGTGATGGTATTTAAAATCCTAACATGAAGCAGGCGGATAAGAGCAAGTTGAGAAATCTCCCGTGATAATTATATGAAACAAAATCACCTAGGCCTAAAGTTAAAGTTGGCCTGTTGTTAAAGTATATATTTTTGGTACTTTCCACATTCATATTTTTCTTATTTACGTATATAATTAGCCAGATACATGCAGTGTAGTCACAGAAACAACGGATGCTTAAGTTGATGGTCGAATTAAACTATGCACAAAGCTTTTGTTCAAAGTTGGTTCCATTTTCGTGTAGTGCCTTGGAGAAAATAATTATTATACCTATTATTCATTGTTTTTCTCTTTGTTTGGATTTTATTAAAATTCTTGACTCTAAAGTATTCAAACCTCGGCTGATTTGTCCACTTTTCGATCAGAATGTGGTCCAAATGGATAAATACACAGTGGGCACTTGTAGAGGACAATCTTGTAATAAAATTATGTTGCAAGGAACAGATTTCGAGACTCCAATTTTTCTACTTATTCTTTGTTTTCCCACTGCTCTTATGACAAAAGTACATGTAATTTGTTCCCTGCAACTTTTAGATAACGAGAGTCGACTGTAAATGTAAGGGGGCTGGGGGGCACCCTCGCACAAGCATCGAGTTTTCAGGAAGCAACGGATGAACACTGCACGGTTTTTCTGTAATATGTGTACACATAATTAGCTTACTTTTCGTTGATAAGTCAATGTAACCAAATTTTCATTCGAAAACTATAGTTAAGTTGATTGGTTCACATTTCACTGCATATAAACAGCGCATTTCAAAGAGCAGTCTCAATGGGGTAGTACTGCCAAACAATATTTTTCTTCATGCCAGTAAAACCGGTACCGTATCTTGAGCCCGAGGCATTTTTTTTCAAATGCCATGAGCTTTGTTATATTTCGTGGGTCATGTTTAAATATTCAGCACCACCGTCGTAACAAATACACATGTACACTGTGATGCAAAGAATAGATGCTTCATGCAGGAACAAAAATCGTCACAGTCTGGCAGAGGACATTGGAGACGAAAGAGCGATAAAGCACTAAGAACGCGACTCGGATTCTTGTTCAGTTCTGCATTTTATTTGTATGTATGTATATACATGGAGGTAGGTATATATCATATATGACTTATGAGGAGCAGTGGCGTAGCCACGGGGGCACGTGCCCCCCCCCCTTTCCCGGTGCCCCCAGGTGCCTCCTCCCCCGAAAAAAAATGGATGAATGGATATGGAACAAGGCGAACAAAAAAGCCCTAAAAAACTACACCACTGAAAGCTGCCCCCCCCCCATACGCTGGTTTCCCTTGAGACCCCCCCTAGTAAAATCCTAGTAACGCCACTGATGAGCAGAACATTTCCAGCGCTTGCGAGATTGTCACTTCCTCCCCCCCCCCTCTCGAGGGTCCAGTCCAC
>NW_019091376.1:1129129-1143701 GCF_001949145.1 Acanthaster planci | reverse complement strand
CCCAAAAAGTGATTTTTCCCAAGTCTGATTGCAGCCATTTTTCAAGTGGCAACCCTCAACTTTCTTGGGCACTTAGGACCATTTTTCAACCGTAGTTTTCAGCCCTTCTCCCCTCATATGAAAGCTCAAAGACCCAGGGAGTTGATCCTGGCAACGATTTACACAATCTCACCATTTTGGGGGCCAAACAATCTCCTTTTTCAAAAGATGCTGTGGGGGGGGAGCACTTTTAATGCTAATGAGCTGGTCAGAAATTCTCACTTGAATTAGTGGTCTTCTCCCTCGAGCTCCTTTGGCGATAAAGCCTTAGAGGGCGCCTTCTAATCTTTCCACTTCCACACGCTACCTAGATTGTGTCATGTGATTAACTTAGTAAGCCGAGCGCTAGCGAGGCCTTCAGTAAGTTGTATCGTATATTCGTAACGTTAGTTGGAAATTGGAATCTTCCAGTTTTATGTGTAGATTAAGACAACTGTCCTTGTTGGTTAAGGACTTCCAAGCCTCTTTTCGTCACACGAAGAATATTTCGGTAAAAGCAGCTTTTTATGTGTTTTTGACGGCTCGAATTACACCGTAGTTAAGTTCCGTACAGTCATGACAGTAGTAAACTTTCTAGTGGTAGTCATAAATTATAACGTTACGTTAGGCCCGAACTAAACCACAATCCTTATTGCTGATACCGCACGAGTGATTTTGAACAATGGTAGAAAGGCATTTTAGGAAGAAAAGGGGGCAATGTTTGCTCCTTTTTCCTTCACCTGATGCTTTTCTACCATTGTGCAAAATCACCCATGCAGTATTTGCGATAAGGCTTATATAAACCCCATGAGATTGGTCTGAAAATCGAGCTTTTCTGGACATGTTTTTGCTTTCTTACGGCTATTAACATGATTAAGTCAATGTATGGAAGAATTACTGGCGTCCCTATTTTTCTGTGGAACTCTTTCCCATGGTAGGCCCGAAAGTGTAATCATGGATTTTAGGACTTCTTGCCATTGCAGCCACAAGTAGGAAATTGATTGACTCCATGCATGTTAGCCCCATACCTCGATACTCGCATTGCTGTATCCCCACAGGTGTAGCCTGGATAGGCCTTGCTGTATACAACTTACAAGGATACATCAAGGCAATTATCCAGGGCAAGGCCACACTCATGGGGCTACGTGCATGTATAACATGGCATTGATACTGATCGGACCATGGAGGAATGTGTTTTATTCATCCATATTACTTGACATACTGGATTATTTAGGTTGACATGTTTGATCGGCTCAGTACTTCTGCTTTTTCAAGAGAACTTGAGCACTCAAACTGTTGCCTGAGAGTGAAAGCCAAATGCATGCTCAGTGACATTTCTAGAATTAGAAATGTAAAGATTTTCTAGATACCATAACTAGGCATGTTACGTTACTCAAGCACTGTCAAGCTGGACATGTCCACAGTTTCATGTCGACATTCTCATTGCATTTTTTGATTGGATTGCAAATGGTCCATTGTGGTATTTCAATACCTATGTGGCAAAATTTTCTTTTCCTTCAGGATTGACTGATAGCACAAAGTAACCACACCTGTGTGCCCAACATACACAAAAGTTTTGCTTTTAAAATGAATATGTTTGTTCCATTACTTTTTGTGATGTGCTTTCAGATTTAAAAGGAGACAAAGAAATCACAAAGAAGAGAAGAATGAGTGGAAATACAGGAATGGCGTTGTATTCTTCACGTCTGTTATTACTGTGGCAACTAGTAGCTCATGTCTGTGTTTTCCCAGGCAGTGTGCAGGCAGGTATGAGTGAATTTTTTTAAAGTTAAACAGACAAGACATGAATCCTCAGGTTTCTGCAGGATGGTAAACTCATAAACTGCCATTCAATTTTTCAGACTCCAGTCCGTGTAGGAACTTGCAGGGGAAAAAGTACATTGTCTGTTTATCAAGTCATCACACTTTGACCCCTCTATTAACCCTAACTTTTCAACTGTACCCCAAATGATGCTCTTTTCAATTTTGCACCGTAACGAACATCCACTGTAAGTATGCAAGTGTTGGACATGACGCCCCAATTACAGAAAATGTGCCATTGGTTTTCCCTCAGTGATGTGGCTATCTATTTCAGAAATGTTAGTGCAAATTCCAAGTGGTTTTAGTGATGAATATTAGTCTGTGTTGTATGTTTTTCATTTTGTCCTTCAGAGACCTGCAAGTTGGCCTCCTACTACAGCAATTACATGGTTCTTCAGCAGCAGCCACACAATGCTGTGGTATGGGGCTACTCTGACATCATGGCTACCATTGAGGTCAAAGTTGGTGACAAGATGTACAAAGCTTCAATCGAAACTCGTGAGTTGTGCATCTGCATGTTGGCCCGTGTTTGTTACTCGTGACTTGACTTGTAACTATCAGTTTTTGATTTGTGATTTGACTTTGACTTGCACACTTTGACTTGCTTCTGTTTGGACCAAATTGACTTGTTACTTGCTTGACTTGACCTATGATCAAATGGCCTGTGACTTGACTTGTTACTGGACCAAATGACTTGTGACTTGGCTTAGACTTGCAAAAAGTGACTTGTGACTTGACATGTGATCAAATGGCTAGTGACCTGACTTGTGACTGGACCAAATGACTTTTGACTTGGCTTAGACTGGTAAGCATTGACTTGGGACTTAACTTGGACTTGCAAAAATTGACCCGTTACCACCTCTGATTGAGTCAGGTAAATAGTAGGCAGTCACCGTGCTGTGTCACTACCGAACCAATGACTTTTTTTAAAACCAAGAAAGCGGTAAATAAAAGTCTCCCTGTGCATGGTGAATCTCTGATGATTAGACAATAAAGCAGTCGGTTAAGAAACCTGTAGATGAGGGCAAATTGCTGAAAAATCTATGCAAATCATTAAGGTTGTCTGTTGTACAAATAACTGGCATAAAATGTTAAAAGCTAGCTGTCATAACTTAAGATTCATACTGGTGGATTTTTAAAGTTAGTAACTTGATTCTTTTTGCATGTGTATTCAGAGTTTCCCAGTCGAGTTGGAGTCTGGAAAGTCAAGCTTGACCCCATGCCAGCTGGAGGACCTTACGACATTGTGGTCTTCTGTGAAGACTGGAGGGCAGTCAACACTGTTGTTCTGAAAGACGTCATGTTCGGGGATGTCTGGATTTGTAGTGGTCAAAGCAACATGGCGTTTACTGTAGACCAGGTAACTATGGTCATGGTTCTTGCCTTCCACCACATCTACGGTTGCCTTTCTTGGAATTTCAAACAAGCAGATGTAGCATGATGCGAATTATATATACAACAGATATATGCAGTCCCAACTGAATTCTTGGAGTCTACTGACATCCTTGGCAAAATTCATATCCAGGTGTAACTCGCAGGAATTGGAAGGCACACAACAGATTTGATAGTAGGATGTGACAGTGGCTTTTTATAAGTTCATTCGAAATGGAGATTTGCCAGAGAATGCAGAAAGGGGAAATAGGGGCTTGACTACATATGCCCATTGTTCAAATTCTCACCATCTTGTGAATTTTGAATGCAATACTGGAGTGTTGTAGTAGGCAAGACCCCTGACGGCCATCACAAGACCTCTAGTCTGAATTCAAGTCACTGGTTATTCAAATTGAGCCGCAACAAAAGCATTCCTTTGTCACTGTTCATCCTGTTGCGTGTGAGTGCTCTGGTGACTGGTTTTGTGTCTAGTCTCGTGACTAGACATATGACTGGTTTTGTGTCAGGTTTTGTGAGTGGCATATGACTTGTTTTGTGTCTGGTCTTGTGACTGGTCATATGGCTAATTTGTGTCTTGTCTTGTGACTGGTCATATACACGTAACTGGTTTTGTGTCTGGTCTTGTGACTGGTCATATGGCTAATTTGTGTCTTGTCTTGTGACTGGTCATATACACGTAACTGGTTTTGTGTCTGGTCTTGTGACTGATCATATAACTGGTTTTGTGGCTGGTCTTGTGATTGGTCATATGACTGGTTTTGTGCCTGGTCTTGTGGCTGGTCATATGATTGGTTTTGTGTGTGGTCTTGTGACAGTCTTGGAGTGCAACACAGCAGTAATGTATCACACCATGCCAACATCTTGTTGAGTGGGGCAACGTGTATTCCAGCATTGGCATACCCTGTGAGTCTCCATCATTGATGGTACATGTATGTGGAAATGGCGCAGTATTGAACTATTGAACTAGGCCGAGTTTGTAGTGTTGGGCGGATTTGGTTTCTAATAGCAGAGGTTTCTCTCATTTTTTTCTTTATTCCACAAAGTGAAATGCCCCCCTTTGTCACCTCTCAATTTAAAGCTGCAGTACTGAGCCATTGAGACTATGCGACACAAAGAAGTAAAATCAACTAAACAATGTTGTCTTGGCTTCAGGCCAATACATGAATATTTAAATGGCAAAAGTGGTATATTCTTCGATGCCCGAGGGCCCTTGTTTTGTCCCCGGTCCTCCCCAGACATGTGATTGTTGCATATGTTGCTTTTGCAGAGTTTCAATGGATCTAAAGAGTTAAACGAATCCATCAACTATCCCGACATCCGACTGCTTGCTGTCAAGCAAGTCTTGTCGGAAACACCTTACAATGACTTGCATGGATTGTATGAGCCATGGTCCAAGCCATCTCCAGGTACATAACAATCATGGACATCCAACAGAAGTTACTACTGACAAAAATTTAGGGTTTTTTGCAATTTGTTTTAACTTACCAATACAAGTCCCTATTCCATTCATTATGATTAAAGGGAATTCCCCTTAGCATCTTCAAACTTGCAATTTGACCACAGCCTCAATCAGTCACAAGCATTATTTAGGAATGCTTGCTACTCAACAACATTCATCAAGTGACAGAGTAATGATAGCTTGCAACATGTTAACTATTTACCCTTGGAATGAGAAGATTACCAAGAGCATCCCTTTTAGTATTTGAATGAGAAATGGAAAAGAGGGGTTTAAGGCTACCACCATAACGTCCAGACTAGCCCGGTAATTTTGTTCTTTTTGAAATCGCTGATGACGTTGATTGGGGCTTGCGCTTACCCTCCATGGCTAAACAAAATGGATGATTGGTCTGGTTTTTTTTTTTTAATTTGCTTGAGTTTGCAAAGTTGATGATAGGCCCTGAAATCTATTTCTGTGGTAAAAGAGTTTCTAATGCTGGTCTCTCAAACTTATCAAACTTCTACTCATCCCTAGCCATTTGATGTCACATTTTCTTCCCTTCAGAAACCTTGGGCAGCAAGGCTGCGACTTTCACATACTTCTCTGCATTGTGCTGGTTCTTTGGCCGTGACTTGTATGATACTCTGCAGTATCCAATTGGGCTGATCTCGACCAATTGGGGAGGCACCCCAATTGAAGCCTGGTCATCCCCCGATGTACTGAAAACGTGTGGCACAAGAAACAGGTAAATTTGGAGAACTCTACTCAGATTTTTAGCTCTTCATCCTCAGCACAGTGGAGGAATTGGATTTAATTTACAGCGCTATGTTAATCCAGTTTTGAAAAGCTTTTTTTGCTTTGAACATTCCTGAAGCCACCAAAATCTTTCCTGTTTATTGGAAACCATTCTTGGTACTTGTTTGACACTTACAGCTGGTAAGAGGCAAACAGGTAAAGGTCTGATAGTACTGAGTGCTTTGGTGGGAATCGAACCTACCTGTAGAACACACAAAGATCAGATAAGGAAGTGTCTTGACTGTGTTCTTTGTCACTGGTTCCCTCAATGCCTGTGCATTGGGAGAGGCAAGTATGTGTACAGGTGGGAGTCGAACCCTCCTACAAAGCATACATTCAAATGTAGCCCGCTGGACCATACTCACGGTGGATATAAGAATGGAAGCCAGGATCTGTGAACCGTAAGGCAATGGCACTGAATTAAAAAAGATAAGAATTCATTTGAAAATTTGTTCATATTAGAATATGTTTTGTTGGATGCTAGGTCAGTATCTAAGACAAATGACAGACTCACCGGCCCAGTTAAAGGTCCTTCCATGCCAAGCAGTTTATGGAATTCCATGATCCATCCTTTGCTTAATTTCACCATCAAGGGAGCCATTTGGTACCAAGGTAAGACAAGTGTCTATCTCAACAATGAAAGTGACAAAAGTTGATATGTATTCACGTGACCAGACCTTGTCCCCTTCAGAAATGTATTGCAACTTACGAGAATTCTTCAAATCTGGCAACTCTTTAGTTTGGGAAATGTTTTTGAAATCTGAAAAGACAAAAAACTTGCAAACTTGCCAGATGGGAGACGAGGCGGTTCAGTTGGTGGAGCAACATTGTGGATCAGTATCATTTGTCCACCTTGTTATACCTTTAAGTATTTAAAATCCAGGTTATTGGCTGTTGGAAAGTTGCATGGTGATAAGCTGCATCAGAAACTCGAAATTTCATTGTTATTTCATGCTGCTTTTTATGCATAATTTTTATTTTCAGTGGAAAATTTGTGCATATGTTGACGAAAAACTCACCGTGAAGAGCTCCACCTATTGCCAGATAATGTCCAGTGGCGTCCACTTTGATCAATGCCACCAGTTATCAAATGGTATCAAGCATAGTCCCCCTTCAAAGTTAAACACAGGAGACCGTGTTGCTGTGGAAAAAATGCAAAACCGGTATTATGGGGCTTCCTTTGACCTTACCTTGAAGTCACGTGGCAGTTAAATGGCCACTGACTCTCTGTGGTTCGTATTGAAGGTGAATCGAACACCATGGATCCAGATCCCTACAAATGTTTGTTCAAGACCATGATCAACGACTGGCGTGAGAAGTGGCACCAGGGCACAGAGGGCAGCACAGATCTCCACTTCCCATTTGGATTCATGCAGGTAGGCTTAGTTTATCCGTTGGTGATGCCTACTTGCTTCTGCTTGCTGGCCAGTTTGTCACTTGCTTCACCAGGGCAGTGTTCCCCTACATGCATTTAGGTCTTTACGTAAACCTGAAGACTCTTATCTCTACAACCAACAAAAACATGGACAAAGTGTATGTGTTTGCATAGATCATGCAGTGTGTTTGCCGTGCCACACTGGTCTATCAATCGACTGTTAAGCCACTTATACCTTCTGCAGATTTTACACAACACACCTCAACTATGAAATATTACACCAGTAATATATTGGTATTATTATTATTATATATTTCTGGTATTGACGCCAAGGATTCCTCAAAAGCGCCCTAGGCACTGTAGCTCGCAAGACTGAAGAAACCTGTAGAGAGGAAACAGTGACAGGCATTTACAGTTTAGAGGTGGGAGGAAAACCCCAAAGGAATATTCTGGGTAGAACCCACGGAATCAGTTAGGGACTGAAAACCCAATCCACATGTGGACTGGGCCGGGATTCCAACCAAGGCTGCAGAGGTGGAAGGCGAGGAAAGAAACACTGCGCCAACCTGACTGTGCACTGTCACTGTCTGAACACGAACCTGTTTGTGACTCAACACTCAAAATGTTCCAATCCCAGCGGATCCGTTGAGCTGTGTACAAATTTATGTAAGTTGGCAAAATGCTCCCCTGCCTAACTATGCTGTTCCACCATGGAAATAAAGCATGGGTTTAGGTGTATAGGTGGACATTCAAAGCATACCAAGTTTGTGAGGGTCACTCTAATTGGCAGGGAATTTTTGGGAGGGGGTGGGGATCATTTCCAACCCCTTTAAATGGTTGGTTCTTTTCTGGAATACAGCTGTGTACCTCCAACTCCCCTTCCTCGGAGATCATTGGTCCGTTCCCGACACTGAGATGGCACCAGACTTATGACTACGGCTACGTACCTAATGACGTCATGCAAAATGTCTTCATGGGTGTCGGTATCGATCTACCCGATGTCAAGTCTCCATACGGACCGTAAGTCATTCAAAAACCCAGACTGATGTCACCAGCCTTTTCTGAATCCCTCTAACCCTAATTTTTAACTGAGATATCAGAAGGGTCAATACAGCAAGAATGATTTTTCAGTGGTCAAGACCTCTTCACTTGTAGGCAGGAAATCCCAGGTTCAACTCTCTTTTTTGTCTCTAAATGTACAAATGCCTAACAGGTCATCAATGAACACTGGTCAGAGTCAGGTTTGTGGCATGGGTATTACCATCCCAAATGAGGTTGTGAATATAGTAAATTCGTGGACAAAAATAAACATACAGTACGTGTTGAATTAATTCAGGAAGGCCCTAGTCCAAAGTGCCTTGGGTTGCAATTCAACGAATGAAACTCTGACACCCTGTGTGAGGGAAAAATCTTTATTCCTGCCATTTCTTGTGTGTTACTGTTTTAAAGGAATCAACAATAAAGTGAGCATTTTTTACAAGTTTGTGCTCGGGTTTTTTCAAGACAAGTTTTAGAGGAGGACAGAAAAACAATATTTTCTATGGTCTCAGGAAAAACAAATAAGGGTCTTCAAGTTGAAGGGAAGAACACCAACAATTTTTTTTCCCAAAAAAAATGTAAGGAAAAAAAGAAGTAACCCTTACCACTGGTGCTTGCCACCGAGGACCAAAACTCACAATATTGAAATCGGAGACTTCCCCATCAGTTGGACAGTGGAGCAAAAAAAGATTTTTTTCATTTGTATCGGTAAATTGTTGGTCAGCGGTTTCGAAAATTCTTAAAATAACAATTATATTTGGTTTCCAGTTCTAAATCAGAAAAATAAAAGAGAAAAGAATAAAATAAAATATAAAAGATAAAATGCACTGAACCTAGAAGATCAACAAAATCCAGTATCTGTTGGAATTTTAAACATGCTTATTCAACTGTTTAGCTTGAGTTGTTTTAGTGTTTGGGTTAATAGTGATGATTTGCTTATCGGTGACAGGATTCATCCCCGTGACAAGCAGGACATGGGAACCAGGCTATCACTGGCTGGCCGTGCCATTGCCTATGGCCAGAATGTCTCCTATGCTGGGCCATACCCTACCTCCTTTACCGTGAACACGACAACACTGACCTTAGTCATCGAGTACAGTGGAGGGAAAGCTAACATTAGGTTGGTTGGGAAGACGGGATTCGAGGTGAGAATTAAGACATTTCCATGTTGAGTTGTCTTAAGTGGTATTGTCCTATAAGCTTGCCGCATGCCTCTCTGATTTGACCTGTTCACCAGACCACTGGGCCGAAGGCATTGAAAAATACCAACGCTTTAGACATAGAACTTGTACCTTCCTGCAAGGGCCCTTCTAAGGTAAAAACAAATTGGAAATTCATTCTAGGAAAAAGTTCTCATGTTAACCCCCCCCCCCGACTCAAATTCTGGGTACACTACTATACCGTGTGTGCACAGGGTATGTTAGCATACGTTGGCATTCAGGTGTCACCCCAATGGGTACTTGAACACAAAGCAGAAACGTTAATATGCATGGTCTATGGAGAATGAATATTCATGACAAATTTTTTAGGCCCTCGTTGGAAGACACTGTCTAGCTGTTCCCTCACAAGCTGACAAAGCACCATCACCCCCCCTTGCAGGTCTGCTGTGGAGGGTCTCCCCCATGCACGTACTACGACACATGGGTACCAGCTAAGATCACCGGGCAGCCAACCACCTCATCCATTAGTTTATCTTACTACTGCTACAACAGAGACGCCACGGCTGTTCGCTACTTGTGGAGAGACATGCCTTGTGCCTTCAAGGACTGCCCAGTGTACAGTGTGGAGAACAACCTGCCCGGACCGCCGTTCATATTGAATTTGTAAATTGGCCACCATCGAATACCTAAATAATCCTGTGTCTTTCAGAATCTAACAAGATTGATTTTCTGTCTTGTTTGACTCGATCGGCTCGAAGATGTCCCAAGAAAAATGTGATGACTGCACAGGTGTTGGTTCTTGGTAGATTCTGATAGATATTGGGAGAAATTTACCGCAAGAAAACTGCTCGGAATGGGTTTTGAAGAGTTCAATTTATGGAGTAACTTAGCAACTACTCAAGACTGATTAGATTAGGGGCAGGAATTAGGTACAGAAATCACCAGCAAGAAACAAATTTTTGAGCAATGGATTTAATCTACCTACATGTATATTAATGGAGTCTGGGTTCGCAATTAAAAGTTTTACATTAATTTTTTAATGGTATGTATAATACATGGTCGCATTTCTGGAAAGGCTGCTTTTTGGGTGTGATCAGAAATATAGATGTCAAAAGCACCTACCCTGATAACTGAAATTATACTTCTTGCTGGACAAGACGATGGCACAGTCTTTATATCAGTTCTGTTCATCCTGCAAACCCTGAAAAGGGACTCAAGATTTCAAACATTGTTAAAGAGCAACTCTGAGGAAAACATGTTTTCTCTGATTTTTATCTGTTCAAGTAAATTGGAAACATCCAAACTGAATGCACTGTCGTTTATTTTCATAGCTTAACAAGCAAAAAAGGGCTTTTTCTCCTGTTCATGCCAAGATGCAACTTCTGAGCATGCTGGATGTAGATTGCGTCATTCAGAGAAAACTGAGAAAATGAGGGAAACCCTTGCCCTGTGTTCATAGTGGATAAACCCTAGGCCGTTGTTTGGCGTGCACAAGAGAATTATCCACTACGAACACAAGGTGAGGGTTCCCCTCGTTTTATATGTTTTCTCAGAATGAGGCAATCTACATTCAGAATTTGCATCGTAGCAGGAACAGAAAAAAGCCCTTTTTAGTTTGTTATAATTGAGCCCTGAAGACAAATGACACTGCATTCGATTTTTATGCTTCCCTGTTTATTTGAGCATATAAATTCAGACAAAACATGTTTTCCTTTGGGTTGCTCTTTAATGGACAACATTTGTTATTAGCTAGGCTGCTCTGAGCTTCAGGTACCAGCATAGATGAGTTCTAGCACTTCTTGGTTAACCAAATTTGATACAGTACTCAATGGTCAACTGTAGTCTTAGGTCGAACTTTCTCATTTTCATGCCCTGAAATGATACAAATGGCTACATTCTTGTGTAGTTTTCAGTTTATGATAGATCATGTGACACATCTTCCCATGTGGAAATACATGTACTATTATTGTCTTTTCCTCATTCCCACTGGCCTGTCTAATTGTCCCGGTGACTGCTACTTTTGCTGTCTGAAAGACTTAGCTACGGCTAGATATAACACACGTGCCCATGGAAATCACCAGCTGGTGGCTTTGTACATTTCCCATAGATGCATGTGTCGACTCCAGCCATAGCCCAGTGATTTAGACACAGCCTGCCTGTCACAACATTCTGTAAATTAAAGCCAAAGAAACCTTTGCAAAGCTTCAAAGGTAACCTGCTGCCATAATCAGTATTCTTGTGTGCCTTATGTACCAGTATATATGTCATGCGCGCACAGAATGGTTAACCTCGTCTCATTTGGTACATAAATAGAGGTTATGCTCTGCAGCCATCTTCCCAGTCAGTGCTTTAGTCATGAGGGATATACACAAAGGGTCTACTCGTGTGCCTGACCCATGGAACAAAAACACTGACCGGGAAGATGGCTGCCCTGCAGAACCTCTATTCTGTTAAGTACGATCTCAGAAAAAATTAGAGGTTGCCAGTGCTCTTGGATATACATGTATAAGGCAGTGGAGAGGATCGACTTAGTGGTGTTTAATAAAATTTAAGTTTGTCAAAGTTTTTAATACTGTGAATGCTAAACATGTTTCATGAAGCTTCTGAAGTTTCATTGATGTACTGAGTTTTTTTCATTGTTCAAACATGAAGTCCCATAGTTCATTTTTATGGGGACCTTGATTTCTTCTTAAAATTAATTATTTCATGTCAATCAAACTGGTAATTGCATTAAATGCTGTATTTCTATTGATGAAGCCGTTTCTTGCTTTTCTGCTTGAGGTGTTTTTGTAACAAAAGGATGGAAGAAAAATTTTTGGAGGGGGTAATGTAAACCTTTGAGGTACGTAAACCTTTACAGCCTTTGGGGAGGTAGGCCAAATGTCGGGGGGGTATGAACATTTGGCAGGAAAAGAAATCACATTCTCCCTCGAGTCACCTTTTCCGGTTATACATCAAACAATACCCCTCCATGGGAAGGGGGCATGGCCCTTAATTAAGGGGGGCCGGCAGGCACCCAGTTGCCCCCCCCCTTTATTTGGCACTGTGTGTGGGATGATCTTTATTTAATGAGGTAGTGTACAAACTGAAGTACAACATTTAATCACTTTTTTCCCAACAAATTTTAAGAGAAAAACCCCTTTTCAACAAATTAAATGTTATCCCCCGAGTAAACCTTGCGAAGTTTTCCCATCAACATTTATCACAATTTCAGTGAGTTTGCTAATTTTTTATAATGTTATTTCACGCATGTACCCGACGTAACTGGAAATCGAAATTGTTTTCCGTCAAAAAAAGTCTAACCTCAAGTTAAGTTTTGCTATAATTTAATTACAAGACATCAAGGTACAAGAAAAAAAATGCCCTTTTGCCGCCCGAATTTTAATGAAAACTCTAAATATAAATCTCCTTAAATTACATCAAATAGATTAACTTTATAACAAATCTACATTGCTCTTACTTTTCGCTGCCGAGTGTTATTTAAATTTGCGACTTATATTTTGGTCGTGGATAGAAACTAGCCCCCATCTATAAAGTCATCATTGTCAAATACTGAATATACTTTTCAAAGTTAAAGGGTCAGGATTACCCCAATAATTCCAATTGTGACCAAGATTAACCCTTTGAATACAACTGTAATAATCTAACTATCAGTGACCAATTTTGGGTAATGAACCCAAGTAATTTTAGTAAAAGTGCCTTATATGGTATCCGTATCCGTACAATTCTTTGGTGTTTTCACTCAACTTGTACGCAACGAAAATAATATTGAAAGACACACAGGTTTGGATACAGCGCCCTCGATTGATATTAAATCCCCCGTTTTGACGGGCATAAAACTTTCAGACAAAAATCATTTTCAAGCCCTTTATATGATTTCAAGCCGACGACCTATCCTTAAATTAAGGGTTCTCTGGCAACCCTCCAGTGGGCGTTGCCATGCTCAAGGGTTCACCACAACACGGCCACACGACTGAAGTAAACATGATTCACATTGAGATTTATATTATTTTGTCAAGGTGAATTGACTAAATTCTCGAAAGAAATGGGCCTATATACAGCTGTATCATTTTAATCTGCTTCGAATCATTTTACATAAAACTGCGAACAAAGAGTACGTGTAAAGTAACGAACTTTGAAATAATTGCGTTGACATTTTAATCGTGTACAAAAATCACAGAAAGAGCAATTAATCCAATACATTATGATTTTTGTTAGCAAACATTTTACAATTGTCATTACGCCAGAAGGATGTTTCATGTTAAAATTACATTGTATTGAAAGTTCAATCACTTTTTTTCACAGATCAAGCACAATCCCGCCTAAATATTTTAAAGTAGTAGAAAGAAAATGTGCTTATTGTTCCACAGTACAAGCTTACACACGCATTCCAACAATGAAACACACAAAAACTATCACTTATTCCGAAATTAAGCAAAAAGAAACTTTTTTTACAAGTTATTCATACATCTACAATTATATTGGGACTAGCTATATCATCAGAAATAAACTTTGAAATAGCATGGAATAACTGGACAGACGGGCCACATGTTTATTTGTCTCACGTCACTGGTGGGCATATTTGCATGTAATGAATGATATCTCCTTCACTCCCGTCAGTTTTCCTCATAACATTCTGTGAGACAGATACTGTGGTCTCAGCGGCTCCGTCAAAACACTTCATGAATTTCTAGAAAAGACAGCTAGAAAATGAATACGTACAATATGTATACGAGCAATACAGTGTTCTAATGTCCGAATCAACACACAGAAAATCATACGCTCAAAAGCGTATTGACTCATGTGCACGAGATTTCACGGACGGATATTTCAGAGTTTATTTCCCCCAGCGAAGGGTTCGTCCTGCGCTTGTCCTTGGTTGATGATACTCAAGTCGATGTCTTGCCTGGATTCTTCCTCGCTTGGGTCATACACGCACGTCGCGCACTTCCGGAGGCGGTTCATGTCGGCAGTGGGTGCCAGGACAATATCGTAGATGCCAGCCGCCAGTATCCCGCCCAGAATCGGACCAACCCAGTAGGCCTGTCATAAAAAGCACAAGGAGAGCAAGCCTTTGAAAACTAATCTCTAATTTTGTGGGGTGATGGAGCTGTCCATAAAGTATAATATACTATTTACGTACGTGGGAGGGTGAGGTTAACACATTTTGAGATTGGCCTTCATCCCGTGCAAGCACAGAGTTCCATTACCCTGATGTTTCGTTCTCACAGCACGAATACTACAAAACTATGAAACTTCACAAAATAATGCTGAAGCTCAACGCCTGTTTTCTCTTTTAAAAATTGTTCTGCGTCAGGAAATGTCCTATTTGTTTCTGTTGATAAGGGTGCAGTCCACTAATTCAAGTGAGAATTTCTGGCCAGCTTATTAGCATTAAAAGTGTCCCCCCCCCCCACAGTATCGTTTGAAAAAGGAGATTGCTTGGCCCCTAAAATGGTTAGATTGTGTAAATCCTTGCCAGCATCAACTCACTGGGTCTTTGAGCTTTCATATGAGAGCAGAATGGCTAAAAAC
>NW_019091376.1:992231-1129122 GCF_001949145.1 Acanthaster planci | reverse complement strand
CTTTGTTTTGTGGGAATAATTTAAAATGTATATAGGTATGGATGAAGCGGCTTTAATGGTATGCACAGTTGAATTCTTACCCAATGTGCGGTCCAATTGCTGGACACGATTGCTGACGCAATAGATCTAGCAGGATTCATGCTGGCACTGCTAATTTCAATCTATAAACACAAAAACAAAATGTGACAAAAAATGTTATTTCTATATTTGCAGGCTCAGTTACGATTTGATAGACGGGGGGGGGTGCACGGAAGGAGTTGCATTTTAATTCCAACACCCTACTTTCAAAGCTTTCCCGTTGCTCGCTTGGCCTGCATATGGACAGATTTTAAGCATCAGTGACGTAATTCTTGGCAGATAGAAGATGACCAAAGTCTAAAAATGGGTCGGCCGTAGACGTTCATAAAGCCGGGGGAACCCATGTTACACTTACGCACGATTACATGTACTGTTTGTCCAACAACATTGTATATTATAACTGAGGTCAAGACTGGCATAATTCTCTGTCTAATAAACATCATTTATCAAGAAGTGGGTACTCAGTATTCCTTCTTATTAACCAAAATGAATCATCACTGGGCGACTCTCACGACCTGGGTAGGGGAGGGTCAACAGAAGTCCAAGCAGAATTTGTGTTAATTAAAGTGGGCGTCAATTAAGTACTTTGTGGGTACACACGAAGGGGGGCTGTTTCTTTGAAATTGCGTAAATCTTGCTTAATGGTCTGAGGCGTTATGAAATGAATACATGTATACTTTTTTCACTCTGAAAATCATTATAACACAATGGCTTTAACCCCACCATTTAGATCTGACGTGTGCCTTCAACTGGAATCGATGTAGGCCCTAAGTCAACTTGATGTGTATGTGTGTGGAGGGAGAGGCCTTACAACCCCTGCTTATGCCGTGTGTAAGGCAAGAAAGAAGTACATTTAAAATTGTGATCATTCACACACATCGGTAAGACATGAGATAGTGGGCATGTTATGACTTGGGACCAACGCATGGCTTACAGTAAATCAGTTGAGCTAAGCCAATCACAAACCACTGGGGAAATACTTTCGTGCGAGAGCGAATTCCAAGCGGGGCCAGGATCCCATTTCTAGCTTCTTCCTTCCTTTTGCTAATGATGGTTGACTCATTCAACGACAGTAGACTGACAGAGTACTGTACATCTCTCGGCACACTAAAGATTTATTTGTCCAATTCCAAACCAGGGACTTTCCGATCATCGTAAATTGAACACGTCTGAGTTCAAAGAGCTTTGCGCAGGTTATTGACTTCGACTATGAACCTCAGAAATCAAACACTCGAAAACAATTACATGTACAGCATTTCAGTTTGTGATTGCCAAGACTGGTATTTTTTACAATCATTGTAATTCTTGTGCGTTCAACCATTTTTCTACTTGTAGTTATCGCACGGATGATCATAGGTCAAGTGCCATCCACACTGCCCTGCTTTCCGAGGTACGAACTTCTTTGTAAAAGATAAACACAAATAACAATGTTTAATCGTTTCGTGTGGGCACCATTCATTTGAATGTCGTGTATTTTGGCTTCAGTGCATGGTGTAAAACACCTAACTCATAATACATGTACTTAAATAGCTTTGTAAAGGGTACGGGGGGTGTTACAATCATTGGCACGGGAGTGGGATAGTCGTTGATATTGCGTACATCTTTCGTACAAAGTGGCATCGCATACATAGTTTGCGCTGCTTTTCCTTTTGATAACTTATTTAATATACTTTCTACTGCAGTAATTTTAAATTAAGCTTAAGGGTAGCGGTCAGAACCACTGCGTCACAGTGCCGTATGTACGGGGCATGCATATATCTTAAATCTCGGCATTTCACATGTGCCCGTATTGGCCTGCTGAAGTAAGCTTATTTGAATACTATAATTCGCAGGTAATTCCTTTTAGTTGCCAATTTCTGTTCTGTATAGAACGTGACGGAGAATGTCTGCAATGGCATACGTAGGATTTTTACGAAGGAATGCTGCTCTTCAAACATGCTATCACTAAAAATGACGAATAAAACCAGATAGAAATTTACTACATGGCTGTAATTTAATTAACAGGGACCATTAGAAAAATTTACGCATGCAAGACATGTATGCGGCCTGGGGATATGGGCGTCATAGGCCTATAACCATTAATTTTTGTGTTATTTTATTTCACACACAATAAGTAATATTTACTTTACATTCATAATTATGTTCGCAACTTGCAAGTAACCTCACTCATATCGAATATATATCTCCACCATTTTTAATGGTCCCGGTTAATGCTATATTGACAAAAAGACACAAACAAACAAGGACTTTTGCTGTGAAATATTTGAAATTTGATAGAGTTGCTGGTAACATTTGTGACGTTCGACAGAAAAGGAGTAGCCCGATAGTACGTAATAGACGTTAACCACACCTGAATTCCAAACTTAGGCCGCAAGTAAACAAAAAAGAACAAACAAACGGGGATTAGACTAGTGTTTGAATTTTACTTGCTGAGGTCTCAATCGCATAATCAAATTAAAGTTCACATTCTGATAAGAAACGAATACTGACCGCAGCGAGATGCCCAAGGCCGACTGACAGGCCTATAGCCAGTGGCCCAGAGCCGGCGAAGCCTTTACGGTCCGGATCTACAGTAGAAAATACGGTGAAGACTAGCTGGAAGGTGAGCAATATCTCCATGATGAAAGCCTGCCACTCCTCGACACCTTGCTGAGGAACCGTGGGGCCTCCGCTCCAGTAGGAGGGCGATAATCCCCGGAGGATGCCAGCGCCTACCATACCTCCAAGCACCTGAGCAAAGACGTAGACAATGGCTCGCAAGGGGGTGATAGCATGGGTGACCAGAAAGCCGATTGTGACGGCAGGGTTGAGATGTCCACCGCTGATGTGTGCGGTACAGTGCACCAGGGTTGCGATTGCAAGACCAAAGGCCAGGGAAATCCTGACAAGGTCAGGGGCTTTGGTTACGGTGGAGCCCAAGCCTAGGAAAATGAAGAGGAGGGTTCCGATAAATTCCGCCAGACAGGCGCGCCAAAAGGCGGCCGAGCGAACTTCCGCGCTCATTTTGTCCACGACCTGCGCCATCGCCCGGAAAACGGTATGTCACATTGATTGAGAGACAAATTAAAAATGACAGTGCACTCTTCTAGAGATAGCTATTTATGGCTTCCAAGAGCATTTGCACCACAAGTCGCTACAGTTTACACGGTTTGTTGATGAATGAAGAGTATCGCGCAGAAGGGGACAAGTGCCACGGACGCGGAGTGTGCACGAGTTTAACCCCCATCTCAATACTGCGTATATGTATCTGACACGCATCACTCAGGGCTCAGGGGGCGTTCACCATCATCACGTGGAATCAGTGACGTTGCTGCAGCGTGACACATGAAACCACCGGGCTTATTGGAAAGCAGGGACCGATTATCTTACAAACGAAGTTGTGCACGCGAGCAAAGACTTTCTTCTAGAATGGCGATGGTATACCGGGGCAGCATTTTTATTTCTACTCTAATGCACACATTTGCTATAATAACAGCAAAGCTCCTCAATTCTCTAGACAGATTGGGAACAAGTTAACCTTGTTCACCCAACTTGAATAAGCCTTTTGCGAGTTAAATTTGAATAAAATCCGGTACAATGGGTTCTTTAAATTCCCGTGAACAAAAAAATTTGAATTCTTCATACTAAAGACACTGTCGTTATACCAGGGCCGTTTTCCAATACTCAATTCGGCTCCGTCTCAGGTTTCAACTTTTTTTTTCTACCCGACTTTGAAGCTGTAAGCGCAATAACTAGTCTAATGGTGCCACAAAACATCAAATAGGATGCAAAAGAGCCAAAAATTACCGTAATCCAGGCCCACAACCGGGGATTGGTTTCGGGGACGAAGCCTGAAACGGAGACGAAGTTGAGTTTTGGGAAACGGCGCTTGTGATTCGGGGCAAACTTTTGCTTAGTTACATAAGAGACACCTTGCACCAATACACTTTTTTCAATAGATAAGAAGGGCACAAAGGAACCAGTCCATTCCAGAGATGGTGGTCGCTATGCAAAAGCTTGTCCCAAACCCCTATCCATATGATGCAAGATATGGGGCGGAGAGAACCCCCGCCTTTGTGTTGGTCATTGTTTGGTCGGAATCTCAGGAATTCTTTACAACTTCGGGGGGGGGGGGGATGTACAGGGATTGGACATGGGGGGGGACTCATCGGCCCCATATCGTTTAAGAGTATCCCCTGAGGTATGCAACAGTTCTTCAGTCTGGGGAATCCAAATTGTTATGTTATGTGCAATCAGCTAACTCTATGTACCAGATTTTAGTCAAATTACGAAAAAGCCTTATAGACCATGTCCGATTCACTCGGCTACAGTCAGAAATTGCACACAACTCTATGGGAACAGGCCGCGGCCACTACCACGGACTTGTGTGTAATTTCAAGCCGCAGCCAAATGATTCGGACACGGCCTTATATTGTGACCTACTCACAGATTCAATAGTCTACAGATATTCGTGTGTAATTTTGCCAACGCTCTAATATTGAGTTAAGCATTATAGAACTGATAATAGGCTGAAAATTTTTCGTCTGCAAATAAGTCCAGGAAGCTGACACTCAGTTTCATTTCCCAGAACTCAATTCAGCCCCTGTAACAGTTTCAATCAAATAGAAGAATCCTTCCTATATTCCTCATCGGACCGACTTGATCTCACAGAATTTTCTAAGAAGTGATGATCTTCCAAGACTTCTAGGGCAGAAGTCAAAATAATGCTTCATTTCCCATTACTCATTCTCTTTGTGGCATACAGGATGTACCAATTTGCCCCGTCATTTCAAAACAAGATGGAGATCTCACGGCCTCATTCGGTAGAAAATAAAAATTCGGCATATCGTCATAGCAACACTTTAAAGCAGAAATGACCGCTACATTTTAACCCCCCCCCGTCCACCATAGACGTCCCGAAGGGGAATACTTCTCCCTTCAGAAAAAAAATGAGAACGAAGAAAAGAAAAACGACGAAAGAAATTATCTCCGCCCCCCCCAAAAAAACCCAACTAAAATGAAAGGGAACGAACTTTGTTGATAATGAGTGCTTTACCTCCCCGAAATCACCCCGGAAAAAATACTTTGCACCCCACCCCTGGAAAATTTGGACCACGCCCATGCGCCCGTCATACACCACATTTTGGACTGATGGGCCCTTTCCACAAAGTTGACGTCGCCGTTGCTAACCGACTATAGTTTGGTCTCCCTTTCATTTAGGGATCATATTTCGGAGTCCCTTTTCACGATCTTACAAACGTACTTACACACAATCTTATAAGTCTTTATATAGAAGAGGTTACAGCATGTGCACATTTTCATGAACCTGGGAAAAAGGTCGATAAGCGATCAACCTTTTTTCCGCATGCTGTCTGGAGGGCATTGGTCAGAAGAATAAATGCGTTTTGTTGATGCTCCTGAAAAGTGATGACAAGATTAAGATGCATCCAGCAGCGTATCCAGCTTTTGGTGTCCAGACGGGGAGGATTCAAAAGCGAATACGGCTTCGGGCTCATTTAACATGATGTTGGGGGAGAAAAACATAAGCGTTGTTTCCTTAGGGTGTTGGTGCTAATATTTAATAAAAAAATAATACCGATCACTTTCTTTCGTACTCGCCTATGAGGTATTATTTGCGAAAAAAATGGGGGGGGGGCCGCTGGTTACGCCACTTGATGCATCCCTAGGAAGATGCATACGCTGATTGACTTTGTCTGTTTTCAGGTGAATGCGGTGAGGTACCACTGCGACTGTCAGTGTGGTTCTTAATTTACGGTAAGTCTCTCTTCATAAAAAGGTCATTTTCCCTTCACGTTCAAAGTAAATTTTGGATCACATCTTTCTATCAAAGTCGGCTCGCTCTTTTACACTAAAGAGTCGGACACTGAGAGCCAGCACTGAAACTCCGCGTGACTGCAAAAAGTGATGCATTCCCATTAGAGCAAAGTAGAAATTCAGGAAATGCACAGGAGAAAACGATCTCAAGATGAAACCGAAAACTTGTTTCTAGTTTCAGAGACGCAGGTTCAAGCTTTCCTCATGGTAAACAATATCAGATGACAACCACAAACATTATTTTATATTGAAAACTTTAGAGTGCTTCAGTATCCTCGTTGGCCTGACCACTGGTTTATCTTCTTTTCTACGGGACAAAGTAAAAAAAACCCACGCGTTAGCCACCACCGAGGACAGCGACTGCGGTGAAATTTTGGGGGGCTTCCGAAGGCTGCAAAAGTTTTATGTTCACAGGGGCATTGAAAGCAAATAAACCGCGGTTTATATATTTTGGAGACTCCGAATGGCGGGGGTGGAACAACCTGGGGCGCACGGACATTCGCCGGGGGTATGCCCCCATCTTAACGCCACGGCTTGAGGAAAACGGGGACAACTCGGGAGGGCCGCACACGTGTCGTTTTGTCATCGACAGGCCGAGGCTTGAGCACTTGAACCAATTTCTGTTTCAATACACCCCGGTAGTTTGCCTGAATAGAATTAAAGACTTTCGAAGTTAATTTCCCACTTCCAATCGACTGTCAGGAAATCCTAACTTTCGCTATAGTGGTTAGGTAGACCCGCCGAGGGACCAAATTTTAGCCACTTCCATCGTTATCAACATCCGCACTAGGATAACCCCATCCTGCTGACGGGTGCGATATACTTCTCCTTTGTGCCAGAAACTCCAGCCATTGTCTAGAAACTTCAGCTATTCAGCATAAGAACAAGAGATTAAGGCTTGCATGGTAATGCAGGCGGTACTTTACGCCGACGAGAGTATACGTAGGAGAGAAGTTAAATTAACTAATGAAACTCGAAATAGTAAACCCATAGGCCTACTTTAGTATAAACTCTGGGTTTCTGTTTCCTTTTGACAGTTTGCAATGCAATGACTCATGGAACTGATATCCTATTCAACCAAGTTACGGCAAACTACAGTTGCTTTCCTAGACGCTAACACAATTTTGCTTTCATAGTTTCAGCAGAATGTTACGAGTGGGGCTGGAAATGACACATGTACCTATGGAAAGCCATTGTCGAGCGGCTGCAGCCATTTCCCATAGACGCGTGTTTTACACCTTGCCGAAGCCAGTCATTCAGCCATGGCCTTTTGATACGAGAGTGCTTCTGATCTGTATTGAATTTCACAGTGTCCTCGAACTTGGACCAATTCTACACAGAATTACCAGTCAGCACTTTTCCTTCAAAAGGGAGAGCAAACAATTCGACCGAGAGGAGTGAAAAATAAACTTGGCACTTTTTGGTATTGAACTTGGATCAGAAATCGGTCAGCTGTTTTAACAACGGATGTCTCTTTTCCCCCGAAACCTGGGGATTGTCATTCAGGAGTACAAATCTCAGTATATCACTGGGTGAAGTCGTTAAAACACACTTTCGAACCAGTTTTTCATTGTCTACCCAAATTTACAAAAAAAGCACAGGAGTTCTTTCAGGAACAAAGGAATAAGACTCAACTCATAAGTGAGCTGGTGAATTCTGATACTATATGGCACAGAATAATCAAAACGAATTGAGATGGATAGTGAACGTGGATATTTCGCCTCGCGAAAAAAACTTTATAACTTTAATTGAAAATATTCTACACTCCCTTATATTATTTAAAAAAGAATACCATTTGCTATAAAAATAATGCCAATAAAATAATTATACAATTACAAATTGAGCATTGTGAAAAGATAATTATTGTAACATTTAACCTTTTACTTCACGTGATTTTAATCCCCAATAGAGATATTCATCATTGCAGAAATAAAAACAATGCAGCCATAAAAAATATATACACATTTGATGTTGGATAAGTAAATGTTCATGATTTTGATAACTTTACATTACTGGGGAAGCGCTGTCTCCAATCCAACAATTTTAAATTGAATGTTTAATGAGAATTTGAACAGAAATAATAAAATAAAACAATACGTTTGACCTGTTTAACCCATTTCCAATCGTAAGAATAGATTAAAATTAATAAACAAGAAAGCAAGCACTTACAAATATCAAATAAAGAATCTACAATGCATACAGTGATCGAAACTCAAGATCAGGCTCGTGCTATTCAATCTCTTTGATCACTGTAAAATCAACAGAAACTGTAAAAACAAAGAGTAGGGCACAATGCCCATATTTACAATCACTACTGAAGTCGTGTCTACCCATAAGCATAAGCATATCATGCTTATCTTTTGGCTGCTGCATTCACAACATGACCGCCACATCACTGCAGCCACCTTATTCGTTTACATGGCCGTATCCACAATGGGAATGATTTTGTATCCCTTCATTCCAAATCCCCCCCAAATTAAGCCTCGCCATTCAAAAAAATACACCTAAGGAAATCCCCAAATACTTGCCCCCCCCCCAAAAAGAAATGGCCCTTGAAAATTGGTTCTTGATCCTTCCACGTACCCCACTGTGGCCATTAAACATGTATGGCACAGAGTGGCCACAATATCCATTGCTCTGGCCACTTTAATTTTTTACTGTGGCTATAAGCAGCCGTACAGCACAGGTAAAAGAGGTAATATTACAGCATTCAGGACATCCACTTTGTGACTTCCTGTCATATTTTGGACACCCACTCAAAAGCCATTCATGATAACCTATATTGCAATTTCATGCAGCTGTTACGGTCAAAGTATCAGTCGACCAAAACTGACACACATTTCTCAAACAGTATTAGTTTCTCACTTTTAAAAACTAAATTTGTAATATGCTTTAAGTTTTTATTTGTTTCTTACAATCGATGTATCTTAACTGCAAGTTTAACACCTAATACGATACAAGCTAATTCTGAAACACAAGTATGAGGAAGAGACACTACATCCTTCCAACATCCTGGCAAAATCTGCAGGAAAAATGCCTCCGTCTTCAAAAAAAGACAAGATTCTATTTTTTCTTTGCCTTAAATACCTAGAGCCCATGGCATGACTTGACAATTCAAAGCTGCAATGAGAATTTGGGAAAATATAACCTGGAAAATCGACAAGTGGCCTGAACAAGGTAAAATAAATCTCAAGGCTGGTGACAAAATGAGAATCTGCAAAGTCATACCCTGACAGACAATGCTTAGACTGTGTCAAGGACTGAACACAAGATACTGCAAACAAAATAAGGATGTGACTGGCTTCAAACAACAAATATCAAGGCATCATATCAATGCGTAGAATCCTGACTGCCTGGGGTGTACTTCCTGTACAGTCTGTACCGGAGTCTGAACTGAAAAATAAAAATGCTGAGTTGGTAGTTAGGGTGCTTCCTTATGGGTCAAGGGTGAGTAGTTTTCATTTGTTTATAAGCTGATTTTTTTTGTTTGGGGGTTCTGTACAAGGTTGTACCTTTGAGTGAAATCCTCTATTATCGCTCAGAGACTGGTCAGCATAATTTGGTCGAGAGGGTTGCGTGTTTTGATCCAACTGCTGCATGTTGCTTTCCTTTTACATTTTCTTCGATAGCTCCCTTGGGCCTGTTGTTACCTGGCCAATCAGGCTGCAGGCAACAAATACTTGTCATGCTGAATAGCTGCCGATGACATCTGCCAAAGACAGCAGCTTAATGCCTGCCTCAAGATCTAATGAATTTGTGTCCTCAGCTAGCATTAGCATCACAGGGGTAGGGGAGTAATTTCCCCCGAAATAAACAAAATTAAAACTTTAAAAGGGAATAAACAGATAAGAAAAAAGACAAGAGGGCATACGTATCACTAATTTGCTTGAAATGCCTCGGAATTGATCCCTGGTTACCAGTTTGCTGCCGAATGAGGGCTTTACCTTCCTCATGGGGGGGCAATGGGATCACAACAGAGTGTTATGGAAAGATAGATGCCTTACGTAGCATAGTGCACCATGGACATCTGGGAGGCTTTTCCACCCACAATATATTAAAATTTCCGAATGTTACATTGTAAAAGATGCTTCCTACTCCAAGCGAATGTGACAGCCAAGCCAATTTGACATAATAGGAATGTTTGCTGCAAAATTCGGTTGAGTCAAACTGTGCTCAACTTTTGTAAATTTGTAGCATGAATGTTTGACGCGACATCATAAAGTCTTGTTTCTGTTTGCTTTTGTGTCAAGTATGAACTGACCTTACAGCGAGAGGATAATTTGTAGCATGAATGTTTGACCCGACATCATAAAATCTTGTTTCTGTTTGCTTTTGTGTCAAGTATGAACTGACCTTACAGCGAGAGGAAGAAATGCATACATGAAGGAAGATAAAAAGTATGTGTGATTTTCTAAACTACATTATGGAGTCAGGTTTCTACCTTTTGAGCAGAAATTTGACATTAGAAACTTACAAGTATTGTATTACCAGCCTCTGCAATTATTTGTGTTACTGACGGACACTCCAAGAAAGTGACGGATGTGTATTCTCAATCCACAGTCACAAATTAACAGATTCAGCTTTTGCATCCTGTACACAAACTTAGGGGATCACATTCTGAAGTTGTACTGGTTAACAAGAAAGACTCCGAGCAAACTGTTTCCCAAGACAACGGTTGATTTCAAAATAAAAGCAGTGTACACATACAAAAAGAACACAAGCGCTGCAATGAATTTGCATCTGGCCACACGAATCCTCTATTTACACTAAGTTTACACTAAGATGATGCGTTTCGGAGCCATTAAAATATCTGGTCTCTCACAGAATCTCTTTTGGTTCAATCCACTGGTCAGAATTTATGTGCAAACCATATCTGTCCCCAGGCATAATGCAAATGACTTCCACTGCATGTAATCCATTAAGTGTAACCTCCACCACTGTTTCATTATAAACATCTTCAGAATGGATTATATTACAGATAAATACGCCCACGGCGCTACAACCTAATATCTCTCAGCTGACCTTAACAACCCATGCTGCATTGCCATTATTAGTAGTATTAGTATAATATGGTGTGTCCTTGGTGTCTTAGTGCAGTAATTGTAACTACGAAGTGTGCTCAAGTTCAGCATTGATGTTCATGTAAATGTCTGGTCAGGTACCAGGCTGGCTGGCAACTTTCACACTTGGTTACCCAATTGACAAGTGTACCTAACACTCAAATCTGGTTCCCTGACTTATAGCAAATTAGGACCTTCGCAAATGGAAGGACTGAATGATTCTGAAGGATGGAAATATATTTAAATCTCTCTCAGCACAAGGCCAAAAAGGTTTGTCAGCAGCTTTCACACAGCTCAAGTACGAAAACTCTGATGACTAGCATGACTGGCAAGACTCGGCGAGCGAGGTGGGCGGGGTTTGATGTTACGCATCTTCATGTACAACGTGATCTGATCAGGTATCTCGGCGAGTACTTCCTTGGCGAGGCGAGCCTGGCTCACCACCACATTGTCTCCGCCCTCAAAATCTCTGAATGGAACAAACTGTTATCCCCAAGAGAATAAAAAACCAGAAAAGCACTATGAGTTCCACCTTTTATATGAGGCTCTCTGGTTCTATAGCAACTAGAAAAATATTGGTCAAATAGGGTACAATGCCACGGTGAACCATTCAGTGAGGCCTAGATTAACTTACAATGCTATCTCTCTTTATCAGGCATAGAGGGCTCGAAATTCATTTCACCTTTGTTCAGAAAATTTCAGGTGTGATCAACATGAAAAAAATATGTAAATTTGTTTAGCTGTTGGCTGTCTGTCAGGGATAAGCATACATGAATATCTCCTGCTCTTAGCAAACTGTGTGCTTTCACAGGTACATGTATTCATCTATACTCCTAGGTGGACATAAAAAGGCAATCACAATGTATGTCTTGCTCAAGAACATGACTAACTATGCCACAAATAAATGAAGATGTTATACCAACATACCGGTACTCCGTTCGCAAGTCATTCTGGACCATTGTACAAGGTTTCCATTCATATGCACGTGAAAATCTACCTGCTAGGAAGGTCTAGTTCCTGTACTCACCTGTACAATGTCTCGCTCAGCAAATTGTCCTTTGTAAGACACTCTGACCTCATCGCCATCTAGTTCCTCCATTTCTACAGTCAAATGCAATGGAATGAACATGTCATTAATACGGTCCATCTGTCCATCAATGTTATCATTCCTTGGTCACTGCAACATTAATATCCCTGCTCATTGGGCCCATAAACATCATCAAGAACCAAAATAAGTTCCCTGGGGAGACGGAAACATCTTGACACTGCAGTTCTAGGCACTAACAACAGCCAACTCAAGCCAATCTCATAATCTGACAGGTTGTCCACCATTTCCCAAATTGTCCAATATTTTGGCATCAACATCCGTATGAATTGTTCCTCTCCAGATATCTAAAAACATCTGAGAAGTGAGGTCCTTCAACATTTTTCATCTGAACCTTACTTTTTAGATACAAACTCCTTAGTTTGAAAAGCTATTTTTTTGGACTGTGGGGATGAAGGTTTTTCTTGAATTAAAATTAAAGTGCAATGACCAAAAAGGGTTTACAAAGTGTAGAGCAAAACTAGCCATTTTCAGTCCAGAAGAGACAAAAATCCTTGATCTCAGTGTATCACCAATGAGTTCAATTGGAGGACCCTTGTTTTCAATCCAAACATACTCTTCAGTTGGCTGAAAACCTAGAGTAGGTTTGAATTAACAACTGGCAAGGTCGTGCAACTACTGAATAGCCATTCAAGATAGCGAGTAAACATCAACTCTACAAAGTTCAATCTCAACATGGAGGGTTTCCTGGTAGATACGCACCACCATAGTCCACACAACATGTACAACACTGTCTGATGCATACATACATGTACATCATACCTAGGGAGTAGAGGTTCACTGAGTGTGCCTTCATGCTTGATGGCATTGGAATATGTGGGCTTCACAGATAATTCCATTGCTAACATCACCTTGAAATTAATGGGTTTTCTGTTCAAATTGTACACCCCAAATTTCTTCACTGAAAAAACATTTCTGAGGGACACTTGGTTGCGGGCATTTTGCCAAGTACCTAAAAGTACATGACAATGAATCAACACTGAAGAGAAAGTTCAGGACAGCAATTCATAAAAAATCCTCACAATTTTTGTGAGCTGATACCAATCGTGTGCCATAGAAATTTCCACAAATGGCATCATAAGTTTGCTGATGAATGTGGAAATTTACATAAAAACCAAAACATCACCCAAGCAAGGTATACAATGGAACGTCATTATACCGCACACCGCTACATCGAACATTAGGCTGTACCGAACATCGTCCTTAGCTCCCAATATTTTGTGCACAAAACCTACCGAACATTCTGCAGTTGCAAATCAACCGAGATTCGCCACAGCATGCATCAGAGATCAATCCTGAGCGGTAGCTTCATGACTTTTAGGATAAACTATATATCAATTTTGTAACTCAAGATTTAATAAAAAAATAAAAATAATTAAAACAGATACATTTCTAGAAACCTCAAATGCAACGAATGCAATGGCAAAACATCACAAAAATAGCGAATCATAGTACCACAAGAGGGTGCACTTCAGTCAGACAAGAGTGGGTGCTATTCAACATGGCAACGAAACGTTTGGCAGTTAATTTCACTGTACCGGACGACTGCTATAACGAACATTTAGCATGGACCCTGTCATGTTCGTTATAGCGGCGTTCCTCTGTGAAGCAATTTTTTGCACACAAATTAACCAACGCTGAGGTTTAGTGCCTCGGATTACATCATAGGTTTTCTCATGACGATGCTATCCCTGTTAGCACAAAAACCAAACAGGCCCCAAAATACAGATCAAAATAGCAAACCAAAAAATAAAGTTGATTGAAACACAAATCGTCGGTGTTTTCGCAAAGTGATAAAAACCTCAAAATCTTGGCAAACAGACAATCCGAGATAAACGTGTTTGATAATATGAGCCTTTTCCATACACTTTTTGGATCACTTTTATGTTACAGATTGAGGAACTTTTTACAGAGTCATGAAATGTGAGACTTGGAAAATGCTAATCCACACTTATTTCCAGATACATTGTCTTAAATAAAGAATAATTCATCAATAAAAACCAATAAAAGCTGTTTTTCACTTCATCAAACAGAAAAACCTGGAGGTCTTTTTTTTTCCTATTGCATTATTCACATTTTTTGTCACTTTGTGAAAAAAATACGCACTTGAGGAAGATTGTTACATTTGGTTACATTCCAATACGCACGCAGGTGTGCATGTACAACATCGTTCACACGCACGTTTACACGCACAGACTGGTACAGGGATTGTATATATTGTCTCTAATTTACCCTGCAAACGATGTGACTTTTTGTCACGACGTGAAAACAGAGAAACGCAGAGACTAAGCTTTTTGTTAGTTGTTTGTTTACAGGTAATAGGAAAGTAAACAACATTTTGCCTTAAAACTCTCCAAATTTGTTCTTTGGATCACAGGTAGTAAAATGGTAGGAAAATTCCCGAATTGAAAAATTTTTAATTTTCTGGGTTTTTGTCACTTCGTGAGAACACCGACGAAATGTGCAATAATTTCATGTAAAATACATGTACTTTAATGGTCTCTTTAATTGAGACACAGTGGTGCATATTGAAAACAATTTACATTGCATTGGCCCTTAACAATACCAGTACCTTGTTCCAACATATACTGATCAGCAACAACACACATGACACCAGAAGTATCCTGTGTACGTAATATATGTACCGGTACATGTACATGTACCTTGATGACAGATACCTGAAACCATGCATCATCTCCCATCACTACAATGGAAATCCCAGGGACCCTCCTCTTAATGTTGGCCACTGATGGCAAGACCGTCTCACCTTGGCATTATACAGTACATTATCCTGGCTGATATTTGTTTACAAAAATTCAAGGAACTCACAATGAAATCACTCTAATGAAATCACTGTCTGGCACAGTTGACCCAATTCTGCTCGATTAATTAAATGCCATTACCTCACACCAATTTGTTTTTAGCTACTTCATATAGTTCTTTTTTTTCGTTGCCTTTTGAACTCTTCAGGATCTCAGAGATTTCATTCCCAGAAATTCTCTCCCCTCCCCTCACGAGTGTGATTAAGACCTGTCACAAATTTCTTGTTTTCTTTGAGATATACAGAGGAAAAAAAACATGGAGATCTTAAATGGCACCTCACTGGAACTGCTCCCAAGAGTTTATTTTCACACTGTCTTTTTCTTCTCAGGAAAGACAAATGCCACAAATCCTTCAGATGTTTGAGAGATGTTCTCTTACACAGTGATTTATGACTCTCAAATACCTAAACCTAAAATGTTCAAAGGCTCATTTGGCTTGGTCTCAGTTTCCAAACTTTATGTAATTGAAGTATTTCCATGTACATTTTAGCCACTGTCATTTCTATTTAAATCAAAACAGCCTCCAGCACTTAACTCTTGTATGAAAACTCATTACACATGAATCCTACACAGCAGCTTTTATGAACCAAATGAAATGTCTCCTGCACTTCAGGGCAAAATTCATGCCAATCCATATTCACAGAAGGCATTATTGCCATCACAGAGTGCTGACTTTCTATGTACAAAAAAACAAACCGGTCTATTTTATTTCTGCAGGTTGCATATCACTGGGAATTTTACGGGAATAAAAATGTACATGTACTTGGACGGTCTTACTGCCTTTTTTTTCAAACACCCCTCTAGTTATGGTGTGTGTGTCTAAAGCGCAGTCCTAAACAATCTCTTTAAACGGAGGTTGGTTGTGCGCATGGCTTGTACTGCATGACGTGGTGCAGAGCAAAATGAAACAGAGTAGCGTGACTTAAGGTCTCTCAACATGTGGACTCATGGGTGGTATTGAGCAAACATGAGTGAAGACTATGAACATTCAACCAATACCAAGGCAAGGGACCAGATTATATACAAGTCTAACTTTCACTTGACAAGAAAAACTGTTTAAGATGGGCCTGCCCATCAACCAGCCATGTGATCGGCTCTCAATCAAAATGAATGGCTAAACTGTCTTAGGCATTAATGAATGGCTGATGAATGTTTGAATTCAACTTTCCCAGGTTCTGTGAGGGACACGGTAGTGCAGAGGGGAGTTGTTAAGCCCAACCGTATCTGGTCAGAAAACGGCAAGATGTCAGATGTCACATCTGGTATTCTCTCCCCTCTCTATAGTCTTCCGTTTATCAAGTCATCAAAGCAATCTGACAGCTAGATTTCAACAAATCAAACTGCTATGCAAATAATCTGTACTGGCATGTTCGAAAAGGACAATTACTTATACTGTGTTACTTTTCCAGATGACTTTATACTGGTTACTACTGGTACTTCTTAAACTTTACCAACCCATGCCTTTCAAACCAACTACCTGCGGTTTTGCTATGTCACAACACTAAGATTCAGTACTATTACTTAACATTATTGAATTGACAGATGATCCTAAGGTCATTTCGCAAGGTCATTATGATGTAAATGTACTGTACATGTACATAAAGTCTAAAAACATGAAAACTTTAATTACTGGAGAGCATTAAAGACAGAATGTAACACTGATAGATTGGTTGCCCAAAAGGATTTAATATGCCCTCTTCCGAGTAGATTCAATCATTCAGTACAATGAGACTGGTGCGCTGTAATGCTAGAGAGACAAATAACAACAGCGTATACCAAACACTGACCTGACATACCCCCAAAATACCCCAAAATTACCTTACAGTATTAAACTGATCTCAACTTAAACAACCTCATGTTGGCTTTTTTCAGCATTTGACCAACATACATGTACATGTATGTTTCTTTCACTTCAAATTATTTGGAATCCACAGACCTAATACTGTTATTGGCTTCAGACACACAAAATGACAGTTCACCATCAATACTGGCATTATCCAGTTGTTTGCTTTTTTTCCTAAAAACAGACCTGCACTGCTTTGCATTTAGAGGGACTGGTAGTCATCACCGGTCGCTCTTTAACAGTGGCCAAGTCCTCATGCATGAGACTTAGTACATGCACATGTACTTTTCCAGTTTCCTAATGAAGTCAAGTCATATACATATTTCAAATATTCAGACTGAGACTTTAAGACCGCTTTCCAATACTCGACTTGAACTCCGTCTCAGGCTTCAACTGTTTTTTCACTTCCAGACTTTGAGGTTGTAAGCGCAATAGTAGGTCTGATAGTGCCACAAACCATCAAGTAAAATGCAAAAGAGCCAAATACTACAGTACTTCAATTTAAGTTAAACGCTTCCAGCCCACAATCGAGGTTTGGTTTCCTACATGAAGCCTGAGACGGAGACAATGTTGAGTATTGGAAAACGACCCATGGCAGCAGTAACACGATGTGCCGATTTGGTTCCTGAATAACTGGAGACAGAAAATATCACTAAAAATATGCCCTGTTTATCTGTTGGGTTCATTTGCATTTGGGGTGCCGTCCCTTTTCATAAATGCCACACCCTGCCACTGGGCATGTACAGTACACGTGCATGTACCAAGATTCTTGCTACCATTTACATGTACAGGTAACACTAAGAGGCCATATGCAGACATCACAATGCTGTTGCTATGCATCAACCAATCACAGTGGAAGATTCAACACTGAACATGAAAGTGTGATTCTTGAGCCAGGAGGACAACTCTCCGAGGAGGTTTAGCTTCATAATCATTTGAGAAGGAAGGTGGCCAAATGAGCCCAACAACATGGCAGACCCATGGATGCCTTCCTTGCTTTTAAGCCTATTGCACATCAAGGAAAAGGCATCCTAATTCCTTTATAATGGCTTTTTGGAGGGCTGAATGAGTTTTCTGCCTTCATAAACACCTGCTTTATCCCCACAGTTATTCCGACACACAAACTTTCCGACATAAAAACTAATGCAAGTCTTCCAGTCCGTGTCCTCAGTGCCCAGAAAAAGCAACCCTTACTTCCTGTCCAAACAAGTAACTGTTTATGACACTGTTTTGTTCAACTTGTCTTTCAACAATGGGCAAAATGTAGGTGCCAAATGCCAACCCACAAAAGTGTACCTCCTCTTGAAAACAGTAGTAGTGCCACAAATGATCATACATTTGTGCTTGAACTCAACTTCAAGCCTTTCTGCATCACTTCAAAGAATTCTGGCCCCTAAGATTAGTGTCCTTTTGACACTGTAAAGAGAAGATCTACAATCGACTAGCAAGGAAATGAGCCCAGCAAACTGCCAACACAACATACTGGGCATGATAAAATGTCTTGCAGGATACTGAAGAACATGTACAACAATTTTTAAGGTGCCACTCAAAGTTATATTCAAATGATGATCCTACTTTCTAAAATCGTAAATGTACGAGTATGGCTCTTTTCTTTCTTTCTCCATGAGATGCATACCGGGACAGACAGGAAAGCAACACTGATGTCAATTCAACTCTCCAGAAGTGCTATGTAAACCAGTTAGAGTTGTTAACTGGTAACACAAATTATTATTGTCTTCAATTCAAAACATATTACAGGAGAGTTGGCAACAAAAATGATGATTTCATCTTCAAAAGGAAAAACCCAGCACTGCACAGTGCAACCCATATTCCTCATTTCTCAGGGGACATAAAATCTGGTTACAAGGAAAGGCAAACAATGGTTTTAAAAAAATAATAATTTGTTGTGACAACAAAAGTGCCTCCAAAATCTTTTTTTCTTGGAAAGATTATTACTTAATGATCGTGACAGTTTTGCTTTTCAGGTACTTCTACCATTCAGCCTTGAAGGGAGGTAGATGTCAGTAGTTCGTGTACGTGTACTGTAGTTGGTTTTCATAAAACCACACATCTCAGGTTGATTTCTTGTAATGGAGTATGACACCCAGGGTTCTTCATAAACACACAATCAAAGCCTTGAACTTGCAGATTGAAAAAAAAACAAAGACTCTCTCATGGGTCTACTAATGGCATGCCAGGGAGAGGTCGACCTTTTTCTGAGACTGTTCACTTATGAGGAACAGGTGCTCAACTGAACGTAAAACCTGTAAAATTAAAGTCGTGACACTGCACACAATGGCTGTACATACTATTAATAAGGCACAATTCTTTGCTGGAAATTCAAGATGTTTATTAATTTATTGTTATCAATAAGAAGATGCAGTTTTTGGAACATTTAAAGTTAACTACTCTCAAGTTCAAATTACTTTTTCACTCACTGAAACCTCCTTTCACACACCCCTTGAAATTTAGGTCAAGAACTGTACCTGACAAGTTCTAAATTGTGGCAACACAAGTGCCTCCAAAGTCCTTTAATTAGTGTTGTTTTGGTATGGTTAGGCTTGTTAGGTATTTCATTCTTTTAGCTTTGATGGGATCAAGTTCATATCAGACCACACAGATTTCTGAATGATTTCTCTCACAACAGAGTCTGCTGGCCATGGTTCTTTATTAAAAGATGCCGCCTGTCAGCAACACCTTGAACTTGTTGATTTGAAGAAAAAAAAACCTCTCTAATGGGTCAACCAATGGCATGGGAAGGAAAGGTCGGAATTTTTCTCACTGAGTCTGTTTAGTTACATGTACATTATAAAATATAAGGAACAGGTGCTCAACTAAAAGAAAAGACTGAACTTAAAAGTTGTGACACTGCACACAACGGCTGTACTCTTAAACTAGGCACAATTTTCACTTGAAAATTTAACATTTTTATATGTGTGGTGGTCAAGTTCATTAAATGGGATTTTTGAAACACTGAAAGGTTACTACACTAAAGTTTGATATATATTTTTGGCATCACTGAAAGCAATTATTTTTGAAAGGTTTGCTAAAACTTTAGATGTTACAATGTTTTCTTTCTTTCTCCAAAAGGTTGTTTGGGGAAGGGTAGATGGTACTTAAGATGCTACAAAATTTCTTTTTCACAAATGACATATAGAATGAAATACATACAAACAATGAAAACTCTGCTGTAGAAAAATCAGTCATCAAAACAGGTGTGTCCCAGATTCAAGGTCAATGAGGGAAAATTTAACCCCCTTCAAATTCATCCCTCTACCCCTCTTCAAGCCTTCAATATCCACTTGAAAGTTTTGGAAGACTTTGCAGGACCAAGGAAGGTAGAACCCAAAAGTATTCCACTGTCTACCACATAGAGTTGATTTCACCACCTCATCTAAATTACACTGGCCCTTCACAGTGTTAGCTTTAATTATTGTCCCCAACCTTAATTTACAAGTGTCTCTTTTTAGTCCAAATCTCTCAACTTTCTGACTAGTGATCACATTGCCCGAGACCTATATATTTGTCTGCCCAGGGAATAGACCTACTTTGGAAAGTGCGCTGTTCCTTGTGGGTGTGCGTGCTACTTCAAAAACAGCCTGTTTCTGCCAAATTCTTTTCTAGAATTCCCCGAGGAAAATGGACAGTTGCAGCATTATGAAATATTCCCCATCTAATCTTTATTCCTATCAGGAATTTGTATGTACAGGAAAATGTAGAACAAAAAAGGAATCAAGGACTTTTTTACTTACTGCTGAAGTCTTCTTTCCCAACTCCAACGATAATGATTGACATAGGGAGTTTTGCAGCCTACAATGAAAGCAAACAAGGTCACAGATTACCCTCAAAATGTTTTTGAATCAAACAAAAATGTCCTAGAGAATCCTACACCTACTTTCCTTTACAGCTTAGAAATATTAGAGTGCCAGCTACTCTTTTCTGTGGCAAACCACACCTGTATGAAAGACCGGGTAAACGCTGTTAGATGAAAATATTTTTTCTCTGCTGACAAAAAGACCATTTCCTAAATGGTCTCAAACTTGGATACATATGGTTGACTCATTGCATAACATTTTGCTTAGGAATGCCACAGCTGTAGTTCTTGGTCTGTGTTACTTGCCCTACTGCGGGTAGCCAGGAAATGCTCATGTTAGATATTGATGTCATCCATTGTGACTAAGTTCACAGAAAAGAGAAAGGGATAGTGTCCAAGTATATGGAGCTAGTTCTTAGGACTGTGAATCATGCACTAAATGAACAAAACAAACTTCTTCTTTTTTTCACACACTATGTGCTGCATGAACCTATGTGTATGAAATACCTTTTTCCGTTCAACATGCACAGTCTTGTATCAGATAAAAGCTCTAATCTACATCTCTGTCAACCACACATACACATTTGCTTTCCTACAAAATCTGCCAGAAGATCTGGTAAGATTTTGAAGGATTGAGGAAGGTACAGCCCAACCACCATTACTCTACATGGGCATAAGCCGCCACCGAACAGATTTCAAAGAATCAGTTTCCAACAAAACAGAAGTTTTTTGGTATATTGGACACAACTTCTGCAAAACATTTCCTAAGAAGTTAGGGTAAAAAAACAGCATCAAGGCAGGCTGCTGCAGGTCTTCCATGCTGTGCTGGCGTCTGTGTGGAAGGACTGAATTTGCAGTGCACAAAGTGGTGTACATGTAATGTACATTGCATATGACAGTCTACTGTGACTCGGCATTAAATCCCTTTATCTGCAGGAAAGCAGCATGAAGGGAAAAAAAATCCTCCATGATGCTCTACCAAGGTCACATGACTTACATTGACAACAGCTTCCTTCGTGTGGTCCATGTCGCAGATACAGCCATCTGTGATTATCAGCAGCACATAGTACTTGCTGCCGTCACGTACGGCTGCTGCAAATCTGCAAGGCAAAAACAAACATGACATCTTCATAGGCACCTGGCCCTAAGACAAATTGGGGCAGGGGAAAAAGACAAGAAGCAATGAAACAACAAAGTAAGCAAGGGGATGAAAAGAATGCCTCAAAACTAATCCCTTTCCACCATTGATTTTTCTTTTCCAGTTTACTGCTGATTGCTACCAGTATAGTACATGTACATTTACTTCCCCCTCCGCATACCCCATCCCCAACCCCATGCCCGGGAAAGAGTTTTGCCTTCCTGATACAACACTGTGTGAAATCACATCCTACGCAATGATCGCCTTTGTACTTAATTTCGTCAAAATATTAAACTTCAATGAGAGACTGACAAGGACAAAGAAACTGACTGAAGCAGGTTGTGACCTTACACCAACACAACACACTACCAGTCCCCCCCCCACCTTGGTAGTGCACCAGAGCTGGATTCAGGAGGTGAATTGGCTTGGCTCAAAATACAGCTACATAAGTAGCAAGACATATTATAATGTTGAATCCAACAAATTTCTTATCCTAACTTCCTTTTTAGTTATTGGTCATTGGCCCACCCCATGTTCAAGAATATATGTCATTATTGATACATGTACACGTACCTGCCTTTTGAGTTTATTTGACAGGAATTTGAGCCTAAAACACAAATGAAAAGGCCTATTTGAGCATGCATGTTATTTTAAATTATGCTAATTTTTTTCAACTTAAAATTCATCAGAATCTGTGATGTTTAATTTCTCATATAGTTGAACATCAGGCAAAGAATACAAATGAAAAAGTGAAGCACAGATTAATAAGAAAATTTCATTAATACAACCTTTACAATCAGTGAAAACAGTTTATCCCCCCCCCAGTTTTTGGACGCATATGGTTTTACTCAAGAAAGGCAGGCTATCTGTTACCACTAGCATAAAGTTAAGAAAATAAAAATAGGTCCGCATTATTCTCACACTTAATTTTACAGATGTTTGTGGATCAGTGCACTATTTGATACACATAACATACACCATGACATTGGATATTTTCAGACTGACGTGCTAATTAAAATGACTTGCCAGGGTGTATCATCTACTGGTCTAAGAATTCAGTGAAAAAAGAAATGAAATACAACATGTAATAACCTCGAGCTGATGTGAAGAATGACACAGCAGACTTAATGATCTCATTACAGCTTAGAAAGAAGACTACCAGCTGAAGAGCGGTCATGCCAACCTGCTATTTGCTGTTTTCTGTTTACTACCCGTTCTGTTGTAGATTCAATGGTACGCTGGCTTAGAGTTCTGCTGATGGGGTGAATTGAGCTGCAGCTTGAGCTGTCATCATCCAATGTACATGTATGTGCTACAGTGACAACCAGCCTTCCATTATCAGGAGTCTATTTTATACTCTTTTTTTAAGGGGGAAAGGAGATATTGGTTAAACCATTCTGTGGTTGTACACATCTCCAGGGAGGCAGGAGATGATTGTTTATTGCCAAGTAGAGCATGTAGTGTCAGTTTAATCACAGAGCAAGGAACCTTGCTCTATGTTTTAAATTAGGGGCCTTGATTTACATGAAGTGATGTGCATTTATACATGTAGGTGGTGCAGAAATCGAATACCTGACTGAAATAGGACACAGGTACCCAGATACAAGTAAATGCAAATTCCATCCGAACCCCATCAGTGAAAAAAAACCAGAAGCAATCATGAAAAATGCACTCAAATTGCCATTTCAGTCTCATCCAAAATGTTCATGAACAACCTTTGTGACATAAATTTGAAATCAATTTTAGCATTCCTTGTAGCATGACACTTAATTTCAAAATCTCCTTACTGTAACCTTTTAAAACCTTTCCTCTCTTTGACTCAGAGGTTATTCGGTGATTTATAGAGGTGGTTATAGGTTCCCAGTTTCAGAACTTGGAACCAATTCCTCACATCAGAGTCTATAAATCACAAGACAAAAGGTTACTTTGACTACGTGCATCACTGACCCAATGAATTATCGAAACTTGTGTAATCCAGCCCGAGCAGGACCAAGAGAGGGCGCAAGTTTCCTCGCAATGGAGGCTCCATTGATAGGAACTGCACTAGACTGGTTCACGACCAATTCTAAAAATTATGCACTGTGGTTGCCTGGCTACATGTACCAACAAAATGAACATTCTCCACAAACATCGCTCCTCTCAATCGATGAGGGGGTGCTTCTGTTAAAGGCAGATTAGGTTGATTTGATTTTCTTAGTGTTCATCAAGGGCCGATAACGGGATGATTAAGAGTCACAGTGGCAAAGGTAGTGAGGAAATGTCTACTTTTGAAGGTGGGCGAAAACCCTGGAACATTCCAAAGATACCCACAGAATCAGGTAAGGACTGAAAACCCAATGCACATGCCAACCTAGACAGGACTCAAACCTCAAGTCATACAGCCAAGATAGAGACTATGGGTGTGACTGAAGCTTGAAATTGATTCCAGGAAAAATGGGTCTTAAGATGGACTCCAGCTGGAAACTACATCGTACACATATACATCTCAAGAACTGTATCACTCAGGGTTCCACCTGGCACATTTCAAGTAATAGCCAAACTTTCAGTTTCAGATGAATGCACATTTTGGTGAAGCACCATTTTCATTCAGTGCCACCTACAGTTTTTTTGTTGTCTCACCAACTGCTCAGGATTACAACCAGAGTTGGTAAATGTTCACCATTTCCCTGATGGGTTGACTGACGGCTGGAATCACATCACTGATAACAAGACGCTTCTTCACCAAAATTCACTGTTTACGGTCAAAGAACTCTGTTGGAGGTTGTTGACAGCATAGTCCAGGTTTCTCAGTTCACTGCCATAAATTACATGTACCACACAGTGGGGCTGAATGTGCTTATAAAATATCACCCCTGATCTATCCCCTCAGTTCATAGTGCTGGCATTAGTTCACCATGGGCTGACAAAAAATGCAGTATGTACTTCTATAAACAACTCAACAAGCAGCATTCACCGCAGCAGACTAGGACATGATGGTATGTACCAAGGTTGTAGATTTCATAGACCAATAATTTACAGTTGCATTGATATAAAATCTTTCAAACACCTCCAAGTCATTGGCGGTATTTGAAAGGAGGCCACATACTAAACATAATGTATGACTTACACACAAGCAGAGGGCAACATTTTTCTTCTCTGTGACACTGTCTGTTGCAACCATTAATTTTGCAAAACTTTGTCTCTTGTTTTGCGCCTCCGTTGCACATGTAGGTCCAAATTTTTACGTCAGCATCACATTTACAGTACATACAAATGAGGCAGATCATTCAAAATAAATTCTGTTTCGTAAGAGCATTCTTTTTTTCTTTTAAAAATTATCCACATTGATATTCCATGTTATTAAACCACAAAAAACCAAAAACACACCATTGTACAGTACAATATCAACAAAGAGAAACAAGCCTTTAAATTTACATGATATACAGAGCATAGTGCATACCTGTACATAATAATATTGGGCACAGGGTGAAACAAGTGCTTTGTCTGACCTGTTGGACAACTAACAAGACTACAAAGTACGGGTGTACAAACAAGGGACACTAACAAACAGTAAAACTTTTAACCAATTCACGTGTCAAAACACTAGTCAGCCCCCCGCTGTTTCAAATGTTTGTCTTTCTTTACAAAACAGCTCTCGTCTTCACTAAGACTGGACAGAATTAGTGAGGAAACTTCAAAGACTGCTTTAACTTTCCACTGCAAAGTACAGTGTACCAGTACACGTTCTTGGCAACTTTACCGGGTTGCTGTCACTGGGAACTTTACTAACCTAAGATTTCAGACTGGTAAGTTACAACTTAATTCTAAGCATTCCAGAGCCCATAAACACATTGGTAAGGTTCTGTCTAGATATTACAAGTTCTGCTTACCTATGAGTACATTGTACAATATTACACCAGAGGGAAAAAGGCAGAGATACGGTACATGTAGGATAAACACAATGCATGGCTGCACCATTTTCATTAAGATAACCAGGCATGCATGACCTACGCACCCTCCTGAGACCATATTAACGATGCATGCAAGTATGAGTACATGTACATGTACTTCCCAGCAGTAAGAAAAACTGGGTTACTTTAAAAAAAACGCTACTAATCCAACTTGCATCATGACAGGTGTCCCCGGTGAAGCAGACAATTTTTTCATTTGTACCCCGAGGCAAAGAAACTCGGAAAGCGACATCCGAGCCAAATAGCGCTCTGTATGCAGCAAGCTGGTTACACGGCAATCACCAGTGCTTGCCTCAAACTGTTCATAAGACTGTGATATAAGAACAGCATGCTTGTTTGCACGTCAATATACGGGTATCCCTGTCCCATGGCCGGATACAAATTGCCCTGATGAGGTTACCAATTACACATAATGGGAGCAATGCCCCATATTGCTACCGGTAACTGTAGAACCTGCAGTTACATATAGAGTGCATCTGTGAAATAATTATGAATAAATTGTGAAATAATGGGGGGGAGAAAAATTATACAGCTAAATCTGTCACTTCTATTCAAATATTCATGTTTATTATAAGTGGATGTGGTTTAACACTGCATATTAATTAAACAGTCTACACGCTCTTTCAAAACAAAATGTTGATCACTTTCATTTGAACCCTGAATGGTCTTTGTGGACTTAAGGTATTCATATCCAGTATTTATAAAATTACCAACCAAAGAAGAATGAAAGCGTCAATTTTTTTTTTCAGGGTCCCTCAAGCTAAAGGTCAAACATTCCAGAAATACCATTATAGAAATTATTATGGAAAATACTGAGGCACTTTCATTTTTTTAAGAGAAACACTGGATATACATGTATCCTTGATACACGCATGTTACAGATTGATGATTAATTTAAGATGACTGAGTATTGTGTTGAAACAAAAGTTGCTAGGGTAGTTGTGACTGTGGTTACCATGGTGGTGCCCTTGACAACAGTTGTTTGAGATTTAAATGTGTTTACAATTGACCGTCAGATTTCAGTTCTGGATTTGGATAGCCCACTGTGAAAATTGCTGCAGAAACATCTAGTGTGTTGATGCCATGTCACACACAAAATCGAATTTTTCTACAAACTACATTGTAAATGTGGACACATATTTTACGAGACTATTCAAGAAGGAGAAGTTACAACTAAAACCAAAAACTAAACCTCCCGAGTCATTTCCAGCCACTTGATGCCATTTTTGTACTGACAGTTTGAAATATACATGTACACGTACATGTCCCCATTAACAAATTAACTCTAAAGGTACTGCTTTTCCCGTGTGAATGCACACCCACATACACTCATGCCCAGGTTCCTGTGCTGAGACAATAAAATAGGTTACCATTCAGAACAGTTGCTGTTAAGTATCACACCTTCCAGTTTGATCAGAAACAAAGCATATTTTGACTCTATAACTGCTTGCAACTGGTCCAGTTGAAAGTACAGTTGGTACGTGCAATATATAAGTGTATTGCATTTCAAATCAGTAAAAATAATGACGTTTCATTGCATTGGGGCTGATGCATACATGTACATGTACATGTACTTGAAAAATACATGCACGCTGGCCGTGAAGGTCGATGATCGACACATAAAATGCTTGATCAGTTTGAGATTACCCCATCCTCCAGACAAATCCGGTGTGTTGGCGAGAAGAAATCTCCACAGACCAAAATTATAACATTACGTTGCAGTATGTCTACCTCAACGAGGAAGGAAATAAATTAGATCATATATTATTTCAAACATCTCAATAACACAGTTCTTGAACTGCGTTACAGGGCATGAAACCAAGTGGAAACAATTCTACCGAGCATGAGATGAGCTCCGTACCCCGGGGACATCTGGAACCTCTGGCTAAGCTGATTATCAATCACAATTAAACAGGAGAGGCACGCTATGGTTTTGAAGCCTCTGAAGTATGGATCCCAATGAAATAGAACTGATTTTGGTAGCACTGAGATGGTTTCCAAACTGTACACCAGAGTGTGAAATCTGACACCGTGTAGGCCATTAGCTTTTATTCTGCTATTCATCAAGATTTAAAAAAGCTGTCGCGTGGTTGGAAAATGTTTGCTGCTCAAGTATGATTTCATACCCTGGAACCACCACATTACTGTCATGTTACAAGAACCTTGATGTATCGGTTTGTGTCACTGGATTACTGAGCTGGACACAGGCAAATCCAGAAGAACAAATTAAGAGTGTTCAAGCTCACCTTGCTACGTGGTTTATGATTGGTGCAAAAAGTGTAGGACCGTAGAGTTGTACTGATGACAAAGCTTTCTGGTAGGCTGCCACTATCCCCTCCACACCAACACAGAATGGATCCGTTTGACTTCCGTTCTTGAAAGAGGGAAGTAAAGAATGATTGGTGGTAACTGTCTTGTTACTGGTGACAAAGGAAGATGGGAAAAAATAACCTCCGTCCTTAGAGCTTAGGATCATATTTTCACGTAAACATCCGAAAATCATTTGCCTGACAATGAGCCACTGCCTTGGAGTTCAGGTTATACAGCTAACTTGCATGTATACAATCTCATCCCTGAGAGGAAAACAAAACCCTTGAAGAACTCAGTTGGAACTCACACAGTTGGAAAATATTTTTGTTTTTAATCTGCAACAGCAGTGCCAAATCAAAGTGATTTCCAAGGAAATACTAAACAGCTGACACAAAGACACGAAAGTTTAAGTCATTTGATAAAATTGAATCTTCAGGGCATTTAAAATTCCAAGCCTTTGTGCATTTTGGACCCTAGCTTGGTAACAGCTATGGTATCAGGAGTGTGAGTGGCCACTTAAAATTTAAGCTGAAAACAGCTAGCAAAAAGCTGAAATGTAAAAAGTTTCCATACTTTTGTACAGACCTGGTGTAAAAAAAGCTGAAATTCAGGGTCAACATCTACACGAAAAAAGCTGAATTCTCACACCCCTGGGTATCTGGGCAACTTGTTGTCTTGATGACCTTCGACACTTGGTTAAACTGACACATGAATGACTACAAATTAATATTCAATACATGCATGGCTAAAGACCAATCAGACCTCCAGGAAGAATCTTTACAGTGCAGAACAACCAATGAGATACATGTAGCAGAACCAGTGAAGCAATTGCTTATCTGTGTCATGCTACAAACACTTAAACACTCTTTTTCACTAAAGACCAATCAGGCAATGTTTCACAGTTTCAATCGCCTTTGACAAAGCAGGTCACAAACCCCTTTTGGGCAAATTCACCACACTGACTTCTCCACTTATGATTCAAAGTTCTGTAAATGCTGCTCATGAGAGTATCCTCTGACACTACCATAATCTTTCGTGCGTTCTCTAAAATTGACCAAAAACAAATTCTTACCAGGAAGAACTCGTGGCTGGTCTGCATGGAGGGTGGGACCCTGGCACCAAAGCCGAGAGCAGGAAAGAGTTTGTCGTGGTCGTAGTCCTGAATGACTTCACCCACTGCCCACAGGGCCCTCAGGTAAGAATTAGGGGTGTATGGGTTCATGTAGTGCAAGGATGTAGGCTGTCGTGGGTCACCTAGAGAAGGGGTCAGCAATGAATAACAGTCATAGGCTTTTACTCATGAGCTGGCTTTCACCAAGCAATTCACTGAAAATCTACCTCAAACAACTCAAACCCTGCTATATGTGCAAAGTATCGTGTGAACACAATATTGATTGTAATTTTTATAACCATCACAAAATGGATTTAAAGTTTTCACAGACTTGCTTACGATTGGAAACCATTCTGTGAAAAAAAATGATTATATTTTGCTGGTACTTTATAAATATCTTTAGAAGGTTTAGCCATTCCAAATAATCAAGAAGCTATCAGGTGGGTGTTTTTAACCCTTGATACATGTAAGACACCTAACTGATTTCTAACACATGCCCGGTTTCATATGAAATTTGGACTCCTACTTTTGAGGACTCTTACCATTATACATTATATTTACTGACTCACATACTGTCAGACAGGCACGAGCAATACAACTTCGTAAGTCTGATTTCACACAACCAAACTGTACCCTACACTGGCACAAATTTCAAAGTTAACTAAAAACACGTGGAAGATTCAGACAGCAAGGGGAATGCTCGATATACCAAAATTATTAAAGTAGTGGTGTTCATTATAGAGGCACTGTACTGTACAACTGACATGACAGACATACCATTTGAAGCTGTAAAGTCAATCGCCACGGTAAAATTCAGCTCGCAACCTCCCCGGATGTAGTCCAAGAAAGTGTACTGAGGCTCAATCTTGCAGCTCAAGAGGGTGACCAGACCGGAATTGCGATATGACTTCTTCTTGGCCTGCTTCTTGGGATGAATCAACTGGAGGTGAGAGAAGCAAGATCGAAATTATTTGATTCATTTGTGTACACTCAGTTGAAAACTGATCTTATGCAATTGACCGCTGGCACCAGTGCATTTGCATGGTGTCCTACCTTAGCCTTCATTAATTGGCAATACACCATCCTCTCCAGTTTGCTACCAAAGTGGTGGTTGGTTATCCCAGCACTGAGATCAAGCCATTGTGCTGCACGTCAAAATATTCTGGCACGGGCACAAATTTTTCCAGGCAGGCATCTTAGACTTTGACAAAAAAGGAAGAAATTCCGATCTTTACAAGTCTTTGCAGTGCTTTTAAATTTTCACGGGCATGAGGGTGAGGCAGAAAACGAGGAAATCAGCTGATCCAAGGTAAAGTTGCATGCATTTTTCAAAGCTCAAAGCCCCTGTTTAGAGCAGAATTCCTGTCAACAGCTCTCCACAATGAGCCACTTTAGTTTTTCAAACAAGTAAGTTTATTTGGGAACAAAGCATGCACACGAGTCCGTGTATGGCTGCGCCAATTTGGCAGCCATCACATGCACATCATGATGGCCTCGGATGTGCTTTACTTTGGGCACGCACTGTCGGAATGCCACCAGCCAGCTGAACTCACCTGGTAAACATTCGTGAGACACGGACCCCTGGATAACTCCCTGGTGTTGGTTTCAAACACACCAATCAAGTCATGGCTGTGAATATTCAAAAGAAAATAAAGGATCACATGATGACATGGAGTGTGGTAATAATGTAAATTTACAAAGCATCAACCCTTACTCTTGTCAGTGCTCCAATTCAAACACTTTTCGCTGCTACCGGTATCTAGAGGGTGAGCGTAAAGTTTCCTCACTCCATGTACAAGCATTCATGGAAATGGCCATTATCCCCGCCCATCAGGCCAATAAAGCATTCCTCAGAACCTGGTTCTCTGAGGATTGCAAAGCTCTCATTTATAGCCATTTGGCGCATAAACTAATTCAAAACTTGTCCGTCCCCACAAAGCACCAAGTTCCTTTTTTGGTAGAACAAAGCAAAGTGTCTTTAATTTGTGAAGGGCAGGTGCATCACCACTCCACTGGCTGGACTGTGACCCAAGATCTGCAACACTTCTCTAGACATCTTGAGCTTGATGACTGGGAGTATGGAACAATGACAATCCATACAATGAGAATAGCTTCTACTGCCACTCGAATTCAAAACCCTCATCATATTTTACCAAATTTGCTTTTAGTGTGGAAAATTTATTTATGGAAACCAGGATCCAGGCTTGTTGAGTGTCAGATTCTGCTGATCTATTGTATAAAAATTTCGGTTCCTTCAATTTTTAGCACTGAGAAGATTGTCTGGAAATGCCTGTGAAGTCTTTAGAATCCTTTTAAAAATCCCTGCCAAAATGAAGATTTCGTAAAAATTAAAATTGAAAGCTGTAGATAATGCCCATGTTGAAGGTGATTTTTCTTTCACATCAACAGTGGCTAACCTGCCGTCTCGATTCCAGTCAAAGCACTCCACTTTGATGGTTCTGTCGTGGTCGGCATTATTCAATGCTCTCAACATGACATTGAAGGCCTTCCAGTTGGGATTGAGTGTGTTCTTGATGACCTCTGTCTTATGACAGATGGTGAAGCTGGAAAAGGAAGCAAAGTCACAACAAAGATCAACGACAGTCTCGGTGTTCAGTTTCCCCAAACCAACTCAAAGTGCTTGGTTCAACGTCCACTCACTCCTTAGATATTACAGGAATACTGGGGCACCATCTGATGTTATCCAAGTTGCAGTTTTCGAAACTCCATCACCAATGAATACTTTGTAAACAGTGAAAGTTTCATCACTTCATTTAATAAAGTCTCTTGAGGCTGGCAGCTTCCTCTCTCCACAGACACAAACTGTGTCAGCTATCTGGGCAGGATTAAGCCATTCATTGAAAGAGCACATATCAGTAAAGTTAAACGCTCTTTTTGTAGATGATTTGTGTCCACGGCCACATCCTCTTTGGGTGAGATCTCTTTCTCTTTTACCACCTTCCAGGTTTGCAACATTGTCCAGGTTGCCTTGATCGTGAATTTGAAGGCATTTTCCTTGGCTTTGTGATGCACAACTTTTATGGCTTCAGAATTGAGCCCCCCTTGAAGAGGAGACATTGATAAATGTGACCAGATCCCACAAAATGAGCCTTAAGGGGATTTTTGGTGAAGATTAAATGGAGTTCTTTGTTTTTGATGTACATGTTTTACCCATTTCGGCATCCTGATGAAAATGGACGATACATTGGTGAAAAATGATGGGAGTTTTAATTGATTTACATGGTGCAAAAAAATATATTCTCTTAAATGTCCAGTTACTCAATGTGTTTACGTTAGGAGGAACCCTAACACATAGATGGACACATCTGTTGGTGGAGTGCTGGGAAGGTATTACAAGACCACAGGTTGTAAAGTGGTTACTTCCTGGAAGCCTACCTTCCATCTTCATTGCATCGGTGGAACACCAGGAATGGATCGGACTTGCCCAGGAAATCTTTCTTGTCCAGATTCTCTCCTTTAAACTGCATGGTGATCATATCCTGTGGATGGGAATGACAGGCAAGCTAAGAAATATCGCTAAACTGTTGAAAAGGCAAAAGACCAACAAGGGAAAACAAGATCTAGGCTACACAAATTGACAATGCACTATAAAATTAACAATGCACAGCCACTGACGTTTTGGCTGAAGTTCTCAAAGAAAAGAAAATGGGGAATTTTTTTCCTGAATTCTTACCCTGCATTCACTCATCTCTTCTCCTTTGACGATGATAGACCCACAGTTCTTGGCAGGTCCACTGTGTAAAAAAACAAATATCCAGATCCACGGTCATCCCTGGTACGCACTTAAAGATTTTGATTCAACTATGGACTTTTTAAAGCTTTTTTAAATGAGTAATGAGGTGCTGCAATGTATGCACATGCATACTTGTACAAGCCTGCAATGGGGTATGCATGTGTCATTTCACAGATGTGTCAGGTTTTCACATCAGTATTACTCTAAGGTGAGAATTTTCTTTTTTTAAGTTGGAGCTTGGATCCGCCGACCTTTCGGATTCAGAACTGGGAAAAAAGAAATTTTTTATTTTCAGAAGTTTTAGATCCGTCGAACAACAATTTACCAATATACCAGGTAGATGTACCAAAAAAAAAGAAAAAAGAATGAATTCTGCTCTGCTGTCCGACCAATGGCAAAGTCCCAAATTTCAATTTTGTGAGCTTTTGTCCTTGGCGGCTAGTGCTAGTGGTACCTCTTTTTTCCTTCTTTTTTTTTGGGGGGGGGGCATTTTTTTTATTCTTCCCTCTGATTTGCAGGCCTATGTTTTTCTTGAGACCATAGAGATACTTGTTTTTTCTGCCTCCTCTGTAAGTTCTCTTTAAAAAAATCTGAGCACCAACTTATAAAAAAAGTTCACCTCATGGAACCCCAACTTCAAATTTGCCACGAGTGAGGGGGTACAACGCCATCAGAATCCAAGATAACTATTACTTGTTTGTTACATCTATAACTCATTCCTAAAAGTTCCATAGGAGTGTTCAAGTGATTCCACTCAGTACAAAAACCCCTGCATGCAAATATAGCAATAAAGCTTGCCTCTGTTGACTTTTGGTAATACATGTACAACAGTGTTGTACAAATGATCCATGTACATGTAAACTTATACTTGTTTTAAGTTTGTGATTGTACTCATGTGCATACTAACATATTAACCCCAACCTTCCCCAGCCACACAGAATTAAACAGTAGTAAAGTGTTTAATTCTGTGGGGATAGGTCTGGTAGGCCCACAAAAGCTGGCTTTTGCACTGGGTTTGGCATACCTCAAAAAAACAAAGTCCAACAGCCTCTATGCAAACTTTGTGTGAATGGGGAAGGTTAGGGCCAGCAACCCTTGGGGGTTAGGGTTAACAAGGAATCTGGACTTATGAACCTGTACACAACCATGACTAAAGATTCTTTGCTTCTCACAGGGAGTTCAGTTCCACTGAACAAGTTTGACATTTAATAATTTGAATTTTGAATTTGTTTAATTTTTTAATAGCTGCAAATGGTCCACTCTACTTTTCCAGATTAAGCACAAATTTCTGTGCTAGAGCTCTAAGCAACAAAATGGCACTCAAAAGTCGAGAGATCCATGATTAGCACAGCCAACTAAATTAGGCCCTGGTGGGGAGGGGGAAAATAACTCGTAACAAAAGCACCTGCCTAAGGGTGAAAGTAATACAATATAATCACCTGCCTTAGAATACTTTTCCATCTGCAAGAGCATTGAAAAGCAGTAAGTGTGACAATCAAGGAGCTCAATGGACTTTCAGAGTCAGATTGATTCTCATTTGGACTCACCTCAGAGGTTTCTTGAGTTTGCAGCCAGATGACCCCATGATCTCGCCCAGAGTGCAAAAGGCTTTGCCTAAGAAATCCTAAATGAAGACAGATATTTTGTAAAGGTAACACAGGTATATGTAATATGTAGTTCTAGATTGTCATTCAGAAAAACAGAAAGAAAAACCAATTGCAATTAAAAATAAAATGCTAAAGAAACAAATCAGTTTAAGTGTAAAAATCTTTAAAACAATCTGCAAGTAAAACTTAAATCATTCCTGAACTTAATGTTTTAATTAGTGTCCTGAACCCTCTTCAAAACCCAGGTAGGGGAAAAAGATGCGGGAAAATAAAACAAAAATTAACTTACATGTTTCCTCAGATCTTGGCTTTTGGAGTCCACATCATATCTATTTGGGTATAAGAGAGTAATGTGCTTCAGCAAAATGAAAACAGATTGGACAAGGAACAAATTGAATAAAGTAAAACTAATAAATGCCACCGCATGAGCATTGGAACTGTAACTACACTCAGATAACTTCCACTTAAGCTCTCCCCCTTAAAGTAATAATATCAATAAATATGCCATTGAGACTATGATAGGAGACAAAAGGAAAGCAAAAATATGAGCCACAGTTTAACAAATTCATGAAATAATACAATGTGACAGGTCTTTCTGGATCATGCCTTAAATGGAAATTGTACATTCTCCCACTATCTTGGTTCTTTTGAATTTTTCTATTGGACCATGCTTATATAACCAAACCCTAATCCAATAGCAGCACAGGAACTGGCTGAAAATCATACACCAAACAAAAATTTCAAATGAGTCTGTTAAGGCCAGTTCATACTTGGTGCAAAAGTAAACAAGAATGTGAAATTATGATGTCAGATCAACTATTCACACTGCAAATTCGCAAAGGTTAAACATACTTTAAACTCAAGTACATTTCACTGCAAGTATTTTGTGACATCAAGTTTACTTCACTTTTGGGTTTGCTTGAAGTATGAACAGCCTTTAGGTTTGTGAGGTACAAGGATTGATTCCCAAAGATAGACAAATACTTACAATTCAAATTTGAGTTTCTGCACTTCCTCAAAGAAGTAATCGATGACAAACTTCTTGACAAAGTCTGGATTGAGGGTGTTCATGATCACCTCTGACCTCCCATACTGCATGAGAAAAAATGAAATTTAGAAAGTCATGTGACACTGCATAGTAAGCTTCTTGTACGAACCAATTCGTGACTGAAAATTGTGTCTGAAATAACTGCATTTTTTTGTCCGTCGACCACACGATAGATTCATGACACGAAATAACTGTTTTCAAATCTTTAAAAAAATTTGCAAGGCTTGAGAAATCTTTCAAGAAATGCTGTGTGAAGACACCAATGCTTGAGAAAGACCGGCATCTCTGGTGAAGTATTCTTGATCCTTGAGATATTTTGGAGGTCTGGACCTACATGTATGTGACAAACGATGGTGTGAAAAGAAGGTCTGTTTATTGTATTACATTCTGTGGGAAAGGCTTGATGCAGTGTGCATGTACATGTAAGCGTTGGTGGCATGCTATCACAGTACTGATTCTCATTGTAGTTTGCAGATCTCTGCAGCAATCTCCCACCACACGTACGAGAACTTGGAAGACGCACCGCGTTATCAAACAAATTGATGACGAACACAGGTGTTCATTCTGTTGGAATGCTTTATTTATTAACGCAAAACAACAAAATAAAATTTAAAAAAAAATAATTTCCTGTACATACCTCTTTGTATGTGTCTGTTCCTACTGTTTGAAGGTACATCACACACACTGTAAAATCAATGAAAACCAGCAGCAATTTATCCAGTAACTAATGAATTACAGGTAGGTTCATTTTGGGTATTTAATGCCATTTGGAGTTTGAATGGACAAACTGGATTTGAAATTTAAGCAAAAAGCAACCAATATCCAACACACTGTGACACTGTAACTGCTCTTAACGAGTGGCAAATATCAGACACATATTGCATGAGCAACTCTCTACAGTGGTGTACCAGCTGTACCTAGAAAGTTTACCAATATATCTTGGCTTTTTGACAGTGGGATTTCTAGGCAAAAAACAGCACTATTGACAAGTCTTTCTGAACATTTTTCAGGAAAAGTTTCCTTGAAGTTTCTCAAATCTCTATGCTCTTGTCCCCTTATTTTCTACATAAAATTTTCAAACTTAAATTCGACCTCAGATCACTGTACAAATGCATCAATATTAAACGGACTGCAATGAAGATAAACAGAACAGAATTTAAAAAAAAAACACTATTTTAAGACCTTAAACACCCCTGAAAATGCATTGAGCTCCGCTCTCAGAATTTTGCATGACCTGCTTTTGTGATTATCCAAATTGTCTTCTCAAAAATTGTAAATATAAAAAGGAATTTAAAGAAACTATAGGCTCCTCGAACCTACGAAAGCAGAAAACAAGTACAACTTACATGGATCTGACTTTGAAAATGTATCCATGTCCAGCAATTTTCTGTGACAGACAATAAGAAAAAAGAAGGGGAGTGGGGATTTTTAAAGTTCTGGAGCATGTATGTATTTATTTGCCTTATTGGAGTTCTTTGGCATCAAGACAGAGACACCAAATCGAGCATAGCCTGACCACATCATTCAGGAGTGTTAACAGGCCGTCACTAAACTATAGAGGAAGAGTTAGTACGCAGAATTCTTACCAGGATCAGACTCGGAAATAACATCTTTATTCAAAAGGTCCCTGTGCAGAAAGCATGTTTTATTAGTACATGTACATGAATAAAAGCGATAAAGAATCATTCAGATCAAACTGCCACAAGCTTCAAAAAAGATCTAGCACTTTTCAGGACAGAAGAATTTATGCAATGGGGAAACTTAAATGCATTTTAGCTTAAGAATAGGACAAGCAACAAGTTCGAAATAGGGTCCTCTGCAGGCAACCACAGTCCCTGAACTTCACAGTGGAAACAAGACAAAATTCCTGGATCTATTAATAAGCACATATCTGACAGGTCATGTGACATTTCCCCACAACAGGCACAACAGAGGAAAAATGCCTTATTTTAGTAGCAAACCACTGTTTATTTTTGGAGTAATGTCATGGTGTGTTTAAATTCAATGATTCATGTTCCATGACTACTTCCTAAGGTCATCTCCTCTGTAGCACATAAGCTGCATATCCAGAAACATTCTGATTTACAAACTATTGTGATCATGTACCTTCCTTTGCAAAAGTCCAACAGTGTGAGTAAATCCACTGCCATTTGTGGGAATTGTCCAAACAAATTTCCCGTTAAAACCCCCAAATTTCCAAATAAAAACCCAAATAATTGTAGTTAGGAATTTAGTTTGGAGTCTGACTTACCTGCATGACACAGTAAGTTCCACTTTTGTAGCAGGAATTGCCTGGCCTGGCATCATCATGTCTATATCACTGACATCCGCCATCTTGAGTCAAACCTTGCAAAACAGAATGAGAGAAGTCTTCAACTTTCCCACTCTAAGTCTAACCTTATTTCGTGAATGCATCTTGGTGCCGCATAGTGATCCCTGGTTGATATTTTGGGAGTTCCAATACAGCTCTTGTCCCAAGTCTAAATGTAAAGCAAAGCCTACTGCAGTCATCTGCAAAAGTTTAAGACCACCTTGAAGTTCATTGGTATTTCTGTCACTGGGCCTGCATTACACTGTCTCACTGAATGATTACTGAACATGATTTTACAGTGGTGCATAACACCAGTATAGTGCTACATGTACCCATTTGAATCAAATTTTTTGCAAGGGCAGGTCTTGTATGACATTTTGTCTGCAAGGCAGCATGGGTAAAAAAGCCAGTCTAAGCAATCAGAAATAAGGGAGGGAAAACTGAATATTAGACTGTTAACATGTCAAATCATGGAAATGTATTCAAAAATGTTCAACCAAGGTACCAAGGTTACACATTGAAAATAAACATAAGTTGCCATGATTGATTGGTTTAAGTTTGGTTTTCCTTCAGGTTAATGCATTTTCTATGGGTGGTCCTAAACTTTTGCAAATGACAATATAATACACATACGTGTACATGTACATGTACCTTAAGCCATGTTAATAAAGGCCTGAAATCAGTCGATAAATGTAGATGTACTAGCCTAAAATCAGACTTTTGCCTGAAAACTCGCATCCTTACTTGTATGTACTTGAAACATAAAGATATTGAGTGGGATTTGAATCTACGACCTCCAGAACCCTCTACCACCGTTCTACCAACTTAGCTACATGTACATGTACCAAGCCCTATGCGGGTGGTTCTTCCCATATATACCAGCATCACTGTTCAGGGAGTGTTACATTGTACAGTGTAGCAAGAAGCCATAACACCCAAAACACCATTTGAACTAAATCAAGGAGATGCATTTTCTGTAGAGGCACTGGATTCACAAGAATTCTTCAGACCAATTAAAAATAATTCCTAATAACTCAAAGTTATATGTTTGGGCTGGGAAGATCTCTGATATTTGATATTTCAAGTTCGCATTTCCAGACTTTTCAGTCTAAAATACCTTTCTTGAACAGTATTTTAATGTTTAACAAACGAACACTTGATGCTGGCTTGGGCTTCAATTTCTGCCCTCATATGGTAATCACCACCACCTCAAGTTTATTTTGTAAACACCCACGTACCTGTGTACATGTACATTGAAATGTGAACTGCATACGATTGGCTGTACACGGTCTGACTCACTTGGTCACGGTTGAGGGCAAGAATAGAGAATTTTAAAAACACAAGATCATTTTTGTGGTGCACACACATCTGTAAGGTTGAAAAGGGCCAGAAATTTGTTATTAAAGTTGGAAATATAAAAAAATCAAATATATGATAAAAAGTCGGGATGGTAAGGAAAATTCGGTCGGGCGGTGATAACAAACAAGGAATGAATTTTAATTGGAAATGCAGGCATTTGGCAAATCACAACACCCATCCAAGAGCCCTGTACATGTACACGTAGCACTGCAGTATACTGCTATTTTCCTCCATGCTCCATCATGCAGTTATGATCTGCATCAACAAATGTTATGTTATGTTATTATGTGATGTTATGATCCATCTTACTTAAGTTACTATATGCATTAAAACGTAAGATTATTCATATTTTATTATATCTGACATAATGTATTAATAACTGGGGACCTGTACTCGACAAGCAATGCTTTTTAGGGGTCTCCATCCATACAGACTATTGTCTTCACAATATATGTGTATATGTATCATGTGGAAAATAAAGTGAAGGTGATGATGATGAACAAAGCACGTTGAAGATACACTCTACAACTTCAAAAGAAGTAAGCCTACATCATGTGACGTTAGGCCTAGGCCAGGATCCACTAGTAAATTTTAATTAAAGCATTCACATAAGGGTTGCTTTTTTTGAGGGTTGGGCTATATTATAAAGGGAAAAGTTCATGTTCAAATTCCTGCAGGAAATATGAATTTTTTTCAAAGGACAATAGAGGCATCACCGTTCCTCCCGCAACCACTTGGGCCTACCTCCAAAGTCCAACATAACATCGTAGCCTACCTCACTTTGCTCTAGTGTTACTGCAGTGCAGTGTCAACTTCACCGGTGTTGTGCTGTCTGTGTCAATGTCACACCTTCCCGGTCCTTGTCCTTCCGTACGAACGACTAAGTTTTGGTTCAGCTGACTAAACGAAGATCAGAAACTTTGAATTGATTTGCCAAGCTAAATTTATGCAAGTTTACAGTCCCACTCTTAGTTTTAAATAACGGGAATTACGAGGCAACTCTGCTCGTACGAGCAACTTTTTCTTGCAGGAGTGCGGCAGCAGTGAGTATAACAGTAGTACGCGCGCTGCAGGGGAGGTCAAAGGGTAACAATAAAGAAGTACTCAGTACTTACCATACGGCTGTTACATGCCGCATTGGAAAGCTCGTGGAAAGAGTGAGTCAAACCAAATTGGCCTTCATGTAAAACTACCGTAAACCTACTGTGGAAAAAAGGGAAACACCGACCACTAAAAACGAAGCATGAAGAAAATAAAAAGTTCTTGTATGTATCTCGTTCAGTGGAAAACATGGGAATTTTTTGTTAAGTTTGTACCCTGGTTGAAATTTCAAAATGGTGCAGGTGAAGTTGATGGTCTGGTGAAAACAATTCTCCAAATATTGTTCGTATGTTGAATCCTTATCCCCTTTCCCCCCAGTAAGTGGTGTATTATACCGTTTTGAAAAATTTGGGGCTTTCGATTTCTGAACTTAAAAACGGGTCAATTTCTAAACAGGCAACATGTCCCCATTGGGGGACTTGCTTTATTTGGAAGTTTTAAAGTTTTTACCATGATTCCAATTTACCGATTCTGATGTCCCAAATGGATTTTGCCTGTCCCAAGAGGGAAAAAAAATTGTGGTTCACTATTCAAGCACAAAGTAGTGTCAATCAGTGGCAAAAAACTTCTGATGGATTTCCTTGTTACAAGTATTAAGTATTATTTCAAATTAACTTTTGCAAGTTTACTTCATTCAGCATTTAACAGTGTGATCTGAAAGGGAAAAATGAATTTTTATGCTTTCCTTGATGTGCTAACTATTGATAGGACAGAAAGTACATGTATGTGTGGTAGGGAGGCGGTAAGACCGTCTCAGCAAATGCTCGGCAATTACTTTAGTGTTACACAGTCAATAAATTACAGTATATCAGAAACTACGCACTTTTGCCAACAACTTTATTTCATTGAAACGCATATGAAAACTGACAGAAAATGTTGTTTACAACAATTAAAACAGTATTTCCCAGTTATGTTAAAATGGAAAATTAAAGCTATCACTACAACTACAGCGACTTCTGAAATAATTACAAGTGACCAAATATTTTCTTTTACTGAGATTCCACCTGAAAATAAAGTCATTTACAGATCTTGGCATAAAAATTTCTTCATCCCTGAAACAACCACAGAACAACGAAAGTACCTGCCAAACCAAACAATTCAAAATGCTGGAGAAATAATATTCTAAGACAAAACTTTGCTTTCAAAACACATCTAAAAATTTTTAAACAGTGAACCTCATAAATATTCATCAGGCAGTGGCTGCATTTCATTGGTTTACTTCAGGTACTCAACCACGTGATACTTTTTGCAAATTTTCCAGAGAAGAATTGTCACACACTTTACAGATGCAGCCTCAGAGTTGTGCCAGTACAGCACAACATTTTACAGCATGTGTACTTCAAGAGCACACTACAAACACCAGTTATAGGAACAGTTGTACCAGTTGATATCAATGGATAGGTACTGTACAGAGCATTCAGATGCTGTCATTAACCTTGATCTTTGTTAAAGTGGAGTTAAATGTGTCAAGCTTTGTTCCATTTAAAACTTTTAGAGTTGCATTTTCAACTTTCAAAAATGAATTCAATGTTTGTGTGAATGTAAAGGTTATTGCATGACACAACATTAACTTGCTTTTGTCTCGCCGAACTGTCTCAGCTACCTGAGGAATATTTATAGCGTACATGTATAGTAAAACAAACAAGGGAAAAAAAAGGAAAAATTAATGATCCCTCAGTGTTGGATGATTTGGACTATCTCCCTCAGCTTCGCCTCTAGTCCTTATCATTTTCTGGGTCATTGTTTCCACTATTTCCCCACAAACCACTTGTATTAATATCAACTGATGATATGTTTTACATCAACATTGCACCATACACAATGTACGGCAAACTAGGTCTGTAATATTACTGATAAACCTTCAGTTAAGGATATAATTGCACACAAAATTTTGTGAATCATACTTATTGCATAGAACTATTAAATTCAAAAATATTTCACTTGCACACTTACACTCGGCCAATATGTTGATAAGAAAGCATATAAACAAATCTCACAATTCTAAATTGTTTTCATAACATAATTTTCAGTATAGGAGCATTAGGCCCTTCATACATTGTAATTTTTTGATTTTAGTAGCTCCAATCAGAAAGCAGTTAAAGCTTTTTTTTTATTATATAATTTATTTCTAACAGATTTTAACAATACTCCTTAATAAAACATAATTGAGAACTGCACTATTCTTTTCAGTTGTTTAATGTTTCAAATCACACAGTTTCCTTACTCGGTTAAAGGAATGCTGACAAGAACAGTTATTCTATCAGTTACTTTATTTAAATGAGTTTCAGTTTTAGTGTTCAACGAGGAATACATTGTAATATCCTTTCTGTAGAATATTTATGGGCAGTTTCATTCATAATTTCTGTTTTTGAAAAAATTACTCTGGTTCCACAAGGCAAACACAAATTGCACCATCAGTAATTAGGCCATACAACGTACATGGTGCCCAAGTTTTACTACACAGAATATTATCATTCAGTCTCATTGGTTCCCTAAATAAAAACATCTATGTACAACTTTTTTTGCAGGGAGTCATCATGCAGGTGTGAAAGACTGAGTCTATCCTTTACACAAACTACAACTGGATTTTTGTTTTCAATCCAACTTTCAATATCTGGCCTGGAAACTCTGGTGACTGGCTAGACTGGGAGAAGGTGGTGCACCAGGCTTAATATTCCTGCTCTTCATGTAGGAGGTGATCTGCTCTGGAATCTCATACAGGACTTCCTTGGCAAGACGTGCCTGGCTCAGGATCTTATTCCCTTCCCCTTCAAAGTCTCTGAATGGCACAAACTGAATGAAGATGGAAGCAAGTCAGTTTGGAGTTCAGTTATTGCGTGGGGTATTAGTTTCTTATTTGATGCATTTGCGGGTGGGTAACACAAGCTAGACACTTTACCAGTCTTAAAGGTCGAGTTCGGGCGGCCTGTTCTTGCCACGGGTTTCGTGCTCTCGTGCTTGAATGGCGGGAACACGACACAAGAACACCGTTCTCGGAACAGGCTCACACACCACCTCATCATCAGGGTTTACACAAACACACAGAAAAATTTGTGAGGTTTGATTTTTGAAAAGTAGCAAAAACTATCGAGATGGCTTACAAAGCTGGAGACAATGGAAAGTTTTGCAGAATTTAAACATTAATAATTTTCCATGACGGAATCAATTTGTTTTAATGGAAAAGAAGTTAGCCCATTAACTCTTGAAGAATGCACAAGGACGCCGCCATGTTGCATGCTGCTTGCTACAAATAAATAGTTGTACATGTACGTTCCCAGCATACGAGCGGCCGACCCATGAACAACAAATTGAGCTGTTCATGAACATACGAGAACAAGCCACCCGAACTCAATTAAAGAGACTCCAGAGCTGGTTTTCTGCCCTTCTTCAATGTAATTTAACAGGCAATGTATGGACAAATCAAGTGAGCATGGTAAAACTGTCATCTGCAGTGGCCCCCACCAATGGCAGTAAAAACTGGGGTAATCATTGTCAAGGGGTCGCCAGAATTGTCAAATAAGACATCCACGGGATATTTCTATGCAAGCTTGATGCTGTCTAAGAGCTTGCAGGGAAAATATTTTGAAGCTCTGGCAGGATTGCTGCTTTGAATTGCGCAGATGCTTTGGCCACTCCACCACCAAACTAGCTGGGGAAAGCTGGCAGATTGGACTCCCAATGTGGCAAGGGGGCAAAGCTATTGATTCCATTGATAGCTAAACCCTCCAAGACTTTATGTAAATGCCAGTGAATGGTCTAACACATTCAATTCCTGAGCTGATTTTCTTATTGACATGCTTCCTTGGACAATTTGATTTTTCCAATGCAAGTATTCTCCAATGGGGGAAAACTGTCACAACAAGCTGCAAAGTCTTGAAGTACTAAATTTGAAATTTAGTTTAATTCAGACTGGACATCCTTTAGTGACCGGGTATCTTCTACCTTTTCACACACTGACCTGCACAATGTCTCGTTCTGCTTTCCGCCCTCTGGACGAAACCCTGACCTCATCACCGTCCAACTCCTCCATTTCTGCAACAAAAACAGTATTCAGGATTACATGCTCGTCAATTACATCAACTTGACTGAAAGCTGCAAGAATCAAACAGGATATTACATGCAAGTTCACTTACTAGAAAAGTCTTCTTTACCAACGCCGACAATAATGATTGACATGGGGAGTTGTGCAGCCTGAAAAAAAAAAGAAATGAGAAGGGCCTTGGTCGGTTGAATATGAAGATAACACTGACAATAATTCATATTGTACAATACACGTACCATATTATCAAAAGCTGTACATGAACTCTGAAACAAACCAGAGTGCTTCTCATTTTGTGGTGCAGAATTGCAGCATATCACCTCCTTATGGAAATGACTCTTGTATAAGTGTGAAAGTGGTACAAAAATTAATAAAGCTAGCTTTTTTAAAGTTGGTTTGTAAAGCTGTGACTTACAGTGACAATAGCTTCCTTGGTGTTGTCCATATCACAGATGCAGCCATCGGTGATAATGAGAAGAACGAAATACTCAGAGCCGTCTTGCCTAGCGGAGGCAAATCTACCGGTATTAAAGTGAATGAGGAAAAAAGGAGGTCAGACAGGCTCTCCTACGCTCCAGATTCAATCAGATTTGCTCACCGTTAACCAGTAACAGGTTTGCTTTCGATGTGGACGTAGACTTGAAGCAGCAAATAAATCAGTGATGTGTTGGGATGAGCAAACAAAACTGGACTCTACAGGTCCTACATACAGTAACCACGTGTGTATCAGATCTGGGGTAGTGTGGGTTTACCACTTCACACCGGATGATTTGTAAATGCACAAGGATCACCTGTGCCGTGGCACGCAGATGTTTAAACACATTCTGGCAAATAATGTCATGCAGAACCACATGGCATATACTCGTCCCCATGTAAACTGGAGCACTTCCCATTGAGTTGGTACACGTAAAGAATCTCAAATTAGTTCATGGAGGTTGAGCAGGTATGGAGCCCTCAATCGGCCATGGGCTGTAGCCATGGGTCACCGGTATGGGTACTGTAGCAAATACGGCTCTGTGACATTGTCATATAGTTTTAAACTATTGAAAATGCAGTACAACACGCAAATGTCACACAAATCTTGAAAAAAATGATCACCAAGGCAGCATTTGCACTGTCCAATTTTTAAAGCACTGCAATTGGGGTATCTTTGTTGTTTTAAAAAGTTGGTGTTTGGGCTGAAGATAATACCACAGCTGGGGCAAGTCCATTGTGGAATAACACCTTCAGCGAGTGGTAATTTGTGGTGGAAAAAGGGTAAAGAACAACCTTGCAACGTGGTTAATGATTGGTGCAAAGAGAGTAGGGCCATAGAGCATGACTGTAGACAAGGCTTGTTGATAGGCTGCAATTACTCCCTCTATGCCAACACACATGGGATCTGTCAAACTGCCATTCTGCAAGGGCAAAAGTATGTAATCTTCAGTCAATCTAGATTCTAAACTCACATCTGGTGGAATCCTTATGGGTGAAGAGGAGCACGGGTGAAAGATTTATATAGTAATACAGGTATTGAGAGAAAATGTGCCAGATAAAAAAACAAACCTACAAACACCAGAAAAAGCAGGCCTCCACAATCCGATAAGTGATACCAGAGCGAGAACGAGCAACACATGAAAATGGTAAAGAATGACATGCCAATGGAAAATTGAAGGAGAAAACTGAGACTTGTTCTTACCAAGAAGAATTCATGCTGGACCTGGTTGCTGGGTGGTACCCTGGCACCGAAACCGAGAGCTGGGAAGAGTTTGTCGTGGTCATAGTCCTGAATGACCTCACCCACTGCCCTCAAAGCTCTTAAGTAATCATTAGGCTGGTAGGGATTGACGTAATGCAGGGATGTGGGCTGTCTAGGATCCCCTAGAAGTGCCACGACAGAATGGTATCAAGACTTGAAAATTTCAAAGAAATATAAGCTATGTAAATTGGACAAAAAACAAAATTTAAAAACAGTAACCTTGAAATCTTCATCAAACTAAAATTGTTGTTTCTTATTTCCAAATCACTGTGCTAGGCTTGAAGTAAGACAAAAAACACATGCTGCACCAAATAGCCAGTTGCTCATCAATACATCCTTAACATTTCTGAGCAAACAAGATGTAAGTAAGAAGACAAACGGCCCTGCTTGGCAGTGAGGTCACATACAGGACCGCATGCATCCATTCTCCGACTGCCTGGATCATAGGTCATGTTCTTCATTACGAATTGACTTTTTCAAGAGAGAGTATTTATGTCGTGTCGGTATGCAGTGCAGAAGTGCTGAAGTATCAACTCGTGTTTCTCTGTCTGATGAAGTGACTCAATTGAATGCACACTCTCAAAAAACCACCAGCACTGTAGGTCACAGACAGAAGAACAGCACTTGACTGGCCGATGAGCAGTATGAGCACTTTTAACAAAGACTACACCTTGCCCTTGTCCCCTTCCCTTCAAGTAAACCGACAGACATACCATTTGAGGCAGTGAAATCAATAGCGACAGTGAAGGCGAGTTGACAACCTCCCCGGATGTAATCCAAGAAAGAATACTGAGGCTCAATTTTACAGCTCAAGAGGGTGATCAGACCAGAGTTGTGATACGACTTCTTCTTGGCCTGCTTCCTCGGATGAATCAACTACAAGTAAGACACAAGAAAAGGCCCAGTGGATTGTTAGTTGAGTGCACAACAAACTAAACTAATGTTTAGGATTATCTGGAGTTTCAGGAATTGCACGGTTCCACTCCTCTGAGGACCTGGGAATACATCAGTTTCAATATCATGAGGACATACTTCTTCAAAACTTCTTTTCACTGTTTCTCTTTTCTTTAACCATTTGCTGCCGGGGTTTCTGGTAATGGACACGTATGCTTTATACGCATGGCCGGATTATCCGAAATCGGACAAAGGGAACTGGGTCTTGTAACATAAGTACTCCGAACAAAAGACCAGACTGCTGGGCATTACAGACATTTTTTCACTCTCAATAGTGGAGATAATCCAACCTTGTTTTGAAACAGTACACCACGGTTTGGGGCATTTAGTGCGAGCAGATTAGCACCGGGGACAAAAGCGCTCCACCACCGCAGTGATGAGCCACACAGCACTGCTGCACACTAATCTGGCCCAATTGAAAAGAGGTCAGCAGTGCACTGTGCCAGGTTCGTGAACAAAAGAAAGTTACATAACACCGCACAATCTGGGCTCTTTTTACAAAGCTGCAGGCCTGGCTGAAGTACTCGGGAGTCAATAGATTTTGTCTGTCAGACTAGAGTAGCAACCAGACAGTAATTTGTATGGGTGTAAACGTCCATTAATTGAAATGAGATATTTTTGAAGAATTTCGAAAACTGAAAATCTTGAAAAAGTCCAGATTATGTGCACTGCATTTTTCGAACCAACCGGCAGCAAGTGCTTAATACAATGTTAATTTTCAAAGCGAGAAAACAATTCAAAGTTTTCTGACAACCTCCCAGAAGGACTTAGAAAAACATCCAAAGTCGCAGGCTTAACTTAGAAAAATTATCCACATGGCGGGAGATGCAACCATTAAAAAAACCCTCTCTCCCCCATACACCTATTTCCTGTTTGGACTTTTTGTGAGCGCCTACACGTAATCTGCAAACGGACCCCTTGCTCTTGTTCATGTTGTTAGACTTACCGGATAAACATTGGAATGACCAGGTCCTTTTGACAATGCAGTCACACTTGTTTCAAAGGTACCAATTAGATTGTGGCTAGAGAGGAGAAAATTAATGGAAACTTCAGACTCATGCAATCACGAAAGCAATGCAATTTGTGATGAAACTATGTTCAAAGATATCTTATTAGGCTCCATGATATAATATGAAATCTGAAGCTTTTATAACAAGTACACTAGACACAAGACTTCCTAAAAATCAGGTGAAATTAACCATCGGTCTTCAAAGCAGAAAGCTAAACATCAAGAGATGTTTTAAGAGATCAATTCTTATTTTATGTTTGAAAAAAACAAACCTGCCATTACGATTCCAGTCGTAGCACTCAACCATGATGGTTCTGTGTAGATCTGCATTGCACAGCATTCTCAACATGATGCTAAAGGATCTCCACTTAGGCTTCAATGTATTCTTGATGTATTCTGTCTTGTGACAGATTGTGAAACTGAAAAAAAAACCAAGATGACACATCAAACACTGATTAGTCACTGGCTTTAGCCGGAATGAAAGATGGATTTCTTGGGAATAAAAAAAACACCAAGCATACCTTCCGTCTTCATTACATCTGTGGAAGACTAAGAAAGGATCCGATTTGCCAAATAAATCTTTCTTGTCCAGATTTTCACCTTTGAACTGCAGGTTTATCAGATCCTGTTTGAAAGAAATAAAAGAAAAACTTTAATAATTCTTTAAGCACATAGTTAGTTTCCCTATATGGTTCAGGTTTTTTTGTAAAGCATTATCTCCAACTAACAGTCAGCTAACCAGTTTAAAAAAACGATACAGAGCAGCATTATCAAGGTACTTGTACCATTAGTCTCAGGTTTAGCCACTTGGCAAAGGCATAATTCCATGACAACTTTGTCCCAGGTGCACCGATGTTTTCGGCCAAAAATGAAGACTTTTCAAAGTGGCAAGATTCCACAACCAGTCCTTTCCAACGTTGGACTTTACAAGTGCCAACTGGTCATCTGTTTAAGAACTCTGCCAAATTTCTGACTGCATAGCGGTTTTGGGGAGGAACCTCAGAGACAATGTCAAGGCGGGATAATTGCTACAAAATCCAGCTGCGGCTCACAGCCACTTGATCCACGCATGCTCGACCTTCAAAGACAAGTTCCAACCTGTTTGTGTACAAACTAAATGGGAACTTTCCAGGTTTTGGATGATCTGGTACTACGCACAGGGAACAACACAGGGAAATCCCCATGCACAAATACACGTCCTACAGCATGAAGCGGTTCAAGAAACTTATTAAAAAAAGTGATATATCTCACCCTACAATCACTCAGCTCTTCTCCTTTAATAGTAATCAAGCCACAATCCTTTGAGGGTCCTCTGTATACAAAATTCAACGCAACCAAAATAAAGCTTAGGAAGTCATTGACGAGTCCAAAATAATCAGAGAAAGTAAAGTTGACAAGTTTTACACTGAGGGAAACAACTGAAACTTTCCACCAAACAGGGGAGAAGCCCTGTAGTTATTTCGGTCAAATCAACATCCTTACCTCAGAGCCCTGGTGAATTTGCAACCTCTTGACCCCATGATCTCACCCAAAGTGCACGTGGCACTGCCCAGGAAGTCCTGATGAAAACAGGTGGGTGGAATCGCTTGTCAATAAAAATCTTTCAAGATTTCCTTGCACACCACAGTTATCATGCAGCACTGTTGTAAGTGCATGACACCTTATAGAAGGAAACAATTTGTCTCTATTTCTTTATTTTTCAAATTCAACAAAAATTGCAAAAATTTTAGGGAATGTTAACAATCAGGATTTTAAGGTAGATGGATAAAAGCATTTTAAGAAAATCAATCACAGAAGCTCAGTAATTTGTCTATTTTTGATCAGTTCATCTTTTTTTTCTCCATTTGCTGCTTGTTATGAAAGCCTAGGGCAAGTTCAGGTGCAAACTACAGTTGGACTATTGGTCAATTGCTTTTTAACAATGTACATGCACAATTCTGTTATACTCGAACAACCCTAATCAGTCAATTTTTTTTATCTCATCATTACATTTCACCATTGGCTGAGGATCTCACAGCGTACATGATCAATGAAATCTCATACAGTTATTTTCATGTGAATGGTTCCCTATGTAATGATAAATGAAATTGGATATGGATAACCAGCGGAGCGACCATAACCCTGGGCTTGCTGGTCCCAAATGGTGGACTAGATAATTCAAACCATCCATAGTTCGGGCAGTGTTAGTCAAACTATATAATTAACTACAGTTGTCACTTGAACCTTCCCCTAGTCAAAATCACTTCTTTGAAAAAAATATAATTTGATCTATACAACACTTTAACCACCGAGTCCAGACATGCTTACATGCTTCCTCAGGTCAGGGCTCTTGGAATCCACATCATACCTGTGTAGGAATCAAAATAATTGTAGACTTGAATGTCAAAGGTAGAATGCTACTTCAAGTAATTGAGTTTCTACTTCAAGCACTTGAGAACTGAGTTGTTGAAAGAAGTTTCTTCCCATCTTAATCATGCAAGTGCAAAAACTTTCCTGTATGCAAATTGTTCACAAACTTAAATCCAAAAATCCAAGCAAATATACTCACAATTCAAACTTGAGCATTTGTTTTTCCTCAAAGAAATAATCAATGACAAACTTCGTTACAAATTTTGGATTCAGCGTATTCCAGATCACCTCTGTTCTTCCATACTGGGAAAAAGTACCAGAAACAGAAGGGTTACAATTGAGCCAACATATTAAGTTCCTGAAAACAAATTTCTTGACTGGAAACCACTTCCAGACCGCGGACTTCAACCACTGGAGTGAGGCGAATGATTCAGGTGTTGGTGTTGTAGGGTGTACCCTTGAGCACAACAGGAAGTGGTCCGTTTGAAGTTTTATCTGATTTATTCGAAATTTTGTCTGCAGCAAACAGATCAGTGTACAAGTTGAGGGATAATACCTACCTCTTTGTAGTTCAGCTGTCCCAAAGGTTGAGTGTACATGACACACACTAGGGTGAAAACAAAAGGTTTGGACCTTATTACAGAAAAATACACTGTTACATGACTAATAGAGGGCCTGTGGTCACGTTAGAGGGCATTTCTGTCTTCCTCTAGGATAGGCTCCAGTAAAACTTTTGTGCATTCATTCTCGTTAAAGCTAAATAACAAAACATATCCTCAGAGAGGGCACTCCATGCAAGCCCTCTATTGTGCCCATACAGCTCACAGGGAGGAATTTTGGCACACAGAGACAGTTGAAGAGGACAGAGTAAGGAAACAGGCACATACTATGTATACACCAACATGAGTGAAGACACAGGAATGTGTGCAAGTACACTGTACGTGCATATGGCAAGCTACATGTATTAACTTAACTTAGTACTCACATGGATCCGACTTGGAAAAAGTGTCCATATCCAGCAGATTTCTGCAACAAAACAATTAAAGAATGGTTATTGTTCGTTCACATATGTACAATTCAATGGAAGATACTCTAATTGGACAGCAAACCTGTCCAAAATGCCTTAATACTTGCTCTTAAAGTACAGACCAGATACATACATGTGTGCCGCTGAATGTAAGACACCCAACACCCAGAGTAATATTTTTACAGGACAAACTTGACGGTGCAACTAAAGCTTACTCACCTGCAAGACACTGTCAACTCCACCCTAGTAGCAGGTATGGACTCATCGGGCAGCATACCCATACTCAGGTTGCCTGGGGCAGCCATGACTTGGAATCAAAAGCTGTGTGATATCAAGTTACAAACTTTGATTGATGTGAAAGTTATAACATTAATTAAAGCTTCAAACCCTAGTGGTGATCAACCTCTGCAGAGAAAACTAATTCATGGTAAATGTTTACTACAACTTCTTTCCAGAAAAAATTAATTGTTTGGGTCACGCGAGGACTTGCCTTCATTGAAAATAAAGAAGTCAGGTGGAATATTGTGAGGTGCAGATGCAGAAATCTGTAGACTGATTACCATGGGGGGATGACGACATGAACATTTTGGACATGGTTAGCATTCTCACCATGTCCGAATGTAATACAGGGGTGATTATGGGGTCCATTCCTTCCTCCATGGGTCAAGTGAGCTACTCCTGTTATCAGGAGTATATTCCTGAGTGATCAAACAGCTGGAGTACAATCCAAGGTTCAGCGACAGTATACTCGCTAATGGGGGAGTATAGCTCGCTACTGGGGGAGTATACTCCTGCACCCGAGTGTAATGATCACGCATCCTACTCGTGTTAACAGGAGTAACCGCGCAAATGCACCCATAGAGTCCTTGTTACTCGCACAAATAAGATGGGTTACTCTATTGTTGTGGTAGATAAACAACAGCAAGGACAGGATAATTTAGGAAGGTGAGCAAGCAATATTTATTTTGATCGGGAAATGTGGTAACTCTTACTTTTTAACTTGATTCATAAAAAATCTTTTTTGGTTAAATTTATTTTCCTCTATGACGGCTGTCAAGAAATGATTTCTACGATGGACTTTAAAGTACCTTGTTTATAAATAATGATAAATAGAATGATTTAGTTTTCAGAAGAAACAAAATATCTCATTTTGTGATATTCCATTCTGCAGTTGACTCAATTTTTCTAGTTTCCTCCTTAACCATACAAACATACAAAGGCAATTTTCCTCTTTAAAATCGCTCAGAGACATCCATGACACCTCCTTGAAATTACAAAATTGGGAATAAACTGAAATTTAAAAAACAAGATTACTTTTGCTTTTTTTGTTTCAACATAAAAACAAAAAACGACTTATCTTTTTCCTCATTTTTGTTTTCTAATCGAAAAACGCCTTTTTTATTTTCATTTTCAAATCGAAGAATGGAAAACAACTTGGTTTTTTGGGTCATTTGCTATTTGTTTTCAAATACAAAAACAAATGAACAAAATGTACACGAACCAAAGAGGCCCACTCTCTTATTTATTTTGTGGTAGTGCATAGATTAGTGTTGATGTCACAATTTGGCACTTTGCATGCGTATTGACCATTTATTCATAGCCTCCCGTTCAAGCATACATTAATGTTCATGTTCTTTACTATTTCAAGCGGCAATTTTTTTTGGTACCACAAATTTGCTAAGGGCCCATAGGATAGAGCTGCACAAGAGTTAACGAATAATTCATACTTTCACAGTCACATCAAAGCTCAAAGTGACTGCACTGCATGTACAAACATGAATGCATACTTACACTATTGCATTTGGCATTGATATTATGGGTTCACTGCACCAGACCAAAGCGATAATCAGAAAATGGTCAGGTGTAGCTTTACACACAACCAAAGCATTAAAGATTTCGTTTAATTAGCTTAATGAAGCTTGTACAATCTCTCAACGCAGCTTGTAGTTACTTTTTACTAAGAATGTAAAAACTTATTTGGATTTTTAAATGTTTGCCCATTTTCTGAAGATTTAATGAAGATTACTGTTTGATGAGCCTAAAGTTTATGGTTTTCGGAAAAAAACTTTACTCATTGCAGCCTGTTAAATCTACACTTTTGCGTCATCTTTACAGGCAACATCTAGAACGAATCCAGAGTGGGGGGGGGGCAGCAAATGGAATGGAGTGGACTGGGGGGTCAAACTATCCTGTTTTTTAAACCAAGCAGTTCCAAAATTATAAACAGAACTTCTCGTAGCGTACAAGATCTGTCTGCATGGGTAAGTCAAAGCTGCTCATGCATTATGTAGGACCTTATTGAACCAATCACACAGTTTGCTTAACAAGGGAATAATGTGGTATGGGAAAAAAGCAGGGCACATACATGTACATGTACATGCTACACTTTACTTCAAGTGGTTTGATAGTCATGTTTTATCTGTGAAGTTCAAGATAATAATAACATCATTGGCCACTTTCTGACTAATTAAATGGTCAATTATCCACCAGTCGGGGACAAGGCTACCAATGTCCTTATACAAAGCATGGAGGTAGGACGTACAGTAGATCGCGGCAAGTACGGTACATGTATATCACATATTCTCGTGGCCAGGATGATGTCACCGAGTCTTGATTCTCCTCTTTGATTGGTCAGTTGGTGGCTATTCCATATTTCACACTTGTGTCCTATAAAGGCTTATAGTATAAGCCTTTTTCACGTTTCATGTGCACATGCTCAGAAGATTTAACAGAGGGAACAAATTCATGACGTTATGTAATGTTTAGCGAATGGATACTCACTATTGTAATTGTTGTACCGGTAGACAATCTGTTCCCCTCTGGCTTTGTTCACGTACTTGCACAGGGGTGCTAATATCAACAACGGAACGGGAAATTGGCTTATTAGCAGATGCGACTTTGCTTGACCATAGGTCAGTGCATTTTACGTTGCTTTGTATGGCAAAAGTGTGTTCACCTTGGTTGCCCTAGGGTTGTTCACCCCCACTGGCTAAAGTCATGCACAAGTCGCACCTACCTAGGCATTACTAGTAACATCAAACATGGCCTAGTTAAAAGTCAAATTTAGAAGTGAAAATATTGAGGCATAGTATTCACTTAGAAAACAGATTTTTTCAGACCAGACCAGGGGTTATGACGTGCATAGGGTGACAAGCAGCACCTGTATGTATATTATATACCTCACTTCGTTACTGCAGTGCTACATGTAACTTCACCCGAGTGTTATCACAGACTGCCACGCCTTCCAGGCCAGTTCTACCAAGCGTTGTAGGCCTCCCTTTTACGAACGACGTCGGTGCAGCTGACTGAATGAAGATCAGAACCTTTGAGTTGATTTGCTCATAGAACCAAATCTATGCAACTTTTAACAGTCCCACTCTAAGCTCTAAATGACGACATTAAGGCAATTCTGCACGTACGAGCAACTTTTTCTTGTAGGCCTACTTGTATTATTATTAACACAAGTAACACTTTTCAGTTGTTGGCCTACCAGCTTTTTAGTTTTATATGTTTGTGTATTCGTCAACCGAATCTGCATACAGGTCACGTCAAACGACGACTCAGTAATGATAAAGTCATACGGCTGTTACATGCTGCATTGGAAAGCTTATGGAAAGAGTGAGTCAATTTGGTGCACACAGTATGTGCCATGGTCGCATTTTTCGACGGACGTCGCATTTTTCAGCCGGCGTCGCATTTTTCAGCCGGCGTCGCATTTTTCAGCCGGCGTCGCATTTTTTAACCGGCGTCGCATTTTTCATTACTTCATCAGAAAGACCTATGGAGGCCAGGATCTCGTCCATCACCGGTACCGCCAGTTAATTATAAAACACTCGAAAACTAGTCTAACAAACAATGAAGTTATCTATTGTGGAGATTCTCACATGTACGGTAATATTTGTCACAGAAAAAAAGAAAACTAGACAGAAACGCATGTACATGTACGTGTAACCCCAAGGTCGATCAAGAAGCAGCAGCTACGACAAAACAGCCTTTTCAAACAGTGACACTTTTCAAACCCAAATCCACATGCAGTCCACAAGACCTTGGGAAATCATTTCGTTGAGTAATAAACACAAGCCCCCCCCCCAAACAAGCCCATGATCGACCAGACGGCCTCCACCGGGGGGAATGCCTGAACCACGGACCATTGCCTTTCTACTACTGTAATGAAAAAAATAAGACTAGTCTTGGCTTCCTCTGGACAGATTGTTTAATGGTTCAAAAAGTGTTTTCGGAAAACCTTTCGTGATTTTGTATTGCTGACAACTTCTTTCAACCAAGAAAAAGTAAAATTTCTCAAAGTTATGGTGCGTGACATTTCTTTTCCAGGAGAAGTTACATTTTCAAGTAAATTATACACCATGTTGGGATAAACGCTCCCTCGGGAAGCATGTCTGCAAGATGGCACTACCATACCAACCAGAGTAAACAATGGGCCGACTATACTGGGTTTGATTTTTGTGGCAACTAGTAATCATCAGTACCGGGACATTTTTCACTCAAAAAGCTTGCAGAAGTGAGAAACCAAATTGAGCAAGGTGAACTTCCACGAGTAATCGGGCTCATTAAAGGGCTGTTAACTTATTTACACACAGTTAATCGACGCATACATGCTAATTTAGCCGTTTCCATTTTCATTAAAAAAAAAATATGCACGCACACTTTTAGCATCCAAGTCAACAACGTCAGGTCCGGCTGGACCAAGGTTGACCATTGATGATTAATGGCTTATTCACATTGAAAGGCGACGCAAGTTAAAAAATGCGACGCCCGGACGGTCGAAAAATGCGACGTCGGATGGCACATATGGAACACTATAGTAAATACATATAGCAAACATGTACATGTACATGTATGTTGAACCATGGGTTTTATTTCTCCATGGTTGAACCACTGTGCTCTATGGTAAAACTACCGTAAACTTACCGTGGAAAAACAGGGAAGTACCAATACCGCGTACCACTAGGAAGTGTATTTAGAACGTGGTAAGAAAAAAAATTAATTTGTATGCACGGATTAGTAATCCACATGTGCATTACATAACTAAACTTCAGTTCACTGGGCCCGAGCGGGACCAAGAGAGGGCGCGATTTCCTAGCAATAGAGGTTCCTTTGGTAGGAACTCCACTTTGCTGGTTCCCGAATGACTATGAGATACATGCGTTGTGTGCGTTCGGCCCTACCAACAAAACAACACTCCCCACCAGCATGGCTCTTTTCAACTGACGAGGGGATGCTAATCTGCACAAGGCGGAATTTTGAATGTGATCATCATTATTTACAAAACCGTACGTATAACTTTGTAGTAATCCGTACGTACGAAAGAGTATTCCGTTCCTACTTACAGGTAATCCGTACGTACGAATTAATTGTTTTTCTGACAGTGTCCTAAATAGACTTCCATATTAGAATTTCCTGTTAGTATACAGACAAAAATTGATGGCAGAATGTGCTATCCCAAAATAACAACTTCTGTAATACCGATTAACAATAGAATCTACTGTTATTTAACGGACTTGTTTTAAACAGTGTACATGTACATCTATAAGTGGATTTAATGTACTTGGCCTAAGCTTTTTGATTGCTTTTTTACAGTGCATGTTGTCTCACTAAACCTATCCCACTCAACTTTGAAACTACATTTCTTGGCTTTCTGGGCTTTCTTGGCTTTTTAATGAAGATTTTTGCGTGTTTTAATGGGCTTTTTGATATCACGAGTAAATCAAGGTAAGTTATTTGAAGAATGAGCCACTTTAATTAATGGGTACATTTTTGTCCCTCGAGTCAATGAATGCCTTCTACATAGCATAGTTTTCTTGAACAGTGGAACCTCCAGTGAAGCTTCTAGTGGTGTCAGAAGTGGGATAGAACTTGGTGACATTCAGACAAGATTGGCCGTGGCAGAGAAGGATATACGCCAGCAGTCCCATGCTGCAGGCCAACCTTATCAAAACCAAAGTGCAGAACAAATGACTTCTCTCACCTGTGAAAGGACGCAGCTTTGTCCATACACTATGCACCAAAAGGACCTACATGTAGTACTGTTGCAGTTGGGCCAAGTGAAGAGAAGCAAAGTACAGTCTGTAAAGACTCGACTGCTTCACGAACGCAAAAATCTATCAAATTACAACTCCATATGCCACAGAAGCCAGAACCAGCTACAGAACCAAGTGCAATAAAGCTTGAAACAACTCATTCCAAAGTGAAACACAGTGGAGTATCCTTCGGGCAGCCCCTGAGGGGGAGACTGTAAATCCTCACGGCCAATCCTTTGGTTTGGAAGTCAGCCTTCCCACCGATACAGAATATACCCCTCAGAGTCTATCAGTAGAAACCAGTACTATCAGAGAGTCACAGCAGGAACAAATGAAAACGAGAGTCTCCAAACCCAAAGAACAGCCAGCGTTGAGAAAAATGCATTTGTCAGGTCTTCACCAAAGTCAGCTGGGGTAAAGGTTGCTGCCATCACCATGGGAGCAACTCAGCAACTCGGCTGCTTGAATCAGGAGAAAGAGGCAAGATTCCCATCGTCTCATCCCCAGCAGTTGTACCTTCCCCAAGCCCACAAGTTGAGCCAGCTTGTTAAAATTGCCTGATTCAGGGACCGGTGGGAGAAGATATTTTCCCATCAAGATGTATATTTTTGTGTTGAAAGTCATAAATCAGTCGAGAACAAATGGAACAAAGAAAAAAAATCAGTAAAATAACTTTAAAAATTCTGAAGAGGGAGCATGTGCCAATGACCCCCCCTCCCGGTCTTCTAGTGGCAATTCAGTTGAATACAGAGATATTTACAGGCATTTTGAGAATACTCACAATACTCATAAGGATAAAACTTGTAGGATGTGCTCATAAGATAAATTTCTACGCCAAAACCAACGCAGAACTGCAAATAGTATTCATTTTGATGTTCTCCCAAACACCTTATAACCTTGGCTGATATATTTTCTGGTTAATAAATTCGAACAGCACTTTACAACTGCATGTTTTATTGATTGCGTGCTTTATCCCCATCTTCCCCTATCCATAATGAGAAATTGCGCAGCTGGGGTACATTTTTATGGGGAGGGCATTTGGCGGGCCCTTTTTTCTTGAGGAGGCACTCGGTGGTTCGGTCACAGATAAAACACCGACCCAGGTGGACCAGCACCAGACCTTTTCCTTCTCCAATTTCTGGTGGGGGGGGCAGGCTTCCTAGTTACGCCCACTTGATTACAGATGACAATTAACTGGAAAATCTTTTTTTTTAAAGTCTGTTCTGCCACCCCCACCCCTCGATCGTATACTGCAAACGACCTCATAATAACTCGTTACAATAATCTCCGCCTATGGCTACAAGGCTGTGCCGAAGTCGCAAACGGAAGGGATGAGGTTCCCAGGAAGATCTACAATCCTAGCCAAATCTCATGGGCCCTCACCGCCAGGCCCCCTCTCAACGTTCAAGGGCTCACTGCGCGGTATGTGCTCCAGCTCGACGGAGATGACAGCACTGACCGGGGGAGTGGGGGACCTAGAAAGGGTATGGGTATTGACAATTTTTGTCCAGGACTGTAGCTTCAAACCTACGCCCACTGTTAAATGTGAAACTTTTGTAGGAATCAGTTACCCGCATTCAGTTCAGTGTGACAGAGAGGTCTTGTATACGCCAATTTGGTTGCGAGTGCATGGGCTTATTGTTTACATTTCTCCATGACTATTACTAGCCACAAAAACGCATTAGTGTTTTGTTTTAGCAATAAGTGAGAGCAAAGTACTTTACCAGCATTCCACTTGCTTTTGGAAGGAAGGGGAAGGCATTGTTTTTTTTAAATCGCTTTTCATTACCTTTGTCTTTGCGAGTTCTTTTTGGGGGGCGTGGCCACGTTACATCCCACCCTGGATTCGGACTGGGGAGAGTAGCTCGAAGGGGAACACAATTCAAAATGTGCCACTTCAGAGGAAGCGCCGCTAAGAAACTTCTAACGTATGATTATTATCCTTAGTCGGACGTAAAAATAGAGTCCTTCATTTCATTGCGTTTCCAAGTTAGATCTTACCTAGCAAATGTGCAGTTTATCCACATTATACATAATCAAATAGAAAACAACCGTATATGAGGCAAAGTAAACTCGTAGTTCGGAGAAAACTTGAAAATTCACGGTGGAAATAACATTCGGCACGTTTTCGGCCATGCATCAAAATCACACGTTGACACACGTTTACACATACGTTGCACAGTAAAAGCTATCAAACGAGGGCGTCTTATAAGGGATATGGATGCAGGCCAATAAATAGGCCGGAAACTGCTTGCGCGGGCCAAATTAGAATTTGTAATGCACTCAAATTCTCTACGAAATAGAGCATTTTGTGGCCCATGAACTTGAAGATTTGTAGAAATGACAGCTTTAGGCGGGCAAAGAGATTAAGAGAATACCAGCTTGCGTCGGAGTGAGATTTGGAAGAAATCGGTGCCTGAAAAGTTACGGTCTATTTTTCGTGAACTGTAGGCATCGATATTTGAAAATGGTGAGGGGCTTCAAGACTGCTGCATTTTAGGGGTGACCTTCCGTGGAAAAAAGTGTCTTCAGAAGTCATCGATTAATGAATGGATATTTGAAAAGAAAATGAAAAATCAGTAAACGGGGCTTTAATTTGACGTGCGTCTCAAACACCTGAGAAACTCGTGAGTAGCTTTCCAGATTTTTTAAAGTTCGGGTATTTATCACTGTTGGCTATGGCAGTTTACTTTGTGGCATGCAACCTCATGCTAGCAGCCAAGTCGAGCGCAACGACAATGTATAGTGCGTACTGCAGTACTGGCTGAAGGAATGGCTGATCAGGGAAGAGCAACGTAGGTGCGACTTGATTCAAGTCTACCGAGCCACGCACTGCCACGCTTGAAGCATGCTTGAAGTGACATGCCAGCTCACATTTCCGCCAGTTTGATGATAGCCAGTTGCGTAACTTTATGAAGGGCTAAATGTCCGGGGGTGCGAAGGTGCACACTTTTTTTTTCAAAGATGCACCACAACAAAATGATCTGCTCTTAAAACGCCAATTTCTGGAGTTCATTTCGACGGAGATTATTCACAGATTTCAAATTGGGGGAGGGCACCCCGTTACGCCACTGTGGCCAGCTCTCACCCTGCTCTCTCAGTAGTACATGTACAGTACATGTACAGTGTACAGCACTTCAGTTCGCCGCGCCCAGCACTTACGCGCAGCTAGTTTGTAATGTATGCTTGAACAGGAGGCTATGAATAAACGGTCAACGCGCATGCGACTTGCCAATTTCAGAAAACAAGATGGCGACGCATAGCCGAGAAACGTGATTTAGCACGTTTGGAAAGTTTGTGTAAAAACACGACGGCTAACACTTAAGATGGCACTTTCAAGCTCTGTAAGTGCATTTGTCAATCAGAACAAGTTTGCTTGATTTGGTCATTGGACAATTTTCATAAAGTTAGTGGCTGTCCTAGCTTCTCATTGGTCCGCCAGGCCGCCTACGACGACAACGGCGGTCCATGTGGATGTGGAATGCCGGCCATGTTTTCAGGCACTCCAGACCAGTGTGGTTCGTTGAACCATATTTGAACCACACACAGTTCTGGGGGTAGTCAGGCCCAGCAAAAAATGGGTTCCACATGTCCCCGACAGGAATGATTGATTGCTGGCGGGAAGTGGTGTTCTAGCTGCCCAAGCTGGGGTCAAAATTCAAACCACAGACATGCATGACATGACAGTCACATAGCCCCACTAGTGTGGCAAGGACTCTCACTCCCAATCCATCCTTAGCCACACATCCGTGTACGCAATTTCGTGTCGGCGTACTGAACATTTTCGGCGCACCCACTTATCGTGGGCGCAATTTCTTTTGCATACGAACATGATCCTTGAACTTTCCGTTTTCTAAAAGCCATTTATTGAATGATTTCACTCACGTTATTCAGATATTTTCCAGGGGCTAGACATGACAGAGCCGTTTCTTACTAGACTTAGATTTAGTTTTCTTGTTTTGAAGTGATCTTTCAAGTTGGAGAGGATGTCATGATCATAAGAAATATTTTGATACAAGTGTGGGCCTAAGTTTGGACTCAGTAATTCCATTGGACTATGCAAAGCAAAGAAAAATCGATTTGAACATGGTAAACACTGTTAAACTAAAGCAGGGATATTTGAAATTTGAGATGTATAGGATTTTTAGTATAGGTGTATGTGTAATCATAGAGGAAGGATTGAACTGTGATACTCAAAAATGAATGTGGATTTTAACTGAGAAGCTTAAAATTCATATTTTCTTGAAATGTTTGTTTTTATTCATGTTTATAAAATTTGCCACTTAAATTAGCCACTTTGACAAATGATGCAGTTTGATGTGTCTGGCAGAGTTTCTAGCCAAAGTAGGCTGGGGGATAGGATTAAAGCACTAAAGGTTTTGCTATTTATTTGGCATTTTTGGCCGACATAGAGGTTATCTCTTATGGCGGGGTTGAAGGGCAAGGGCTTTGTAATCACTAGGATAGGCTTGATTCATTCATTGGGATTGACAATTTGCATTCAGTGTAACTTTCATTAGAACTAACAAAGAACAGCAGGCCAAGACACCAGCAATGGATAACCTCTATTTGACCGTGACCTGATACTGATGTGTTTTTGCTTTCTTTGCTGGCTCACGACTTGAGCGAGGACTGATTTAGGGGATGTAAAATTTGTACCGTTATGAATCTTCTATGGTTCTATTTCCTTCATGTCTACTGTAGTTACATTTGCAACGTCTGACTGTCAATTCAAATCCTTCATGTTACCTCAGCATGAGACTTGGAAGCTGATTATGTGTGTTCTCTTTCTCATGAACAGGGAATCAGTTTTGGGGACTTCCAAGATATTGAAGACGAAGAGTATGAGAATCTGTTCGGTTCTCTTAAGAAGCCAATACACAAAAAATACTTAGAGGTGAGAATACCACACAACCAAGCACTGTTGATATATTGATATTATCGATATGGATTTAAAATCAATATCGCCGATGTTAGTTATTTGGTAATGTCAATATATCGAAAATATCAGATTTTCGAGGAATATCGAAGATATCGAAACTTTGAAAACCTCATTATTGAAAAAATACCAAAAATATCGCTACTCAGGAACAAATTTTATTAAAAGGAAGAAAGTGCATCGTCACATTACTGTAATTTTTGATAAGCCCTAGCTTACCTTGGTTCTAACGCTAATGTCGTTTACCTTTTACACACATAACATGCATTTGACATATTCACTTCTGTATTCTCTAGTGTTACCATGGACCAAGCGTAAATACAACATTGGCATTACTGGGCACAGTGCACGTACATGCAGCCAACTTGTATGTAGTCAACTTTACCTCTTGAGGAAAAACTAGCACATGGGTCACAGCAATAGATGCATTGACGCCAACCCCTATAGAGTGCACTTGCGTGTGTGTTGTATGATTTCGTTGAGTCAAATGTACTTGTACATGTACAGTACGTATACTCTACATTTACTGTATCGTGCGTTTACATGGTCGAGTTTTTGATAGCTAGTCAGGTACATGTAGCTTGCAATGAGGTAAACTTGCAGGGTAACATACAGTTACTATGTTCTACTCTCTTAATTTTTTCTTACATAAGTTAATGGTGCATGTAACTTTACAGAAGTCATGTAAACTTTTTCAATTGCATGCACTCGTGATGCACATATTTTTTCTAATTCGAAGCCTGGTTGCAGTTGGTATTCTCTATTGACACCAGTCTACAAACTCCACCCTTATTTGCATAATCATAAATATGCCTTGCCACTCTGAAGAAACATAATTTGTTGATAATATCTAAAATAACAATGATTGATGGGACATTTCAGATTTTATCGATAATATTGATATAAAAACTGATATATCGATATCGAGGAAGATACAATATCGACGGTTCCTACATGCAACAGAAATTTTGCTATTATAAACGGGTCATACCTTCATAGCTGTGCCCTTGCAAGCTTTTTGTTGCTACATGAAGACATAAGTTCCTTCAAAGGAAACAGCTAAAGGTTACATAACGATTTTTTTAAAAGGTGTGTAAAATTAGTAAAAGTGAAGAATTTTTTTTCTCTCAGCTACCATGGAACGAAGAAGCTTACATACGAGAGGCCATTGCAAACACCATGCAAGGTAAGAATTTTAAGTTCAAAGCAATAATACATTAATATTGATCGATTGATAGCTTTTACTGTAGTCACACAGGAAAGAAGGAAGTAGATCATTGGTGATTGACACCAGTATAATTAACCCTCCAAGCTTGATCAGTGGCCACCCTGTCTTAGGATGTGCAATCTTTATAAGTTACTAGGAAAGTAGTTACAAAAACTTTCCTTTTTTATAATTTTAACAATGCTGCAGTGGGCCCTGTTGACACCAGCGTAGATGCATCCTTGCCAGGGTTTCCTTTGCAGCAGCAGCAGCAGCAGCAGCAGATGTTGCAGCAGCAACAGTTGCATCAGATCAACCTGCATTTGCAACAACAACAGTTGCAACTGCAGCGACAACAGGCGCAACAGCAGGCTTTTCAACAGCAACAGCAGATTCTGCAGTATCAACAAGAGCAGCAACAGCAACAAAAACAGCATGGCCTGCCTGATATGCAGGGGTACCTGCCCACCTCCTCTACCAGCAGTACTCAAGCTCCACCTCCAAATCAGGCCACACACATCTACACACAATCAACACCGCCTGAACACCTTGATGTGGACGCGCAAGGACAAATGATGTCATCAGACGAACGTGCAGAAATTATTGCAAGACATTTAGCAACCCAAGGCCTTTATCCTACAGTGCAGCAAGGACAACTAACAGACGAGTCAATGCAACCTCCTCAAGCTACCAGTGATCAGATAACGCCCGATGAAGCTTCAAGGAGTTCAGATGGGCAAACTTCTGAGTTACCGGACAAAAAACGCCGGAACAAGAAAAAGCGTGATCCCAGCTATTATGTCAACTACTATAGTGATGCGAAGCAGCACAGTAGAACAGAGACTGCCTACTATGCAGACAATGAGAGTAGCGGTAGTAGCAGTGGAGCCTCCAGTGAAGCTCCCAGTGGTGTCAGAAGTGGGATAGACCTTGGTAACGTTCAGACAAGATTGGACGTGGCTGAAAAGGATGCATGCAAGGAGTCCCAAACTTTAGGCCAACCCTTTCAAAACCAAAGCGCACAACAAGTGACTCCTCTCCCCTCTGACAAAAAGGACACTGCTTTGTCAACACACTATGCACCAGAAAGAACTAGTACTGTTCCAGTTGAAGCAAGTGAAGTGAAGCAGAGTGCAGTCTGTAATGACTTGCCTGCCACTCAAATGCAAAAATCTATCAACTTACAACTCCATGTGCCACAGAAGCTGGCACCAGCTACAGAACCAAGTGCAATACTGACTCAAACCACACCTTCCAAAGTGAAACACACTGAGGAATATCCAAGAGCTAAGGCAATCCCCGAGGGGGAGACTGTCAATCCCCACGGTCTGTCCTTCGGATTGGAAGCCGGCCTTCCCACCGACACAGAATATGCCCCTCAGAGTCTACCAGCAGAATCCAGTACTGTCAGAGAGTCACAGCAGGAAAAGCTGAAAGCAAGCATCTCCAAACCCAAAGAAGAGCCATTGTTGAGTAATGAGCAGTGGCCAGGTCCTCAAGAAAGCCAACCGGAGGTGAGCACTGCTGACATTGCCCCCGAAGTGACTCAGCAAACTCAGCCTCCAGAACCAGAAGAGGGAGCCAAGACTCCCACTGTCTCATCCCCAGCAGTTGTACCTTCCCCCAAGCCCACAAGTTGGGCCGGCTTGTTCAAATCCCCTGCTTCCGGGATAGCAGCCCCACCTTCAGACACTCCATCTCCCGTCCAAGGAGAATCATCCCAAGCAGAAACCAAAGTGGCAGTGCAGTCAGAGACTGAGGACAAGACTCCAGTAACTATGGATAAAGATCCCCGGGCTAAAGAATTGGGAGGTATATTTACAGCAGTGTCTCACAAAAACTGAATTTTTAATTTTTTTTTGAGAAAGCAATTAACATACTTTATATATTGGAACATTATGAAAAAGAGTTTTCAGAATGCATGTTTTCATGGATGCATTGATTTCCCAACACTCTTTGACAACAATACCCTTCTATGAATTCGTCATATTTATTAACAGGGTTTTTTTCTCATTTGAGGCCTGTCAGTGCTTCAATCAAGGGTCAAGAAAGAGTCACAGTGTCATTTGTCAGTCGTTTGTGTTCTATCATTTTACCCCCAGGGGCTTTGAGTCGCGTAACTCTGAACCACCGTGCTATGTACATCTTGCCAAGAGGTTTGAAGAACATTGGTAATTGGTGCTATGTCAACAGCGTATCCTTTCCAGCAGCAGACACTTAAGGCCTTTCAAAAGAAATTTTAATCGCCAAGCCTGAAGTAAAGAAACTTTTAATTTCTTTGACGCTGTCGCATGTAGTAATTGACGTAAAGTTTTCAAGTGATTAAATTTTTCACAGCCTTTTTGTTTTGCAACTTCATGTTTTTCTCCTATGTATGAAAACAATGTGACAGCCTTAAGTGTATTGAAAAGTGCACTTTAAACAAAAAAAAATTTGAATTTCCACTTTTCCAGATAATGGAGAGCACTGTGGTTGCAATGTCAGGCAGGGAAGACACCATTCATTTAATGGGTTTTTCTCTCCAAAAAATGGACAAAAATGTTCCAGTTGAAAACATGTCTGAGAAAAGGTTACTTATTGGATTATTGCCATGTACTTACATAGTGGGGCACTAGAGGAAAAGGAAATTTTTAGCAGCAAAACATGAGAAATTCCTGCATTTCTCTATGCTCAAAGCAGTGTTAATGTGTAGGTTTTCTCGCAGGGACACCATCACGGTTTTGCTTATGAATATGGATGTAGTCATTTGCATAAAAAATCTAAAGGCACCAAAACAATCCTTTAAAATAGCAAAAGACAATTTAAGAATCAGCGTGAGACATAAAGGTGCATTTCAAGGGTTGTACTAAAGAAATTGCATTGTACAGAAGCTTTTAAGCACTTGTAGCTCATACTTTACCTTCCAGCCTGTTACTGTTATCTGCTTTTATGCAGTTATTTATTTTGAAATGAAATCAAACGTTATTTGCAGTATATTTCGTTATTATGATCATGTCAATAGCGTGATCCTGTTGTCTGGTCATGTGTATGACTGTTACGGATATGTATGATTTGACCCAGTCAACCTTCATAATGTGACCCTTGACCTTCATGGCCCAGATCCTGCAAGCTTTACTGGCCTGTCCACCCTTCTATCACCTGATGAAGTATGTGCCGTTCTTTCCTATGCAGCGAGGGCCCAGTTCAACTCCCATGCTGGACGCCATGTAAGTTCTACCAACTTTCCTTCAGCACTGGCTTTTGGGCCTCCTCTTTTGCTTTTTTGTAAACTTTTGAGGGGACACATGGGATGCCAGATCCAAAAGGAAAGAGGAGTTATAATTGATAGGCTTGTGTGGACACCATTTTAGGATTAATGTGTTTTGTAAGGTGGTTTGGTCAACGAAAGGTGATTTGGAATCGATTTTTGAACAGTGCCCTTTGGTCATGTATGGGAGGAATGGTGATTGCATACGAAGTGAATCTTTCAGGGAGCTGTCAGTTTCTGAGTTTAGTGTCTTTATGATGGCTGAGGGTTTGCATTAATTTATCTGCATTTTTTCAACAATTTAGGGCAGAATTGCCCATATATGTTGTGTAGATATTTGCATTCTTCTGTAAAGATCTCTCATTGAACCCAACTCCTGTCACCGTTTCTTGGTAGGAGGTGTCCAAAGTCCTCCAAACTTCATTGCTGCAGTTAAACAGAAACAAACGGCACATGCTATGAACAAAATTAGGAATATCTTTGGTCTTAAGAGGCCTCGTGTGCCAAAGCTGTACATAGCTGAATATTGAAAGAAAGACGAAGCCATGGGACTGTTTTCATTGTTAAGATTAGCAAAGCTATAGATAATTACGTTGCACTAAAAAAAATCTCTCCCCTTTTTGGAAATTAATTTGTGTCCAGGGTGGAGCTGGTCAGAGAGTTCTCGGAGCAGAGCTCCCGAAACATACCCAAGAAAGGTAGTGTGGACATCAAACCTGGGACAGCCTTTGAGCCTAGGGGGGTCTATCAGATGATGGCTATGGCCAACACCTCCATGTCTATCAAGGTAGGAGGTCTGTGAAATTCAAGATGTTTATGATGTCCCTGAGCAAGGCAGTTTGCAACAATACGTGAGATGTGTGTCTATCTGTGTTTGTACCGGAGCCAAATTTTAATGCTGCTTTTGCTTGCAAGAGGACTTTTTCAGCCCTTGAGGCAATTATCAGGGCCCAGTTTCATGATTATAAATGGAGTCATTCCTTCCTACTCACTGAAATAGCTTTCTGCTCTTTTACTTCCTTGTCAGCGTAAAATGACGAATTCTTAATCACGGAAGAAAAATCTGCAATAACAGTGCCTTTCATTGATTGGAAAGGAATTTTGGCTTGTGAGCATGTACACATCCTGTAACTAAGCATTCTAAGCTTGTAGGATTCCTGGAAGAGTTTCTTCAAGTGGTCTAAATAAATAGTAGTTTATCAAGGCCATGATGAATCGCCTGTCAGATAGCCCTGAGCAATCAAATTTTCGTTTGGGCTATTAAAATTCTGATGAGTTGTGCCCATTCTGGCAAGTCCAGAAAAGCTTACCTGCATTAGTAAACCAATTGTTTTATGTGCTAAAGGTTAACATTGAACATCAATTATAATTCCAATATAATAATAAAAAAAATATTCCACTTGTGTTCCAGTCATAAGGGCTAACTTCACCCCACATTGCCCCATGCACTGGCGCAGCTGTCATCAACGTCGATCTAAACTAACACCAAATTCTCTCAGCTGATCAGGGTTTCCAACGCACATGTTCTGAAACAGTGTATACAGTTGGCTGAGAGCACCACTTTTCACTTTTCAGAAATTTTGTAATCCAGTCAGAATTACACTTATTAATAGATTCAGTAATGGGGTCGTCATGTCAGTCATTTGTTGGATCGTAATTATTTGGGTGTCAAAAAAGTTTGCAGTAAATATAATTTTTGTCACCTATATTAGCAATCAAAAGTTTACGATAATAGTTAATCATCGTACAGTGCATAAAGGTATTAGAAACTCAATTATAATACAATGTTGGATTCCTTATCCAAGTGGCTTATAATGAAAATTCTTACACAAGAAATGTATTCCAACCTGGGGCCCTGGTTGCTGAACCATGTTTGTTCATCGCCACTGTCAGTTGCATGTACACTCGCTGAAAAAGATGCACTTCTCTGTGTTTTGTAAGGGGTTAGGTGACTCTTAAATTTGATACAATATCTTTTAGTTACTTTTAAAATTCAGTATGTAATGTTTTTTTCAGCCTGTGACAGATTTTATTTTAGCTTGCTCTGTTTACTCGCGAACATGGCAGTATTTTTTGTATTAATGTTAATTAAAGACTGCTTGCATGCAGTATTCCTAACTTAAATAACCATAATAATCGTGGATTCTGAGAAATCTTGAGCAGTGTTGATCCAATTGGGTCAAGCAAATTTATGGCGTGGCCTGCCCCATCGGGCAAGCTAAAAAAAAATTTGTCACTGCCTGGGTTTATCGGAAGTCACGAATTCCATGCTCAGCAGCACCGTTGTAGTATGCCCCATGTTGTTCTGAAGTGTAACAAAATGTTAGTGTTTTAAATCAGAATCCTGAATACAGAACAGCCTTTTTTCGGTATGTTTTCATGCAACATCTCCCGTTGGTAATTTCTGTTTGGCAATACATGTTTTTGCAGCAAGGGCATCAGGAAGACGCAGAGGAATTCCTGGGTTGTCTGTTGAATGGGCTACACGAGGAGATGCTGGCTCTCATGAAGTACTATGCCCCAGCAAAATATGGTAAGCGACAGTAAATGATAAGAACTCAAGACTTTGCATCTTCCTAGGGTTTGCGCATAAGCAAAGTTGTTACGGTGCAGGGACTGCACTCGTGCTGTTGTCCACAGGCAGGAAGCTGTTACTGGTAAAATTGCATGTGCACCTGAAGTCGAAGGCCCTGTCCCAATCACTCAGCTGTGGCTTAAAATTATACACGAGTCCTTACTACTGGCTGCGGCTACTCCCAATAGGGTCACATGTAATTTCAAGCCACAGCCCAGTAATTTGGACACGGCCTAAGAATACACCACAAGTGTGGTACCACTGCAGTAATGCCATCTCCTTGGATGAGTCTACAGTCAAACGCGCAAACACTCTGTAACACTTATGAGTGTTCATAACCATCCGTCATTGCCGACGAACTCACGAAAGTTTTTTCAAAGAAACTCTGCGGTTCATTTCTTCAGGAGATGCCAGTGGTTCACAGATTGCCAAGGCCAATGGCGTGCCCGTCGCCAACCACAGCGAGACAGGGGCCGAAGAGAAAAACGAGGATGATGATGCTGAAGATGAATGGGAGCAGGTGGGGCCACGAAATAAAAGCAGCATTACTCGCGTGGTGAGTGAAATGATAATAAGAGGGCCTACTGGGCTTGATTGTTACTTACATGTAGGTACAAAATATGCAATATTAGTTGGTTCTTGTGATTATAGAAACATACCTGTAACAAGTCAACACTGAAATTCACACACAACACAGAAAATCTTTTAAACATTAAACTGAATCTAAATTTCACGATTATCAAAACTGAATTGCATTTAAAATGGTCCAAAATGTAATGCTAAAACTGAGAGATCTCATGTAGGTAGTTGTCAGATACTTTCATTTCTTTCAGTTCTCTGATTATTTTAGGAGAAACACTGCAGAACGTTTCTCAGTTGCACTGATCAATTGATACTCCATAATGGTGCTGCTGAGCTCACACAAAGCTTTTAGCCGAATAATTGCCCAGGGAAACCACTCACGGGCAGCATGCACCACACCAGCAGTTGGGCAAGGAATCAATTTCTGTCAACGGCAAAATCTCTGCTCAGGAAGTTGCTGAGGTGTGATAGCGAATAAACAGCATTTGGTCCGCTGAAATCTTGTATTTCCACAGCAGCATAATGTGCAACTGGCTTGTTTCCAAACATGTAAATTAACCATGAGTGTAACATTGTTGTTCAGGCTCTGTCTAAAATGGATGGAAAAAATCTTCCGTTATTATATGTTAATAGAAGTTCCCTTGTCAATGCTGCAGGAGTTTATTGGCTTGTAAAGCTTTCTGATTTCATGATTTGCAGGCTTATTTCAATCGCTCACCACTGTACGACATCTTTGGAGGTCAGATGAGGTCAGCCCTCCACCAGCAAGGCTCCAAGGAGTCTGCCACTCTCCAGCCATTCTTCACGTTGCAGCTGGATATTCAGGTAGGAGTCTAGGTGCTGTGCACAAAGTAGCACTGTAGCTTAATATGAGTTTATTATGTAGGTTAACACTTCAACATAAGAGCCTTTCATATTCATTGTGATCAAGTTTTTAAACAGTTCAATTAAACCACTTTTCATTGTGCATCATCAGCTTAGCATTGATGTAGTCATTTCTCTTCAATTATATCCTAACTTCCTGAGATGTGTTTTTGCAAGGAACCTTCCAAAGTCTTCCAGAATCCTCCACGGTGTAGAAAACCATCAGCATATTCTTTGGGCTAAAATTGTCCAGGCTCTACCTTCTTAAATCCCCCAATTCTCCTCAGTGCATATAACAGGGCCATGAGAATTCAGCTTTATAGCTGATTTCGGCTGTTTTGTTTAGATTTTGAATTTCAGCTTTTTTGTACACCTTGTCTGCACAAAAGTATGGGAACTTTCACATTTCGGCTTTTTGCTAGCTGTTGTCAGCTTTAATTTTAAGTCGCCACTCAAACTCCGATATAACCATTGGAATGTACATTCCATGCACCAAACAGATCACTGGCCAAGTTGCACCTCCCTGAATCCTACAAAATCTTCCAAACCTCTTGGTAGATTTTGAAGAATAACATTTATTTTTTTTAGTTTTTAGATTGAGCTGTGCAGGAAGGGAATGATCATCTTGACTGTAGATTCAACCTCCAAGGCGAAGTCTCAGCTTTTATTTTTGTTATTGCTTTGTTCATCAGCTTAAATCATGGTTATTTGTTTCCCTGTGCTAGTCTGATAAGATCTGGTCAGTCAGTGATGCCATTGAGAATCTGGCCAGCAGGGAGGCTCTTCATGGATTTACATGCAACAAGACTAAACAGGAGGTAGGGAACAAAGATTGCAACACCACATCCACATCTTGACTATTGGTGAATTCCATTTATGCTTGAAGGAAACATGTTCAACTTTTTCCCCTCATTGTCCTGAGGGTCAGGTTGGTGTAATGGCTCTTTCCTTCCACCTCTGCGGCCTGGGTTCAAATTGCTCCCAAGTCAACATGTTGATTGGGTTTTCAAGCCCTATCTGATTTCACAGGGTTTCCCTGGAGACATTTGTCTAAGGTTTTTCCCGCCCTCCTCTAAAACTGAACGTTTCTTCATCAAAGATGGTTCTAAATAAACAAAAAGTAAACTGCTGCTCAGTGACAAGTGATTGACAGGTTTTCATCCGGCTCTTGTGCAGGTTGAAGCATCCCGTCGTATCACTCTCGAGGAACTGCCTCCTGTCTTGACACTTCACCTGAAGCGATTCGTCTATGACAAGTCGGGTGGATGCCAGAAAGTCATGAAGAAATTGGAGTATGGAGTGGAACTGGAGATCAACAGAGGTGGGTACAGAGGCAACAATCAAACATTTTCCCTGGTCATTTTGAACTGAACATTTAAGAGTAACAGTGCGAGTAACTTCAGACTTTGTTTTGATGCGTCTTTCTCTTTTGTTCAGAGTTGCTGTCTCCAAACATCAGGTCCAAGGTTGTGTTTGCCCAACGAACATACAAGTTATTCGCTGGTAAGAATCTCTTCAAACCAGAAGTTCATTTTAAAAATTATTTAAAGTAAAATGTTACTGGTATGTTTTTTTAGATATTGTTATGACTCTATGAATTGACCTTCGAGCATACTTTTCACCGTATTTCTCATTTCTATCAGAAGTATAAATATGAACAGTGGCCAGATTGACTGTTTATAAATTAATATTTATGAAATGAATGTCGTGAATAGAGATTTCACAAAGCCATGTAGCATCAATCTGGCCATGTTTTTCATTGCAAAACTCACCGCTGTATGTGGCACTGATATCCACTTTTTGTAGAAATTACATGTTCTCCACATGGTTACTGAAAGCTTACAACTGAGAACGCACATAGAAATTCAAATTCAACGTGAAGTCTCTCTCTGACCCAATTCCTGGCCACTTCGAACCTTTCACAATTGATTTCTCTGCAAAGTTTACAGCTGTTTTTCGTTTTCATTTTTGCCCTGCAGTGGTGTACCACACAGGTAAGGAGGCCTCTGGTGGACATTACATCACCGATGTCTTCCACGCCGCCAGTAACAGTTGGTTGCGTCTTGATGACAGCGTGGTGAAGCCATTGCGGACTCACCAGGTCACCAAACCGCTAGCTGCCTACACACCCTACCTCTTGTTCTACAGACGACGCGATCTGATCTAATGGAACACTTAGGTAATAATGGTACATGCACATACTAAAGAGGGCAGTGTTCGGCCAAGTAGTGAAAGGTCACTGCATTTCACGGGTACCGGTGCACTGTGAAAACCAGTTCATGCATGCCCGTGAAGGGTTTGGTTATCAAAAGAGCATTTTAACTGCTTCCTGGAACCTCCAGTGTGTATATTTTCAGGAGTTAAAAAGGAATGGGAACCGGTTGAGATATGACTGTGCACCAGGGAACCATTTTTTGTTTTGTTGATAGTGTTTCACATTTTGCAAGTAATAGGGCTCTTGCACAGAGTCCATTAGTGTCGAAAATGGATTTTTGTGTGAAGTTTCACAGATTCTGAGTTTTTCTGGAATGGAATTTAAAATGCCTTTTTTAAAGGTGTATAATTTTGTCTCAGAGCAGTTGATTTCTTTTATTTAAATTTAATATATCTGTTGATACAAAATGACAAACCGTGACTGGACAAAAGACCAGTGTGGCTTAAAATATTCTTTTCCCCTTAACTTCCAGTGGGATGTTTGTTTATGGAGGAACTGGTCAACTTGAATATTTGATTGACCATACATCTGAGACTACTCAATAGCAAATTCACAATGACAATTTGTGATGCCATGTCAAAATACCTGTGTCGTGTATATAAAGCACAAGATGAGGGGGTTGGGATTTGTATCATGAGTTGGGATTTGATAAAGAGACACTGGCTTTGCGTAAAAAGGAAATCCTTTTGATCTGCCAGGGTATGCCACTAATAGTTGTACAGTATGGAATTATTTGTAAAGTTTAAAAATTAAGGAAATGATGAAAATAAATATCGGCTAGCATTTTAAGTGCCTCTTGATCACAATAATTAAATTGCAATTTTGGTAAGATTTTGCTTGGATGGGAACAGTGTTCTAAGGTTATTGAGTGTTTGCATTCCATCTTACAGAAGTTCAGCTCTAAATCTTGTCCTTTTTTTCTGGCTTTTCTTTGAATATATCTTGAATTTTTGTCTGTGGACTTAGAAACATTGGACATTGACCTTATTGGATTGTGTGGACCTCGTCGTGGTCTTCCTGTGTATATAGTACTTCTGAAGAAAGAAGCATTAACCCTAACCTTCCTCAATCCTCCAAAATCCTTCGGGCGGTTTTGGAGGATTGAGGGTGGATGGCAAAAGTGCATGGCTTATTGCGAAGGATGCCATGTATGAAGGTCGTAGGTTTGACGTTGGTTGTTTTTGCTTAGTCGTGCATAAATTCAGCCCGATATTTCTTTTGAATCAACCACACTGCTCAAGAATGCCATTCGCGCTGCCTCGACGTAATGACAGGAATTGCCAGAGGATTTTGAAGGATTGGGGCAGCAGGCACACCTCCAAGTAATATTGTCTGGAAATTTTGGAGGATTTCAGAGGATTGAAGGAAAATCTAATTTTGTCACCCCCCCAAATTGGAGGATTTGGGAGGATTGAGGGGGGTCCCTAGCGAAAAGGGCTAGGGTTAATGTCCAGTAGGGGGCATCTCAAAAAGTCAGAACTTAACCTGAAAAGTGGTTTGTTCCAGTCAGGAACATCCAGTGTTCCTTTACAGAACAGTGCATGTTCCAGAAAGGTACCAGCAGTCTATGCTGTGTGTACACCAACTCGGGAATGGCATCAGGAGCACAAGGTTTTCCATTTTAGTGGGAACAGGAACGTTCCGTCGTTCCAACTTTTGAGGTGTTTCCCAACATATAGGGTGACATTACATTGTATAAATATTAATGAGATATTGATTTCTCTGAGTAGGGTTTTTTGTTCACTGTTTTTGCTCTTTAACTTTTTTTTTTCCTTGGGAAGGAAATTGTATCTAGAGACTCAATAATTAAAGTAAGTTGTAACATAAAGTACGCATAGTTTAATTTGAAACAAGGTGATATTTACAGGCTGTAATATGTATAAAGTATGTGCACTTCTCTGTGCACAATGGATACAAAGAGGGAGTAACCAATTGACTTCTACAGTTTCAGTGTTAGTTGGTGTTTGTAAGGTCTAGTTGGTGCATTGTTGATCTTGCTGAGAACAGCTTTGGAGTTTCTAGAAAACAGCAAGATCTAGAATTGTTGAAAGTTGTACCCGAGAGATGAGTCAGGATTTGTGTTCCACCCCATGGTCAGTAGTGGGAACTGACATTACAAGAAACCTACTTTGCTTGAGGTTTGCTGTTCAGTCTATATAATCATTAGCCAACATTCCGACAAGAAAGTATGAAGGGAAGAAAGTTCTTGTATTCCGATAAATTTCTTTTTCCTTCCTAACAGCTTATTAATCAAGGACATGGTCTGAAGCCAAAGGTTCAAAGTAAGCTTCGGTAAATTTTACTCTTTGTGGGGGCATTCATTTTCTTCCTAGATAACCTGCTGTACACATGAACCATCCATTTCAAGCTTCGTGAAGAATTTTAACTTTGCATTTTATCATTTCTGTCTTTGTAGTCACCATCAATTTTTTTTCCCCAGCTGATCTGTATTTTTGTCGTGAAATTTCTCTGAATCAGGTTATTCCTGTAAAATATTGCCTTGTCATTTTATGTTTTTCATTTTTTAATGGATAGGTAATCCCAAAGTTTTGTTCAAGCTTAAAGAACGTGCCATTGGTTTCCCAGATTTTTGCAGGGGCAGAAAACATCCTGGAGAAAAATGCTTGGAAGGTTTGGGGCTAACGTTTCCATTTTAGGTACAAGCATTATTTTTGTTCTGAGTAGAGACCGAATTACTCTTTGGGAGGATTGCAAACATAACAAATTTCATAATGTTGTTTTTTTATGTTTACCCATATCTAGTTGAATTTACTTCTGTTTTAAAATGACCAGGAGCAGCAACCTGCTAAGAATGCTATCTGTTGTCTCACTGTTGGTATCTTGATTCTCCTCACAATAGACCAATCCATTGTTTCATCCCATGATTTTTCGACCAGTTACAGCTGTGATTTGTGTCTGACATGCCTGCACAAAATACTGACATGCATGCATGCAAGATGTGCGCAGCTGCAACATGCATTGTACATGTATCACTGGAGAAAAGCATGTCCGTTGCCCAATTGGCAGTGCTAAGTGGATCAGTCTGTTGGATGTAACATTGTAATTTTTTATGTATCCAAAGAGAAAACCTCAGCAAAATTGGGTGATGTGTCAAGACTCTAGTATCAGTTCAGATTGTCATAAATTTGTAAATACTAAGCTGCATTGTAAAAAAAGGTTGCCGTGGTGATGAAGGCAAATTTGATCAATTCATGTACTTGATTATTTCTGCAAAAATTAGTAATACATTGATATTTTACCATTTGAGCCAGAGCTCATTTTGGGTCCGAAGTGGGTATTTAAAATACTGCAGAACTGTAGAAAGTCTATTGTGGCATCCAACCCATAGCCCAGTGTTCAGCTGATCGTTAAAGATCTTGTCAGGGACATTTGATACCCACTGCATTGCATTATATACTTAAAAACATTTCAACACTGAAAATCGACCTGAATTGTTATTTCCATCAAGGTGTCCAGTAGGGTCTGAACATCCAATCCACACTTTGGCCTGGGTGTGATTCAAACCCAGGTCACACAGATGGAAGGCAAAGGTGCCGCCGCCCTTCTATCATTTCAAGGACAACTCGTCTAAGACTTACCCTGTTGCACCACTATTGAATGAAAATAAAACGTAAATCAACAGGGATTTGTGGAGACACCACATTCCAAGGGATTTAAAGTTGAAAATTCACAACCTCCGTGGTTTGTTCACTTTGTGCTGTTAATAGCTTTCTAAACTAGCTTTTTTGTACCCTTTTCAACAATGACAGCATGCCTCTTAAAAATTGCTTACATTGTAATGAATAAAAATCTGTGATTAAACTATCCACCGATGTGTACAGTGAATGTGGCAAGTAATAAAGAGGTGATAATTACAAGAATTAGTCAATTAGTCTTCATTTTTGTAATTAAACAATAAGTGAAAATGTCTTGGTTTACATACCACTTTATTAACCTACATTTAATTGCAAGGTAATGGTATAAATTCTTTTACATTGCACTGATTTGTTATTTTTGTTTCCTTTTATTTCAATAAATTCATTTTACTGACGCCCAAACAAACTGACAGCATCTCCGTGACCACTTGCCCAGAAAGAGGGCCCCCAAGAACCCCTCAAAGAGGGCCCCTCAAAGTGTAACCCAGCTACACCCTGTACTAAATCTGTAATAATTATTTGCAGCAGCAACTCTGCCTGTACATGCAAGTCCTGTGATATTTCTCATTTGTAGAGGCCACTCTTTTCTTTGGGATGAAATGGGAGTCAGAATGGGGAAGGGAACAAATTCCTGACGACAGGACTTCCAAAAGTTTGAACAAACTGTGACCAGTGGTACAGTATGTTATCTACTCTGACGCCAAGCCAAGCCCCTCCACCCACTGGCAAAGAAAACATGGGTTGGTGGGAATTGTTTCATCTGGGCACCCGATGCACATTATGATGAGGACACTGTGCATTCCAACCATATGCTATCTATGGTAACAACAGGAATCAGCCACAGATGTCCAGGTGCATCCCTTGGAAGATGCACATAAAACTGCATACGTTGTGAGTTTCCACCAAAGGACCATCACTACAGATGCCTTTCAAGCATTCTTGCCAAAATAACTACAGCTGCTTTTCCTTAAGTACAAGAATGTTAATAAAACCTTATACATGAACTTCCAAAAGTAGTCGCTAGTGCTAGTGACACATGTGTAAGACAAAACATCCAGGTCCCATGCAAACATTTCGGGTGAGGTCTGGTTCAAACAAACAGAACAGGCACCCACTTGTACTCCTGGGTGGAGAGAAGCCAGTTAGAGTAAAGTGACTTGCCCCATAACAGGACTCGAACCCTCACCCACTGATCCAAAGTTACAAATTGCAACCACTAGGCTTGAAATCCCAACATTCTTTGATTTAAATGGAAAAATTATCTGTGTTTATGCATGAGTATTATACTGTAACATACAATTACAGAATTCTTAGTTTGTCCTGAAGCAGCTCTAAATGTTAAATGCTTCAATCTTCCAGTTCCACATTACAAAGCTATGATAACAACCCCGAACAGATTTAAATATCACTTGTAAATAGCCTGGGCTATCGTCAGCAAAGGACCTGGAGGTGGGAAACACTAGCCAGAGATATCGCTCGGATTCCTGATTGACAGAATTAATAGTAGGAGTCGGAATCCATGGAGTCCGTGGTGAAGCAAGACAGCTGAAACCTCATCTCGTTCCTGAATGTGCTCAGATGATCTTGAAACAATCTGCAATCAAAAAAATCCCTTTGCCAGTCATCAGGCTTTCTTTCAGCGACATTTCCAAGATTATTTCTGACTCTCCCACAACGAGCACATTCCCAAAGATGAGAAAGCCAATTTCTTAGAATATGTTTTAAAAAGTTCTAAATTTATCGGGGCAAAACTGACATCATCAAAATTGATGCAGTAAACAGTAAGAGACAGAAAAAGTTCTCATGGCAGCAAAGATACCTAACAGAATTGAATATATTTAGAGTTTTTAGGGCTGAAATTGGATTCTGTTGGAAGCATAAAAACGTCCAATAGCAAGTTGTTCGAGGAGAATGACTCTGTGACTATCTAAATGTTATTCGTTGACAAAGTTCATGTAAATCAAAACATCTCATGAATATTTTCAATGTCAGCCACAGCATGAAAAGAATCTTACCGTTTACTTTCTCCTTCCAACGGTGGTATGCCATCGTGTGCCTCCTCGAAGGCATCGCTGTGGTTTATAACACAAAACATGGCAAGATTTCAAACGAATGTCTGTTTTGACTCTTGAAGTTTCTATGTCCACACCAAGAAAACAGGTGAATCCCAACTAGTGCGCCACCAAGAGGCTGACATGAAGAGGCCATTTTTGGCAGTTTGTTATGGGAATTGGTTGACCAATTTTATTCTTCAGCATCGCACGGGCAATTTGAATGGTTCCAAATGTTTTCTTTTGGGGGGGGATGGAGGTAGAAGATTCACAATTGTATTCAAGATTAATCAAGATGGTGGGAGAATGCACGTCACACACTTCCGAAATCAAAACTTGTTAAATATTCGTACATAACTGCCATGTTTTGTCAACTATAAACTTAATGAGAGAAAATGTGTTTGTGAACAAACACACAGCTGTTCCCAAAATGTGTTTTATTGTCTTTTGATGACTGTCAATGAGTATCATAAGTTTGCAATTAATTTGATTACAAATAATTGCCAAAGTGGCATGTATAACGAAAAAGAAATTATCACTGCAATTGAACGTATAGTTCATGAGATATGATGAATTGTGTGTTAAAATACAACTTCCGGTCAAACCGGAAGTAGAGGTCACACCATGAATATGTGCATACCAAATTTGAGTGAAATCGGTCAAATAGTTTACTAGTTATTAGACTGTAAAGAATGAACATTTGAATTGAGGTCACATGACCCCTGATGACGTCACAATGATGGTTAATTACTATACCAAGTTTGAAATTGATCGGACTTAAAATAATTGCCTTGTAGAATAAAAGAGCAGAAAAAAAAAAGAAGAAAAAAAAAAGGAAAAAAACTTTAACGATTACAATAGCTGTTCCCAATTGAGATTGGGAACAGCTAAAAATGACCTTTCCATGGGAACCTCTGGGTGATGCACTGTATTATGAATAAACCGTATTAGAAGTTACTTTGTGAAGAGAGGTGGAATGCCAACCTTGTTCCTGCATTCCTGTATGCTGTCAGTGCTTCCTCTATTGCCGCTAGCTCTAGCCTGGCATGCAGTGCACCATGCTGCCTGAACTGGTCGATGCATCCCATCAGCCGCGCCATTTCATCCGAGATGGCCTCCAGCACCCTGGCCATGACGCGGGGCATGAAGGCGGGCGCGATGGCGTGCACCTCGGCGTGAATCCCCACCGCAGACATCACCGCCTCCTTGATGTAGGGTCGCACACCTGCAAGGTGACCACAAGGCATAATTATCAATAGCGCCTGTGTGGTGGACGCTTAGGCCATGGTTAAATTACTTGTCTCAGCTCAAAATTATGTTCAATTCTATGGGTAGTAGCTGAAGCCATTATCATAGAATCATTATGTTAAGCTAAAGTTGGACAAGGCCTTACATGCTAGCCCTACATGTCAGGGTCATAAGGACAATGACACACTAGTCATTTTCCGACAATATATCTAAGGCCAAGTCTGCATCAGCAGCAGCTGTAGCTGGCAGTTACACAAGCCTCTATGGGACCTAGCTAGCTGCAGCCCCTAGCCACTGGCTCCCATAGGTGGATGTGTGATCCGCAGCCCGGTTATAACCAAGTAATCTGGACACTTCCTAAGCTGATGTTACAATATACCACTGAAGTATCAGACTGAGGTAACCATGTCCTTGGAAATGGTCGCATGCTGCCTTCCAATCGATTTCACTACTTTCCTACTTCATTTTCTTTGTATACCACGACTGGCCATGCAAAGCAGCCAAGCTCAGGTTCAACACATGGTCCACCACCGCAGACTTCTCAGACTTTGTGGACCTCTACACAAAAGAAGTCCACACAATGTAGGGTGCGATGGCATAGTGTGGACTTGCACACATCCACACAATGTTTCCCCCTCTCTGAAAAACAGTTTCAGAGGCATTTTGGGGTCAAGGTTATCCGTGGCAAAATGAAGAGGAACAGTCCAGGAAATCATCATCAACAATCCAGCTCAAAGGAGTTATCCTAATTGGAGAAAAAGGAGCATTTTCCTCAAGTTTCCTTAACCACAGGAGAACAAAGGAATGTCCACACTTTGTATGTAAAACAGGTATGTGTGTGTATACAGGTGCCCAAATTGTGTCCTCTGGCACAAAGTAGTCAAGACATGTTTCTGATCGAGGTTATTCTTTTACCTGTTGGTTTGGGGCAATCTGCCCAATCAAAGTGACCGGCATACATGCCAGGCTCCAAGGCTCCAACCAACGGATCCGTCTTCTGCTCACAGTATGCCTCAAAAATCTTCTCGTCCAACTCAATGTAAGCTTCTTGGGCATTCTGTTGCCGTGGAAACCAAAATCAAAACCACAGTTAGTTCGAAATATATGTAATAATAAGATGCTACAATAATAGGAAGTACATGTTGAAGGAAGTTAAAAATCAAGTAACTGAGTAGAAACTGAGATGGCGAAAGGCAGTTTGTCGGATAAGCTGGGGCGAAATAACCAAGTTAGTTTACCCGTTCCATTTCCAGCATGCAGGGGTAGCCTTGTTTCTTGAACTGTTCCACAAGATTGGGGATGACAAACTGAGACACATGGTTGCAGTTGCTTAAGACAATCACCAGGCATTGCTCCTGAGTAGGAAAATGAAAGACCCATGACTTTTGACAGAAGATAAAATAGTTTATGAACATAATACAAAGATTTGACTCGTACTAAAGATATTTTTTACTATTATGATTTTAATTTACATCTAAATACATGGACACAATTACTCTGAACTGGTTAAAGGTCTTGGAGGAAAACTGTACTGTAATATTTGTTTAACATAAATGGGTGTTGATAAAATTTGAAGAGAAGAACTTCCTATGCCAGAATTCTTTCCTCTGGCAAAACTGCAGTTACTGAAACCATGATACAACTTTACACGGAGGACAGAATTTTATTCAGAATTTGACTTCCTATAAGACCTGACTGTCAGGACTTGAAATTAAAGACTTATCTAGGTGACCCTTCTGACAGTCAAAGGGTAGATGATAGGGTGGAACATACCACAGAGGGCAGGCTGTCTTCAGATGACTGGAACAAAGACTCAGGGATTCTCATTTGGGCTTCAGATAATCTGCAAGTTAATGGCAATATGGATAATCATTACTCTAGCTTCTGTACATAGTAGACTCAAGTTAATGGAAGTCAATGTCAAATCTGAGAAACTACCTATTAACTCCACACTTAAGTTCTGACAGATAAAGAAAGAAATGGATAATTCAAAGCATTCAATACTGCTATACAATGAGTAGCCTGTGAATGTATGGCAAAAGTTAAATAAACAAATTCAAAATAAGTTTGTGTTTCTGATCTTTTTCTCGTAGATGCCATTTCAGTAAATACTGTTTGTTCTTTAATGACAACAGTGCTCCATGTTTTGTTTGTAAATTGAAAAGACAAATGTCTGACCTCAGACGTTGTGTGTCAGCTTCTGTGTCTCCCATGAACGCTAACTGCTCCAAGCAGCCAGCAAAGGCCTGTGGAGAAAAAAACAGACAACCGCAGATTACATCTTTTCTACACTCACTATTTTCTGGATTTGTGGTGTGGTCGCACACTACAAGCCCCAAAATACACCATCATGCGTCACTTTTATGGTGTAGCATGCAACACAGATTCCTCAATTATCCAATCCTTCAAATGTCTTTGAAGTAAATCCTCTCTCGCGTACCGTTGCTTCAAAGCATTAAAAACAGGAAAGATCAACCAAGTCTACCATTTTACAGTATTACTGTAAATTCAAGTTCCATTCCAATAGCAATGACCTTCTCACCTTCAAGATATCGGAGGTTAGAGTCACTGTTTTGCGCTGGACGTCATAATCACTAAAAATCTGGAAGTAAATAGCACAAAACAATTAGAAATTGCTCTCTCAAGACAGCCAAAGAAGAACCAAGCTACTGCTGACAAAACAAAACACATGCATGCCTGCCCATTCTAAAATACTCGAAATTTTCACAATCTGTTTTTGCTACAAACTACTCAAAATGGTATTTAAAGAACACAGTGCTGCCCAGTCATTATCCGTATGGCTCCATTCCATTGGTACTGCCGGTTGTGAGCATTTTGGGTCTGCCTTGTGAAGTTGAAGAGGATTTTGGAAATAAAATAAAAAGTGCTTTGCAAGGTCAAGGCGTACGAGACTATCCTCTCTGCGCCCGACTGCACGATGGCGGCATCTCAAGCAAGAATAGAGGGGCAATCTCTTACGTCTTTCTCGCCCATTTTGGCCACACTGACAACTTCTTGGAGATGCTGCACCACGTCCACCACCATGCTCTCAAACAACATTGGCTGAAAAAAAAAAGACTATACACTTGAGACCCAACAAGTTATCCTCTGTATTTTTTGCAAGAAAATCTTCCCAGTAAAAAATCAAAAACTACGGCGGAAAAGTCAATATGTCAGGCAAAGGGAAATCAAGAAAAAATTGGAGGGGAAACAAGACCAGATTACAGCTTCTGAAACAAAAGATTTCTAGACGTACAAGTATGAGGTCATGACTAGGAAGGGGACTTACCAATGAGGTAATACCTCCGTGATCGTCCATCTGAAGCACCCAGGTCTCTCTGCTGTGGAGGCCTCTGATATCTGAATTGGAAAAAAAAACCAGGCTAGACTCAAACGCTCAAATGTCAGGACTTAGAATGGGTAAATCTGAGACACCGAAACTGGTGGGGTGCATTGATCATTGCCGATGAGCCTGTTGAACCCTGACTTTTCAGCATTTGTGCAGACTGTCCACATACAATGAGCTTTACACGGTCAAGCGGAAAAACACATTCCACCTCAGCCCAGCCCCGACCATATCTGACAGTCATTCTGGTTTCTCATCTCCATACCATGAACCCAAAGTAACAACCCAACAGCGATGCCCAATCCTTTAGCCTGCAGCCTTGATAGCATATACACAAGTGTCCCTGGGTTTCAAAGGAGGGCCCTTCCACAGAATAACCCCTCCGATCAGCTACTTACAAGCGGACAGCCTCACCCCAACCCCACCTTAGCCCCATCAAAAGGAGAGACTGACCTTCCTTAGCTTCGATGAAGAGCGTCTCCATACAATGGACCCTCAGATCAGCCACTAATGAGTGGACATGATCCAGGGCTGAGGAAGGTACGTCCAGGGCAGCAAGTGAACCAAGAACAGACCTAGAGAAAAGACCAAATTACTCTATTAAACATTCAGCTTTAATACAAGATCTTGGCCTTTTTAGTAGAGTAAAATCTCAGATCATTTTCAGTCTTGTCACACATGATCATAATGACCACTCCAACTTCACTCACCTGAAACTCCCACAAAGAAGCAGTCTTCAATGAGGCAGCCAGGCCCCTATTTATTCCCTTACATGTCTGACCATAAGGGCCAGACCATCTTTGTTCACCTGACACTCCTGATGCAGGGAGGCAGCCACGCCCCTGCTGCCCCACCTTGTTTGATGTCTGACCACAGTGAGTGACCACACCCTCTTTGCTTACCTGACACTCCTGACGCAGGGGGGCAGCCACGCCCCTGCCGCTCCCTCTTGCTTGGTGTCTGACCAGAATCCATACTTGGCTCTTTCTTCCTTGCGTAGCTTGATCAGAGAGTCAGGGAGGAAGGCGGCACGGACAAGGTTTGCAAACAGCACCGTCACCTCAGTCACCATTTGCTATTGGAAAAGGAGAACACAAGGTTGGCAAATACAAAGAAACAGAATGATCTAGACTTCTAGAAGGGCTTGACTTGATTCCAATATTCTCTAAAATAAATGATGTATATCTGTGTAGGAATTTTTGATAGATTAAAAATAAATATGGATGGCTAAAGAAGCGCTATCAATCAAATTGATAATGATTTTAAATATATTTACTTTGAATTTCTTTTGAAGGCCTAGTCAGACTAGTTCTTTTTTTCTCTCAGTTATATGTCCCTACAGTACAACCTACGATAAAAAAAATAATTCCCAACTTACTCTGAAGTTTTTCTCTTTGGATCTGTCAATAATCATATCTTTCCCTCCTGCCTGCAAAATGAAAAGGCATTCACATTTACAAACTACACCAAAGAGGAACATTTTACAAACAGCTCCAGCTCTTAATTAATATTCCAACCAACAGTGCATAAAATCTAAGCTGTTTGGCTGCCACATCAGCTGGGCTGAGTGAAAGTTTACTTGATGCTCACTACGTATATCAGCTCACAACAAAACTTTGCTTCATGTCCTTAACCACAAAGGGAACGAAGGTGAATATACATTCAAATTTGTTGGACCACAGAGAGATTAACCAATAGACTACAATTTTTCTGTCTTCTTTTTACAATAGATATGCACCATAGGCATAAGTTCAGGTGAACTGGAAAGTTTCCAAGAGTACCTCTGCCACGATAGACGCAGAGAAGTAGGAGTGTCCCAACTTGCCCAGGTCTGGCAGGGTGAGCTGCAAGATATCCACCAGCTCCTCTAACAGAAGCACACGCTGTGGAGGGCTGTACTTCCCCTCTGAAATCAAATGATTCAGCCCACACCAATTATCACAATCACCCTCAGCTTATACTGTTTGCCTTATTAGAAAAACTAGGGACACCAAGCAGAGGTACCCAAAATGCGAAGGATAGGGGAAGGATGAATACAGAGTGAAACATCTGGGGACAAGTCCAACACAGATAGTGGTATTGGTGCATGAAAGTGAGCTCAAAAATGGTCAGGTGAAATTGACTATTAATATTACCTTTTATTGGACAAACATATGTACCAAGGCTACATGAGAACACACTCCCTCAGTTTAAATGCTACAAACACAAAGATCCAGGGAAATGTCAAAAGGATTCCGCTTTTTACATTTTGCTTTCTTACATTCCATTACCTTTACGTGTCCTCCAGACTTATAGTCCGACCTCATCTGCTTTCAATTAACTACCCAAAGTGGTTGGAAAATGGCTGCTGTCCAATCAAGATTTCACACTCTGTGAAATTGCGTATTTTTCATTGGTGAGGGTGAGATGGGAAGGGATGTGCATATGGAGTCTTTAGGTGACAATTTTAAAATGTGCAGTGATTCTTTGGATGGTGTTTGAGCACTTCGACCTGATTGGGTTGGTTCTTTTTATATCCATCTTTCAAACCATGCAGTTATCCAAAGTTATTCCGTTCTGAGCAGCACCACTCAACATCTGCCACCCCCCCCCTTTGTCACTAAGTCCCCACAAATTTGTTTGTTTTTGAGATTTATTGGTAATTATGGTCATAAAATAACTCAAAGAAATCCAGTTGAAATAAGCAAGCCGTTTACAAACATTAATGAAAAACACACAAGAGTTTCTTTAAAAGGAAAATACAATGGCAAAACTTCAGCCACTCATATGAGATCCCATGCTCACCTGCAGAATCGCCAGCGTTGAATTTCATTTGATTGAAAGAGCCTAAATGTAAACAAAAACACAGCACAGAAAAATAACCAAGGAAAACGTAAAGAAGGAAAGCAAAGAGGGCATTCCAACTCAAGAGAAATGCAACCAATTAGACATGAGACGGGTGGAAAATTAGATTGTAACAAGAAGCAATGAAATGCAAGTTGCAGTTGCTGCATTCATGATCCAGGTCATTCTTGTTAATTTCTGAGTTCACGTCTCAGTATTTTGAGTTGGGCTATCAGTTCTATGCATACCAATGCTGATGAGATATGTCCATGCTTTCATTTTATTGTTCATTTTATGTAATTGTAAAGTTTAAACCGGAGTTTTAAATAATAAATATTACCGATACATTGATTCTCCACACCAAGCCAGTGCTACTCCAAGCAAAGATATCAATTTAGGGTGTTACTTCAAATGACTTTTGTTTCACCGACTGTGGCTGGGTTAGAATTATGAAACTCAACTGAAAACACCACTTATTCTCATTAGACCAGGTTCAAAATGTAGCAGAATTGTTTCCATTTTCAAGATGCTGCATTTTTAAGGAAAACAAGAGAAGTTAATGGGCATATAGTGATGTGAACTAAAGTCATAATGTAACAAACACTTCACAAGTTGCTTTGTACTGTGGTATACATTTTTTGATGAAATCAGATGGTCAGACAGTCAATCTAAGCCATTAGAACATGCACTATGTCCACAAGCAAGGCAGTTTACCCTGATCTCCTATCTCGACATTCCAAAAGAAGACCAGTCTTTAAACAATTATGAACTGCATTAATAGCAACATGCTGATGTGTTAGCACTTCCACAGTGACATATCAGTATGCGTTTACCCTCCAATTATTCGTGATTCTGCTGCCTAGGAATGGTAGTGCGGTGTAAGCATCAAAACTTATAACCTTCTAGCTGAAAGGTTTTGATGCAACTCAGTGCGACAGCTTTCAGGCAGCGACGGAATGGCAGGTTTGAACAGGGCTAACAGTAGGAAAGTCAATACTTCAGCTTTCATGATCCCACTTTTTAAATTTCAGGTCAAGTCTGGAGATACGTGTACTTATTTCACATTCCCTGGTATTCATGCCCAGGCTGGTATCTAATCCATGGAGAACACCAAACTTCTTTTGTTGCTAGGCCATGTTTAGCTTCACTTAACTGGAGGAGCCAGGGAAGGGGGGGGCAAGTTCCTTAACTTTTTTGACCTATGACTTTAACCCCTAACCCTCTAGCAGGTGTGAAAAAATATCACAAATAGTTCATTGGGGACAGTTAGGGTTAGTGGGCACACATTTGTATTCGATGCTAGCATTCTCTGATTCAACCCTTTACCTGATCTATTTCTGGAGTGGTGCACCTTGGCCCGTAAAGTCACACTTGTGGGTTCTGGGTTGTTCTGCTGGTCTGCATACAAAAATGAACCAAGTTTATAAGTTGTTCAATATTTAATTTGAAATAAGAGCATGTTGAGTTGATACTGGTTTCAATATTGGTCAATGGTTGAGTATCCAGGACAGGATGATGGGTACAGTAATATTCTACCTGACTTCCCCAAACTTGGTTATTTACCTATAAAACTACATGTAGGTATACATCAAAATTAACCTGGCCTCAACTCTTGAACAAATCAATCCTCTCAAAGATTGTTTGGGCATAGCACCCTTAATCCTTCACAATATGATAATGAACAATACCAACGAGTTTCTTTGCTGGCAAATATTGCCGCTACTGACTTTTTGGTCAAGTATTTTAATGACAAAATGGACTCAGACTCATCCAGACTATTATAAATGGCTTGGGTACACAACCTTCAGACCAAAACTTGCTTGCATACCCAGTTGGAGATGGTCATCCTTGCATTTCTGCAGCAACTTGAGGAGCCACTGTTGCTGATTGACGATACACTCCCAGGCGGGGTCGCCAGGGGCCTCTAACTCCACCAAATATCTATAAAAACCACAAATCAATTACAACATGCATCACTCACCATCTATGCCCTCCTGGGCCCAAAAAGTAGTTACAAAAAGTGGGAGACACTAATCTAGGCGCAAGCTGGGTATGGTCATGAATAATACAACTGTGACGTAAACATGAATAATACAGCATATGGAAATCAAGCTATTAAATGGTGGGTGCATATGAAGTACAGATGGGCACAAATCAGGTCAGCCTACATTTGAGAAATACACAGTCGCATGTGGAACACAGATGGGCCCAAGTCAGGTAGGACTGCATGTACATATCCATGCCCTGATGATGCCAGGTACGACAAATACAGTATCGGCTAATGCAAAGTCTATTTTGTTTTATCTATGTTTACGTCATATCTTGTGTAATTCATGACCATACTCGGCTTGCACCCTAGTATTCTCCTGTTAAAGCAGCTTTCCTTTTACAAGATGTTCTTTGAATCCGACAGATGTGAATTTTAATATAAACTGGTTTAGCCCTTAGACCACTAACACTGTGACACCAAGACCTTGTGAAAAAATTTTCACAAGCAACTATTCTTAAGCATGAGTAATCAATATGAAGAATGAACAGGTAGAGCCATCTGGAGTGGATCAGACTTCTTACCTGATGAGTTTCTTTTGATCATCCAGGGTTGAAGGTAACTCCATCAGTTTCTCCTTGAGTTGAACTCTCAGGTCCACGATGCGTTTCTCCACTTCTTCATACACTGATGAAACCAAGAGCAGCTCTCAGAGCAATGTCTTCAACTTCAAAGCCTATGTCACAGCCCGGTCAAGCCAAATCTCAAACAGTTGCATGCATAAATACTGCATTTCATACATGAAAAGCACCTGTTTTTGTAGAAAACGCTCAGATAAATGGCTCTCGGAACAAACCTCATATATACAGAGAGATCCCTCAAACTGTGCCAATATATATTAGGTGTCGAGACCATACCTTTCTTGAAGACAGAGACCTCTGTATCTGCAAACAACTGCCGTGCTCTCTCGTAGTCATTGATAACAACCTCGTAATCTCCCTGCGGAAAAAAAAGCCGAACATTTGAAACAGAGAAAAGAAAAATAACCAACAAAGCAACAAGGCCAAAGTAAAAAATGAGCCAGCCAAACTATCGCCTTGAATCACTTTACTCAATTCCCCAGTCTAAGAAAAGGACTTCATGATGTGACAAAGCGAATGGCTGATGAAGACAACATTTTACACGGTAAACAGAAAGGTTCCCCAGGGAAAATAAAGAGCGTCTCGGGTGTTGTTAGAGTTTAAACAAACCTTCTTGATGTTGCGCTCAATTGTGATGGGCAGGTGGAAGAGGAACTTGAACCGGTTCAGCACGTTGAGGGCGTTGCGCGTGGAATCTGCACGATCCTTGCGGTGGAGAACGCTCTTAAAAATTCGCTGCGCGTTCTCGTTGCATTCTAGATGGGAGAAAGACGACAAGGATAAGTCTGTGAAACCGTGCCCTTTGTGTCCCACACGTAATGCCATGCTTTGTTCAATTAGACAATCATCATCTGTCCCTTTGTACGGTTGAATTTAATAGCATGTCAACTTTGCAACTTGTACACACTCTATCAGATGAAGAGGCATATAACACATGCAGCTGAACGCAAGAAAACAGACATCCGACAGAAATAACTTGAACTTTTAGGGGACCACACTTTTCTTAGTGTGCAAAGACACAGGAATTTTCTTAAAGAGGCGAACTGTGTGACTATTCTGAGATGAATATTGTTGAAAGGGATACAAATAAAGAAGTTTTGTAAAAAGTCTACATTACTGTATTTTAAGAACTTGCATTGTTAGAAAGAGGAGATTAATAATACTGGATTCATGCAGTCTGATTTTAACCATTTTTTTTTAGCTTCTGCAGTCATAGAGTATTTCTGCAGCTACATTGTGAACTTACGTATGAGAGACTCCTCAAGCTTCTCCAAGGTGTAACCTCTCGTAGTCCCCTCTTCTTCCTCCTCGTCTTCCTCGGAAAGATCAGGTAGGGGCACCCCAAGAGGTTCATGCCTCACGAGGCTGTCATGAATGGCTGGAGGAGTAGAAGTGCATGGTTCACGAAGGATGGTGAAATTAGGAATGGGGATTCATTGCTCTTGAGGCTGTTTGAAATGAGGTATGGTGTTTGACATTCATAATGCCCTGGGTACATCTCAAATGAGGCATGAGGCTTTGTAGCAAAGTCCCGCATTTAGGGTTCCATGGTGTATAGATATGATATGTAAATGTAGGACATGTAACTGACTGTATTGAGGGGTGGCTGAACAGAGATCCACTGTTTACAGTCTGGATGTCTGTGCCTCAAAAGTGTGAGGTCCCTTGTAACGTACAGGACCTCGTGAGTCAAAGATCAAGGGGGGGTTTTCGATACTCATGTCACCATTTCTGTCTTTGCCTGATTTTTAGCCCAAAGTCCGACAGTGCCATTAGAACATCAGCCAACATGCAATAAAGCCAAATTTTGAACTATTTCAATTACTTTGAACAGTGTAGGACTTCATTTGGGATCAATTTCAGAGGTGAAGCCTGACATGGAAACAAAGGAGAATACTGGAAAACTGTTTACAGCCACAAAGGCAAAGGAGAAGTTGCAGAGGTGATGTGCTATTATGGTCAAGTGTGTAGAAATTGGTGGTCTTGTTGGAATACATGTAATCATGATCAAGGCGATTCACATTGGTGCAAAAATTCAGGAAAAAAAGAGCAAGAAAGCATTATCATGACTCATGACACCCTACAAACAAAGCCTGGAATGAAATGTACACAAACTTTTTTCAGATAAATGGAAAAGGGTTAAGTGCAGTTCCCTTGGACGATATTCCCATTGCCATGCACACATTTTATACATATGCATGATTTCAGAACGGTCGGATACAATAGTGCTAGGTCCTTCGTTTCACATACAAAAGCAAATTGATCTATATACTTATGTCCATCATTTTCAAGACATCCAAACTGTAACAATGACATCAGTAGCAAGCCTGGCCTCCTCCGTGGTCCACATGGAGATGAGATGTTACAAAATTTGTTACAAATTGTTGAGTTGAAGCAAGGAATGTTTGAAAATAATTAAGGTAACTAGCCTGTCAGGAACTTTCAAATCTTGCAAATACTTTTCAGTGGTCTGTTTTAAGATGGACATAGGTGTTTGTATGTGTAACTATGATTCATGGCCCCGATGAGCTTTATTTTCAAAGTGATAATCATGACCAAGACTCTGCCTCAAATATGAGCTTAAAACAGCTGAAAGACTGACAAGCAATCACTGAGAATGTTAAGTGACTCATGTAAAGGGTAAAAGTGCCTGGTGAAGCTGCAGATCATGGCTCGTGGTGTGAGCGTGTGAACATGCCACATTCTCAGTCCTACCCTTGGAATCATCAGGGGTTTGTAAGGTATTGATCCAGACCTCGGTATTAGAGCGTGGTTTCCAGCTACGTAAGCGACGCTCACGACTGGGAAGACTGTTAGCAAAGCCTGTAGAGGTTGGACACAAGGTGTCAGCGGTGGAAGGTTGGGGGTTAGTAGTGCATACCAGTAGGTAACAGGCAACAGCCACAGGAAGAGTGTTAGTACCTGATTCATGCTGTGGTCCTCGGGTGTCAAGGTACCTTAATAGTGACAGTGTTCAGAACGGGCATCTCTGGCCTTGGCTAAGGTTCTTCACTGTGATATACTTAAGCCGTAGCCATAAGATGCCCACTTTGAACACAGCCTTCCTTGGTAGTCTTACAAATTGTGTGCAGGAACTACAGATAGCACTGTGTGGCCTGCTCATGACCGTCAGTAAAGGGTGTCTTGTGCATATGTAAAGGTCACATTTCTGTATGGCGTGCAGTGTTGATGACTAAATTTTGTCTGAATGTGCAAACAGTAATGGTGCTCGGGTGTAAATCAGCAGCAGCATTGGATTTTTACTGGAATTCGGGTTCTGGATATCCCAGGCATGGTCACGTACCTTCAACCCCCAAGCAATCTGCATACAAGCAGGCCCCTCAAAGGTTAACATGAGAAATGCTAGGCTGACAGCCAAAAGGTCAGACAAAAATTAGCCAAGCTTCACTTCTATTGCCATACATGCTTATACTGACAGAGCAGAAGTGCTGTGTTGCCCCAAAGGCCCATTGGTGAGAGGTAAACAGTGCCCTCTGTCGGTCATGCACAGAATTTGTGATATATTGATGGAGATTAAAAATGGGGATCATCGTACATGTGAATGCTGATACAAAGGAGATTTCACTTCTTCCTAACTCTGCTCATCTGGAGCTATATCCGTATTACATGGCTACCACTGGAAATAACAGGCTGTCTACGTATGCCACTTGCCTCTAGGCTACAGCTAAGGGACATGTGTGTTATTGCCAGTCACAGCCATGTATTTTGCACATAGCTCCAACCTCATAGGAAGTACTCTTTGACAGCCACAGGAGTTCCATTATACATTTTGACTACTCCCGCATTCACATGAACTTTGAACCAGCTGGAAGAAAAGTGCTCATTGAGGTTTTCAGCCTATAGAAGGACCAGATACCAGGGATATCAGGGATGTGAAAAAGCAACCGTGCCCAGCCATCACTACGAACACCTGATCAGTAATAAAATAAAATGAGACAAAGCAGATGTCAAAGCTCATATCATAATTCCTATATCATGGAAATTTCACAAATAGAAATCACCGTGCAAGAAAGACTGTTAATTGTTACACTGGCGACTCGGCATGCATCAGAAAATATCAATGAGGAAAACATGCATGTTAGTCTCAATGTGCAACCACTAGGATATGTTACAGTTTTGTCCTCCATGAACAAAGCTGACATTTCCCATTTTCTCATGGTTACTATTTCAATTCTTTTTTCTTTAAATTTGTGGAGAAGCCTGTTCAACTGTTTTGTACCTGCTAATATATCCTGGCAGTTCATGAAAGTTCCCAGGTTAGACTTGATGAATGTCTGTGGCCCCTCTGTCTTAAGACTGGACGACTGTTTCTGGACATGGCTCAGACCTCTCTTGAGGTCATCAAAACTGAAGAGAATTGAAACATGAAACAGTTGAGGGGTATCAGGAAGGTAACAGGTAGTGGGGCAGTCAATAAAGTTTGGCAGCCTCCATGAGGTTGGGCTGCAGGTGGCAATGGCTGTGCGACCCGTCAAGTAAGAGGCTTATATCTGCTGTCATTTCCCATATTTGCACTGCTGTCACCCTCATCCAAGATGTTCAGATGCGGCCACTAAGTTGACATCACAAATACTCGGCTGAGTTCAAACAGCTGTGCAAGCAATCTATACAAATCCAACATGCTACTGGACTCCTCAATGCCCTGCTCACGTCTCCCATCTGCAGTTAGACATTTTTTGTAACGAATTTGATCTGCACACACTATCCAATAGAAGACATGTTCACACCCAAGTATCTACTATACCCGTATGTACTTCTTTTGTTGAGTGTCCTCAGTATACATTTAACCCACTTGAGATGCAAGGGCTACGACAAAGACTGCTGAAAACAGGAAAACTACAGAGTAAAGCAAGACAACACAAAGATGAAAACTTACAAATACTGTGAGAGATCAGTTCATAGTTTATGCACATAGGAATGCAAAATGAATTTGACATTACAAAATACATGTATCAAAAATTGAAAAGACACGAAATGAGTGCCACAATGTTGAACATTTGCATTCATGTTGCATAATAAGCCAAAAACCAGTTACTAGAACCTCTCCTGCAAACTAGAATTTCAAGTTTCCCCCTGTAAATTAACCATTGGTACAATGCAGGGAAGATAGTTGCAACTACATGTACGTACAAACACAGTCACACACACTACTTGAGCAGAAAAACTTACCTGGTGGAACTGTGGTTTTCAATCAAAAACCACACTGGTTCAAAGTTTTTGTGGGCAAGATTGCTGCTCCCTGTCAGAGGAACAAAAAAAAAAACCTGGTTCTTTTGCTCTTGTACCACATGTTATATTGAGTTTTAAACGACATGTTTGGTTTTTCCTTCCAGTATGTAAGAATGCAGCAGGCTGCAACTCTCCATGATCAACTGCAAACGGTATACATCGGGTCACATAGATTTGTGCACAGCAAATACGGCAGATCAATAAGTCGGTTTGGGAATTCCATCAGCGCATGGCCAATATGAAGCGTGTCCAAGGTCATTCGGATGCTCGTGCGAGGTCTGCTCAATCAACTCAGCCCTTCGGAGACTCGCACCCTTGCTGCTCCCAAATGACCTTGCTTTTTGGAAATACCAAACCGGCTCATTTATGTGGTATTGCTCAGGGACCGCATTTTAAAAAAATGACGGGTTAAATAAGAAGAGTGTAAGTAAAGATCATTTGAGTGTACTTGGAGACTATCTAGCTGTTTAGGGAAAATCCAGAGGCCTCTCACACTTTGTCAGCTTCTGTTCCTCATTGAGATTTTGACTGACTCATCTCAATACTCACCCATTGGGAACATGGAGTTGAGTTCTTCATCCGACAGCACCCTGATGAGAACAAAAAACCCCAAATTTAATTCCAATAGTTTAGAGGAGCACCTACTACTGTTTTTTTCAATACAAATAAGAGTCCTGGCTGTAACTTACGACGTGCTCTCTACAGCCAATCCCAAGGGATCTTCACGACCACCCTGCAAGGGGGACGAGGATCGGTGAATGGTGGTCAGGTGACGCTCAAAGATGGAGGACTCGTCCATCCAGATCGGACATGGCTGTAAAGCAGCTGAACCCCAAAATTAACAAAAATAGTGCAGTTAGAGGAAGGAGTTACACCTTAAGGCATCACTTAAATTCCCCTAGCCATCAGAAAGCAAAACATATCATAAAAAGTCAAATTTAGCAGAAAAAAAATTGAAGCGCTACCCATTTTCATAGGGTTTGTGCACATAGAGCTAAGTGATGTCATTCCCAGTTAGCTAAGTAAACTGTTTAACCATGTGATGTGTGAGAGTTTCACTCAGTCTAAACTTAAATTGTTGGGGGGGGACCAGTGAAGACATCAAAGCTCTCCAAAAAATTGCTTAAAAGTTTTTTAAACAGGCAGTTTTTACTGAATACAAATTCATACACTCTCACTTGTTCAGACAAAAAATCTGGTGAATAAATCTTTGTTTATGGTCTCGGATAGTGCCACAGGGTATCAGTTTCAACCAATCGGCTTCGAGTGGACTGGCAGTTTTTAACTTTTGCTGGGAAGGAACAGCCAGATGTTTCAATCCTAGACAAAAATTCTAGATTTAAAAGCACAAAAAAATGCGGCAGTTTTGTCTGGCTGTACCATTCCTGAGCAATGGAGGATACGACAAAGGGAGTGTGGGTTAATCAATAACAACAATACGCCAAAACCAGTGGCTTACTTGGCAAGAACTGCACCCCACGGAACTTGACCGTACACGTTCCCTCACCACCGGACTTGGTGGTGACGACGACATCGCCCATTCCCTTGCAGTTGGTAGTGCGACATATGATCTTGCTTGGGGAGATCCATTCAGCCAGTAGGACACAGTTCACTCCACAGATGGTTAAGCCTGAGAGTTACCATGGAAATGAATCAGATTAATAGCTTTGTTGCAAGGAAAATATTAAATTCTGAACAGTAAATCCAAGCGACTTTGTAACATTAACAATATGTAAGTCCTGTAATGCAAAGTCTCTTTCTCTCAATTTCAGATTTGCATATATTTTTTTAGCACTCAATGATAACTAGAGTATGTAAAAATGATAAAGTTTCTTAGCGCTGGTCCGTTTGTTCAAATATTAAGAGCATTGTTTCTTGGAAGTTTTCTCAGTTCTGAGCTATCTGGCGTCTGGGAAGTTGTGATCATTTCAGCAATAATGCAAATATAATGGGGAAAATTCAAGCACATACAGTGAAATATCAACACTTGGAACAACAATTTCTGATAATGCACTCTTGGGCATGATCTAACACGATACTATGCCTTCATACACCATAAATAAAGAAGCTATAGAGGGGATTTTCCATCACATGATTTTTGATGGTCAGTATTTAATTTACAGATGTGCACACAAACGCAAGCACCTTTGAAGTCTCTTAACATTATAAGGTACATGAAATTGTCAAGAGAAATACACATGCTTTCATGGACATCGTACACTTCCTGAAATGCCTCTGCCCATCAGGCTACGTCATGTCAAAAACCTTCTTACAAGTTATACCACATACCAGCATACATATACACACAGTATATTGTGCTGCTCAAAGCCTCTCCGCTTTGAAGTTGGATGCACCACAAGTTTCTGATCCAAAACCAGGCTCAAACTTACCGTACAAGTCTTTGGCATTGATCCCGAGGTTCTCGCCCCTGATGATGACCTTGGTTCCTGGGGGACCCTCCTTGGGTGACAACCCCGTCACCTTGGGAGGTTCTCTGCCTTTCTTCTGGTTCATCTTACATCAGTTTGCTCCTTAGTTTAGGTGATGGTATATGAGATGGATAAAAAGTGACAGACCTAGACCAGAAACAAACCATCAGAAATTATTTACAAATTTTATTAGGCAAGTTAACCAGCCTCACAAAGGAGTCAGGCCTGGCTGAAATTCTTGGGGAGGAATTCCATATATAGACATCAATCATTTTTCCCTGCAGTCATACATGTATTGACAGCCATCAGAAAATGATAGCACATCCAGTGAAGCAGTGTTGTAATGAGTCACTAAATTTGATGACTTGAGTTAAGTCAAGTCAGTTTAACATTGTGACTTGAGTCAAGTCATTAGGTCATCAAGTCAAGTCTAGTCAGGTACCAAGCTTGAGTCAATTCAAGTCACAAATTTTTGAATAAAATACAATAAAAACACAACTTCATGTAAGTCATTTTTGGGCATTTTTATTTGCATTTAGATATACTGAAAACAAATCAGGGTGACGGGTATCTAACCAACTAAAATTTTGCTTTTAATTTTTTTCAGACTCGAGTCTTATAAGCCTGTACTTGAGTCGAATCTCCATGAGAAATTCAAGTTGAGTCAAGTCATTTGGTCAGAGACTCGAATCGAGTGATTTACCCGTCAGCTAGGACTCGAGTCAAGTTGCCAAAAATTGTGGCTTGAGTCAGACTTGTGTCATTACAACTCTGCTATTAAGTCAAATTGATTTAGGAGCCTAGCAGGGGAAAATGCTGTTACGAAGTTCTAAGCCTAAGCCATTCAATGTTAAGCCATCCTTGGAAATGAGATCTAAACACATGTAGGTCTAAGCCCACTTAGAAAACACTTTGGAGTTTTCAGCCCAGTCTCATAGGATTTGTGCACAGGGTGTCAAGCGATGTCCAGGAATGGAACTCTTTCCACGTTGAGTAAAAGCGTGTTTTATTCCTCCACGGTGCAAGTGATAAATCATTCACTTCACTTCATTCTATTTCCATATAATATAAGATATTAAAGATGTTACATATTTTAGTTGATGGGTGGAGACCCGGTACCCCAAGAAGCATTGCTCATCACCTTATTTCAATTGAGACTTCATCAGTCTTTTTTTACATTATTTTGATGTTTCCATGGGAAATGGAAATAGAACTTAGCCCTTTTCTTTTCTATTGGAAATAGAAAGTGGAAATCATAATATAATCCAGGTATTTTAGCTAGGTTGTGTAGGCCTACATGATTTAGAAAAGCGTGACAAGTCATCAAGTGTGCAACTTCAACTTCAATGTTCAACATGTTCAAGGCCACTGGGGGTAGGCCTACTGACCGTATCTTCACGACCATGAACAAAATGGTGTCAGATGCATTCAACAACTAAGAAAAAATAAAAGCTAGATCGACAAGCAGTTGCATATTCCATTCCAGGCGTCAGAGTAGTATGACAGTGAGTGCGAGGAATGAGGAAGAGGCATCACAAATATCGCAACTGGTCAATGGACACAACCACCACCACGCAGAAGTTTGTGTCTGGAAAACTGTCGCTGTATTCATGCATAATTCTCAGAAAAACAACATGCTTCTTCTTTAAAATGAAACATAGGTAATCAGATGGTAAAATTACTCCATACCAACAGCAAAGTGCTTCAAAAGCAAATACTTTTGGAGAAACATCTGCCGTCGATCTTCTGCAACAACGCGCATGCAGTCTTGCAGCGCAAGGCCCCGCATATATTCACTGCTTGGAATTATGGCCTTGTTCAACTTAACTGGCCATTGAGATTTTTAACCATGTTCCGCGTCTCTGTACCCTTGGGCGCAAGCTGAACTTTCTCTCCCCACAAGAGGCGTTTATTATCTCCAATGTCCAAGCCCCATTCTCCTCAAAATGCACAGAAAGTTGATAAAAATTAATCTTAAACGAAGTCATGTTTTACTCGAAAAATCTTCAACTATTTTACTGGATAAAACTTGTTGTGGGCGCGTATTAAAAAATAGTTTTTAATTTTCGTATAGGTACGGGTGCACGTACACAACTTTTTTTCTTAGAGGCGGGGGCTCTTACATTACGGGGCCGCGCGCCTGGCAGGGAAGGACTGGTAAAGTACAGGCATTGTGCAAAATTGTTGGATATTTAAAAAAAAATATCCCATAACTGACAGAAACATATGATGCAAGATACGGGGCGGAGAGAACCCCCCCCCACCTTTGTGTTGGTCATTGTTTGATCGGAATTCTTTACAGACTTCTGGGGGATGTGTTAGGTAACAAGTCTAGAGTGTGTATAGGGATTGGACATGTGCACGGTATCGACAGGAACAAAAACTGAGAAATAAAGACAACAGATAAAAATATGCTCTACCCTGGAAACTCACACATTAGCGGTCAGATTCACTCTGTCTTTATATCACTCTTCTAGTTGCATTTTTACACCATACATTATCAACAATGATTTCAATCAATTTGGAAGTGTCCTTTTCTGTTGGATGCCGCTTTTTGGTGCTTTCCCAAATGTTTCACTTGCCATAACAAAAATGAAGACATGTATGACAAACAGAATGATATTCACATCTTGCCCTTTGTTTTCTTTCCAGTTTTACAATCTTGTCCTCTGATGAATGACAACTTGCTGCCATTGAGAAACATTTTCAAATAACTTGGACATGGACACAAAGTCTGATTTAAAAATAGATTTATTTACAAACAAACACACATCTAAATTTTGATATTCATTACCAACATTCAGTCCAAATAGGGTTTGTCACTGTAAAATGACATCTGTTACATTTGTTAGCCTCCTCTTTATAGAATTTCGAATGGAACTTGAAATATGGAATGAGAAAATTCCACTTTTTACCCAAGTTTCTGAAAGCAAACCGACATATGATGACACACTGCATGCATATACACTGCTGTCAAAATGTTATTGTGGAAGTAGGCAAGCCCCCCCCCACGGTAAAAGTTTATGGCCAATCAGAGACTGCCTTTCTGAGTAGAACTTAAGTCAACCTTTCAGCAACTGCCAACCATGGAAGTTTTACTGCTGCCATGTTTGTTTTTTCAGCGCATGTTGCAAGCATACATAAGTTCAAGGCTGCATAGTCATCAGGGATTTTTACCTCATGTTTCACTCAAAAATCTAAACCCATCCTCTTTAGAAAAAATTAATCCACAAACTTAATCCTGAACAGTACCCAGTTGTTAACAGATGCCTATGTATTTATATCTGCTACATGTACTTACAGCAGTATATTGTAAAGCAAAACATCAGAAAAGAAACACAAATTAATAACAAACTCTTCTTTTTCTTTACAAAAATTCTTCGTTTTGGTCTGAGGTGTTTTAAAAACGTGGCCTGTCGCCACAAAATGAGCTGAAAGATAGAATTTTCAAAAACTGAGTTATTGGTATTTTTGAATTAAGCAGAAAAAAAGCTTTCTTGGGGTGTGTGCATAGAGCACTTAGGGATTAAGTATAAGGTGACAATGTAACATTAATCTGACAGCTTTGCGTCTTTGTTCTCGACATTGTTTCAACATTTCTGACTAGGCACAAATAATACTATCATCAAATTGCTAAGAAAATGACATTTTTAAATATATGATCCTGCAAACTATTTGGAATTAAACAGGACAGGTTACCCTTTCCAAATATTACTAAACCTCAAAATTGACTTCCACTTCAATATGACTCTGAACCCTCAAAGTAGAAAAGAGTGGGATGCTACTTTATTCTCATTTTGTTGTGACAGGTCACAAATATTTGAAACCTTTGCCCATGCAAATCTGTTGTCTCCTTGGCTGATTGATTTCATGACCATTAGACAAAATGGTATGAATCAAACTTTGTTAAAACCTTAATTAACACATATAATTTGCAAATCTTATTGCTGATTTTTGTACAGAAAACAGTTTTACAACTCTCAGTCGATAACTTATATTCCTGAATTTGTGTTGTCAGACGAAAGACAACTTACAAAAGCTGTAACTTACCTTTTATAATCTCAATTGTTTAAAGATGTGCACTGAAATGCTTCCCTTTTGATACTTTAAACAACTTTGACAAATCTTCACTACTAGTTGACATAATTACAAGGGAAAGCCCCTAGATTGGGCTTGCTAAAACCCCTTGTACATTCACAACTGCCAAAAACCAACCACACACAATATTTATCTTGGTTTCTTGCAAAGTGGAAGACTTTGGAATTTTCAAATGGGCAAAAGGTTATACTTAAAAATTCTGGTACTTCTTGTATTACATGTACCTTTTTCCACATCTCTATTAAATTAAAAATTATTCAAAACATTTCAGAGGAGGATGTATTCTATGTGCAAGACTTACGAGCTGTTTGCTGAAAACAGTGTAAATTTTTAAAATGTATAAGAAAGAGATGAAAATATATTTTGAAAACTACATGTAAATATTCAATCTTCGAAATGCTTCATTCCATTGAGCTTTGAGGAGAAAAGTATGAGCTTTGAGGAGAAAAGTATGAGCTTTGAGGAGAAAAGTATGAGCTTTCAGGAGAAAAGTATGAGCATGGAGAAAGTATTTGAAAAAGCACTAGGCCAAGTACTTTCCTGATACTTTTGTTCTAGAAATGTTTTTAAAATCTGTGGTAGTCTTAAGTCGTCAATTTATTCTATGATCTTAACTCTATGTGCTTAATCATGATGCCCATGATCTGCAGCTTTGTTCACATCTCACCAGTTCAACATTTGGCAGTAAATGAGAAGTCAAAAGCACTCAACTCACACACTGTATGGAGGTGCACACTGACTTTTTGAAGTTGTAAACCCTTTAAGTTTCATGATTAAACAGATTTCCGGCGATATATGCATGAAATGTAATTAATTTAAAAAAAGTAAGTCTATCCTTGTATAAAAAAGAATATTGTTGGGGCAAATTCAACTCTATTCGCTACTTGCAAAATACAGCTACTAGTGTTGCCCAACATTGTACTCGGAGTCAAATATAGGTAATGCACAAAACAAAACTTCCTGATGGAACCGATTTTCAATTTAAAACAAGAGAATTCTGAGAAAGCTGTTCATTATGGCGTCATGTAAATGAGCAGAATGATTGTTGTAATAAATGCAATGCACAAGAATGCAAGAAAAGGTGAGGATGTAGGATCATTGCCATTCTCGATGTCACTGTTCTGGGAAAGGAAAAACAAAAATAAAAACTTCAGCTGATTTTTTTTAGTCACAAATGAGTTTTTGGCATAAAATCAAACAATTACTCGATCTCAACTATGGTTAATTCATTTTAAAATTATTTAGGAGTTCTTTACTTGGATACAGTTGGTTAAAAAATGTCACGGGGTATAAAGTACTATGGAATTGTAAAACTGCATCTAAATTCTAAAAATATTCATAATCATTCAATTCAAACCTATAATGAGGGGGGAAATAGCCAAATATAACAAGTGCATATTTTGCTACATGTAGGTGAGTCCTCACTGATTGAAAAATCTGTAGAATTTTGTTAGTTGAGGAGAGAATAAACATAGCCCAAATTGGTCTTTGCATCTACAGACTTTTTTCCTGATGGTACAGTCTGAATCTACATGTAAGCTGAAGGCTATAATGCTGCTTACTTCTTCCTGTGTTGATTCTGTAGTCTCTTGCATGAACTGAGCATCTCCCATCATTAAAGGTGAGGCATCTGTCCTAACTCTTCTCCTCAAGGCTGATCTTCTTAAGGACATGTCAACCTCTCTGTCTCCTCTATCCTCAACAGTCACCTGTCCATCAACATCGTTCATGCCAACTCTGTCTCCGTCAGCTGAGCTCATGTCACCCACAGACTGCTTCACACCCAGCTGAGTGTATTTTACAGCCTTCTGCTGTGACTGGGATGATGCTTTCTGCAGTGCCTTCTGTGACACCTCCTTGGCTCTGAACTGTTCCAGCAATTCCTGGCATCCCTTGAGATGGCTTAAGGGTTCCCAAGTATCATCTTTGGGGCCGTATGTCTTCCAGCGCACTTTGTAGAGAGTCCTTCCCCGCACTTTTTTTGTAGCCAGAATCTGCTCCACCTTTAAAGGAATGGGAAAATTAGTGGTGTCCGTATATGGGACTCTTTCCCCAGGTTTTTCTTGCAATAAAAACAAAAAGGTGGCCTCTCTCATTTAAAGATGGTATGTTTGGACAGAGTTCCATACACAGATATCACTCAACACCCCATGCACAAACTGCTGTATGTGAGACTGGTCTGAAAAATTCTAAATAAATACTTCAACACTTTCCTTGTCAAATTTGACAATATACCACTTTAAAAAGGGAAAAGGTGTCATCACATAGGCCTATTACATGTAATTATTACAGGTTTTGAACGTGCATTCAGATACATGTAAGACAGTAAGAGGCAGAGAAAAATAGCAAAAATTAAGTGCACATTTAAAAGAAAACTTCAGCTGACAAAAAAAGGGAAAGGGCCTGTTTTATTTCTTTACTAGGCCTCTTAGGCCTGTAAAAGGTATTTTCAAATATAAAATTTATTACATTTGATGATTTGATTTTTCTTTCATGTTTAATGGCATAAAACTTGATCAATTATTTCCCTACCCTTTCTGCCCATGTCTTGTCAGGGTTTGGTGTCATGAACTGACTGACCATTGCCAAGAGAGTCATTCGATTTCTATGCAGCCTTGGGCATGTTGGGCCTATCCGGCAAATTAAAAACACAAAGGCTGTTGTTACATCAGCCATAACACATTTCCCATTTTCTATCATTACGGCACTGCAACTGGGCAAGCACGCCAACTTAAGCACAGATTTGGACTTTATTTCCCTTTAAAAAACCTCCAAAGCCTCCGATGAGAAAAGACAAAAAGATTCTTGCTTAGGCCTATACAATAAGAAACCAACATTAAAAAAACGATTATAGTATAAAACATGAAATTTTGGCGAAAAAAATAAAACAGTCCAAGTGCGGATTTGAACTGCCACAAGCATTCAGCGATCCAGGTAATTTAAAATATACAAACCGTCGTGATGATCAGCTACGTCATCACACTTGCAAAGTTCAGTGCCGTAATGATAGAAAATGAGAAATGCGTTACCACTGCCGTAACGATAGCCACTTTGAATTAAAAAACACACAACTTGGTCATAAAGGTTTTTACCAGCACTGCCTAGCTGAAATAGTAAACCAAAACCAACTTCCCAAATGCTGATCAATTTCACTTCTTTCCAAGCTAAACTGATTTATTTTCAATGAAAATCCTAGGTGAGGTAGAATCTTTGTTTCTTTGTGGTTGCTTGGTGGCGAGTACGGTGTGACCGGGTACCAACTCAAGTACATTATTATAGTGCCTAGCCTAGGTACGGTCCTAGCTTCCGGCTTCCCCAGGTGCCAGCGTCAATTTGTCCATGTTGGCAAAAAAACCGCAAGAACCTCAATAAGTAGCAAACTATTTCCAAACGAGTAACATGATCGTGACCAACAGATAAATTAAATACATCGGAGACAAACCTCAAAGACGTTTCTCATTTTCTCCTAGTCTCTCTGATTAACCACTAACCGGAACCGGTTTCTTTACTATCAAGGTTGCAAGAACGGTTTTAACGCGCGAACTTTTTAACCAACATTGGTAATCGGCCCTCTGAATGCATCGACAACTCTGCAGGGGTCGTGTGCCAGGAAACAATTTCTAAAAACCATCAGTAGAGGTCGCGCTATACAAAACAATGTCAAATGACTAACGTGGACCGTGCGTGTGGCGGTGTCGTCCTTGATTGGTTGGGCATGTGTTCCTTCCTCCATGGTTTAAGTTAAAAGAACGAGTTAAGCTTAATTTCCCGCTCACAACAATGTCAGGTTTACAAGCACTTCAGGACTACGCCAGCAGCTCTTCAGATGACAATGAGGAAGGTAGGGCTCGATGACCATGATGACTCTCACACGTACACGTAGCATGCTAAAGCCTAGACCTACATACCCCCCCCCAGACTGTGGGGGGGGGGGGTAAGACGTACATACGTCGGAAGTCGGAAAAGGAGGCACATAGCGTCATAACACATAATTATGCATATGCCTAGGAGGCAAGGGCCTAATTCAGATCGCTCAAGGACGCATAATAGTACTAGGCCTACTGACGTGTACAGTGTACACTTTCATGACTTCACACGTGCAACCCACATTTTGATTTATGCTAACATTTAAAACTTTAAGGCCTAGGCCTATAATTTATAAATATGATAAGCATGGCACATAGGCCTGTAGTGTATGGGGCAGCGCGGATATCTGGGATTTTTGAAAAATGGCAGGTACTGCACCGGTGAAAACAAGGACCACGGCAACATATGCATGCACCAGCCAGTGCGAGGATCGGGTTACACAATCTTTCTTTTGATCAGTACATACGTGTGTGCTTGTTGCAGTTGTTTTCAGCGGCACAGTGTGGTTGCTACCTACATTTTTGTGAAACTCCCGGATGTCCATGCTGTCCCATATCATGTGACACACATCATTCTACGTGCGTGAGCCGTGACCTCCTTTTCCGACTATCCACACAGTCTACTCTGTGTAAATAGCCCCTAGCTGGACCAAGAGAGGGCACAATTTCCTTAGCAATGCAGCTCAGGCTCCCTGGCTTTGATAGGAACTGCGCTTCACTGGTTCACAAACGACTATGAAAAGCACACATACATGTACATATGTGTACGGTTTCATCACTGCCAACGAAAATGAGCACTATTTACCCCCCAACATGGCTCTTTTCAACAGTTGAGGGGATGCTTCTGCTCAAGGCGGATAGTGTCAACTCTTTTGATGTCACAATCGTGTTTTATGGCTGCTAAAAGTATGGTTGGCCATCAGTACAAAAGTCACAAAGTGTTAAAAATCCCACACAGCTATCACAACACTGGATAATAATACCTGTAGACCTACTACTGAGTGACAAATGAAAATACAACCTTACTTCAAATGAATGGGACAAATTCCATTTTCAGCGAGTTTGGGGTAAAATCGAAAGCCGACCCGAAGGTTTCATTTCTGCAAACTTTGTTGTAGGCAAAATGATAGTGGACTATTCTTTATCACACAAACCCAAGTGGATCACAGAGTTATGTAGTGTGTGTCCTGTATACCATGAATCGGAAGGCCAAGTGGAATACGAGACACAGATACACTATATTCTGTGTTCCACGAGCGCATACGTGATAACGACTTTATCTTCAAGCCAACTTGACGCGCATGGGCCCATGCGCGCAAACACCCCACCTTTGAATTTGCAGTAAATTTTGCAGATGTGCATTTTGCTTTTAGTGTCAATGTAGTGCAATGTGTTGAGTTAGAATAGCACAATCATGCTGTACAGTTTCATGTATGTCACATTGTCTGTTGCCATGGATTGACTAGTCAGAATGAGAACACAAGTTTGCTTGAAGATAACTCGAGTAGTCCAAGGGGCCCCCATATGTGTTTCATTATTAGGCCTAATCAGTTTGGTGATAGTCAACATGTTGAGCATCTTTAAACATGTTAGGCCCTCATGTCAGCTACATGCACATAGTAGGCCTTTGCCAGTTCAATATTCTGCTTATTTTTGTCACTTTTTTCCTCTCAGATTTTACTCAAAATCCAGCACATAAAACGAATGGAAAACGACAGCAAAAGTAAGAGGTCAATGGACAGTGTATAGAATGTGTTTATTGATGTGTAGGCCTAATCAAAACAGAATGTTTCTCCTGCTCTCATAGCCTTAAATGGCTGCTTGACAAATGTGAAAAGCTAACTTAGTAAGATGGTATCAATAAACATAAATATACATGTATTTTTTAAGCAAAAATATTTCAACTTGATTTTCAATTGCAATTAAGTTGAGGCATCTACTTTTTTTTACCAGTATTTGCCTGCTAACAATAGAGGTGATTTACTCTCACAGGGCCCTGTTACATTTTTCAGTGGCAGTGGTGGGATTTATGGACTAGGCCATTGTATGGTACAGCTGGAGTCACTTCACAGTATCAGTTTTTCATTTCATTTTGATTCAAACCCAGCGCACTCCTCCCATCACTGCCGCCAGAAATACTTGGTATGTTTGGAGAGCCTTCTAAGAGTCATTCATCTTCAGGACAGCAAGATTCCAGTAGTCATCACGAAGGACGAGTTCGATCATTTGAGCATGTTGCTGGTAACTGGGCAACTTATGTGTATATTCCAGGTACATGTAAACAGGACTTGTCAATTTTCATACAATTTTAAAGGGGACAATTCTGAGCTTGGATTGGCAGGCAAATTTTTAGAAAGTTCTTCTCTCTTTTCAAACTCATTCAGTATTTTGTTCTGAACTTCATGTAGTTTTTAAGAAAACATTTCTCCATTAACCATAATTACACTATTAAACCAGTTTCTCATATTTTTTAAATCCCTCACAGTGGACATAACAGAGCAGCTGAAGACAGTAATGGAAGATCTTCTTGGTGCCCTGCCCTCTACTGTTGACATGAAGCCAGTCGCTGACCTCCACATTAGCATTTCTAGGACCGTGACCTTACAGTATCAGTGGATTGACCCATTTGTAGACTCTTTGCTCCAACGACTTACTTCAGTGGAAGGGTTCACTTACTGTTTCCAAGACCTGGAATTCTACATCAATGATGAGAAGACTAGGTGAGAACGTGAAAAGAGACCCCGTTATTTTGACCTTAGCTCCTCAGGCATTTCTACCGTGAACTTTCTAGCATGAACAAAATAAGCACTGCCCAAGAAACTGGTGGTTTGTAAAACTTTTCAAGGGGCATTGCTCCCACAAAAAAAATCAGCTGAAGCATTACATCTTCCTCAAATCTTCAGAATCTTCCCAAACCTTGTGAGGAATGTTGAGGGATAGCATTGGTGAGACCAGATTGCAAAATCCTGATGCTTTAGTGTAGATCTTTTCCCCATTTCTTATTTCATATCCCTGTGAAGCACAGGTCGTTTGTTGGACTGAAGGTTGGATACGGACATCCAGAAATGCTCCAGTTGGTTGAAGTCATCAATGTCTGCCTTAAGGAGTTTTCTCTACCTGTCTTTTACAAGGTGAAAATCAGGGGAGAAGTTAAGAAACCTCACATATAAAGATTTCTAGTCTAAAACACAAGAATATAAGTGAAAGGTTTCTGTTGAATAGCTCCTTGTTGGACACTGGGAAGTGGCTCACTCCAAGTGTACAGCTAACTAGAAAATAAGGCATATATTTTAGATGTGTGTTTATGATTTATAGAAAATTGGGGTCAAAATACCAGGGCCGATATTCATAAAAGCCTGGTAACTTAGCAGCAGCCTGCTAAATCTGTAGTTTTCCGCTCTGTGGTTACCAACTCATTTAGTATTCATGAAACCTTGCTAAGAATGTTACCAGCTAGTAGGGAGCTAGATATATTAAGCATGCAGCTGGGACATTAGGCAGCTCTTCAAACCCAGAAACCAGAAAATGTATATTAGCCTGTCAATAGGGTATGGTGATGCTTTTGGATGGGTCTAGGACCAGGCCTATCAAGCTTTTATGAATTGCACGGTTTAGTTGTGCAAGCTCAAGTATACGTCCCCCCATGTTCGCAGCTCAATGTGTAACCCAAAAATGATTTAGTTGCCAACTAGTGACTTAGAGACACCCAGATCAACTCTAACATCAGCAGCCAACTTAGCAACCAACTACATTGTAAACTTAGCAAAGTTTTATGAATGTCACTTAGCTTTCAAATAGGGTTAGCTATCAACTTGGGGTCATTTTAGCAGCCAACTAGGCTTAACATGCCTTTATGAATATCTGCCCAGATGTTCAAACTCAAAACTGGATGTTGAACATACTCAGGAACCCTCCCCCATCAAAAGTAGCATGTTCAGGATAAATCCCCTCACTGATTATGCCATCCAAGCTGACAACAGTGAGTTAGTTTCACCACCAAGATACCGTTCAATTAGATTTGGGTTCTCTTGTTTGAATCCAGGACCCTTCCTTCCATGTCAGTTTTGGTTGGTGTCTTGGTGATTACAGCAAGGTTTTAAGTGCCACTACTCTCTCCTCGATCCAGGTTAGTATGGTTACCTGTGCTCATTTTCATATGTTCAATTTTCACCATTATTTATTTTATTTTTTCCCTACTTTGGAAGTGCCGGTAGTCTGATCTCTCATTGTTAAGTATTTTCCTGTTACCGGAAGTTGTAACTTTTTCAGAACAGTGCCCTTTTTCCCCTTGATGATGTATTCCATCACAATTTGACTTTAAGAACAAATAAATGCTTCAGCCAGGTGAAGTGAGAGCAAGATGGACTCTTAAAGGTAGTTTATGGGATTTGCATGTACTGCAATTTGTCCAAATTGGCCGATATTGGGGTTTATGATTTACTTTGTGTATCATTCCAAGAACTTGTTTCATTTTTGAGATCCTGCTTTGAGAAGATCCATCCAGACGATCTTTGGATAAAAAATAAAATTTCTTGTTTCTCGAAAATGACAGCATTCCTGGCAGTAAGATTTCACAGATTGTCTGACACTATTATGTACTTATGAAGATATTTCAAGATGATTTGACAGTCATTTTTGAGATCTTGTAAATCCTATGCTCTGCCTTTAACATTGCACAGTTTTTATTTCTGACAGGGCAGTATTTGAAGTTTGTCTGTGCTTTGCCAAGTTCTTGGATATATCATTTGAAAAAATAGATTGTATGTTCATTTGCTTTTTTTGGCTTGGCGGTTAAAAGTCTCATCTTGTCTTATACTTTTAATCAGACTTGAACATTTTAGTCAATTCTCTTGCAGCATATTGTCACCTCCAATTAAAATTTACCATCAAAGTTTCTCCCACATAATTGGATTTTGCAAACAGGAAAGGTTTCTCAGACTTTGTGAGAACGGCTTTCTTCCAGTCACAGTCTCTGAAGTCTGGTGTAAAGCAGGTTGTAAGCAGTTCAGAATACCACTGGCAAGGTGACATTGTGGTAAGCTTTATGAATAGTCAAACTTTTCATGCAAATTCATGCAAAGTGGGTCATACCTGTACCAACAGATAGGATACCTCTTGCTAGGTGACATCACCTTGAGGAATATTCAAAGTTTATGTAAATTAATACGCAATGGCTAGTAAAGGAGGAGCAAGGAGTTCTGGAGATCAGTGGTTATATGACACCCTAAGGTTCATGAATTATTCATATTCTTATGTCAAGCGGGGCGTTCAAAACATTCTTCCGGCTGTTTGGTTACCACAAAGCGACACCAAGGCATTGTTCTTGAATATTCTTATGTGCATGGGTCATCTCATGTTTTACTAGCTGCAGTTAAAGCAGTAGGGAATACCGGGAACCAGTACCAAGATGACAAAAATGTTGCCAGTCTCATGAATATTGATATTTTGCAAATTGTTTGAGGAAGTTGTTTATTGGTTGTCTTGCTTTTACCTGATAGCAGACGTTAAGAACACAGAGTCCACAAGGATTGTGATATTGTAGGTAAATAATATTGAAAACAATTTATCTTAGAAGATTTTCAGTCATTGAAAGATATTAATCACTTTACTCATTGCATCATCTTTCCATAATTAAATGCATAATTTTGATAGAATGTAAAGTCAAATGTAGTTGTTACTATTTTTCCTATAAACATATCCTGTTATGAATAAAAAATGAAATTAATCAGTTGCTTCTGGCCAGATTTCCAAAGTTAACATAAAAATTCCTTTGTGTTATGAGGGACTGAATTTACAAAGCTCTTTAGTTGAGAGGCTAGTCCACAACCAAGTTTGATAATGCATAGCTTTTGAATATTTTAGCTACTAAAACATTAAGGGGTCAAAGTGCAGGGAATGTTTGAATTTTATCTTCAAACACTACTGGGATTTCTTGAAAAACAAAAGTACACCATGACAAAACTTTAACCCACTACTTGTGCATCTGTGTTAATAAAGTAAAAACATAAGAGTGGTGCTGCTTGAAAAGTGTTTTCTGAAGGTATTGGACAAGTTCTCTTGAAAGAAAACTTTATGACTTGAAGTTGTGAAATTGTATGAAAACATCAAGAACTTTCAACTGTCATGCTATGATCATTTCAGAAACATAACTTTTGAATCATTCAAAACTATTTTTTCAAAACCTAGCATGGGCAAGCTCTTGTTCGTTCCAGTGAGAACAAAAATTCTTCACAGCTGCATAGAAGTGTTTTGAATTGATAAGAAAACTTTGCTAGACACTCCTTGTTAATATATATCATAAACATGTGCTTTGAATGTAAAGTTTTTTAATGTTAAAATTTCCCCCACTGCTATCTAATAGTGCAAAAGAAACACAACATAACACATGATATTTACTCAGAGAAAACGCCCAGATATATGTACATAGAAAACAACCTATATCTCTACTGTAAATTACTAGCAAAAGTTTGTATGATTCTTCCAACTTGGATGTATACGTGTAAGGCAAGTTGAAGAAGTGAAAAATTTCTAAAGGCCCTGCAGCCTCTGTTATTTATCATTTAGCTTTTTTTTTTCATATTAAGGCCATGTCCGAAAACGGGCTTCCAGAGCTACGGTTAGGTCTATTGTCTGCGCATTTTCACACATTTCCTATGGAGTGAAGACCTAGACCTAGGTCTAGATAACAGATTCAAATGCAGCATAGTCATCTCCAGCCAAAAGCTTTCATGACAGAGTCAGTTCTCCCGTTTGCATTTTCTTGCCTCGTTACTTCCAACTGTCTTCATTGGTCATTTTTCCATTCAAACAAAAGAAAGTATCTATGCTACGAATCACAACATTTGGTTTGCATGTCCATTTTACACTTTGGTAGAAACTTAATTCACAAATCAGTAGCTTGATCAACTGGACCATCATCCGTAACTCTGCCTTCCTTGTCCTCCTTGGTCATCTTTCTCTTCAGACCTGGACTGGTCTGGACCCCCACCTCATCGTGGGGGACGGTGTACATGTACGGAGGGGGCTGGTCGTTCAGTTCATCGCTGCTCAGTGCAGTGTTGTCATACATGTTAGTCTCACCAGCCTCTTCTTGCTTGGTGGGCCTAACCAGGAGCTTTTTGCGCTCTTCATCCTGTTCATACAGCAGCTGGGCCTTGTTCACTGGTGGACCTGTGAGCAGAAAAAGAGAGTGTCGCGTTAAGCCAGAGGTCTGGTTGTTGTCTTTGAAATAGATTGGAGCCATTCGTAACTGATTTGTCATATAATACATATGGAACTATTTTCTGGATTTAACACACCCCCCCGCACCCCTCTATGCTGTACACTCGAAGGTTCATCAACTTCTTTGGGTCAGTGTCAGTTTTAGTCAGGTTTAGTGACATAACCCTTGGATTAGAAAATGCTGCGAAAGGCTTAATAGGCAACGAAAAAATCACACAATTTTACCATGTTTTTCTTGCTAAACATTCTTTCTGCAATTAAACCACATTTCTTGAATTCCTTTTTATCCAAAGGGATCAAATTGGACACTTCCAGGTCAAGTCTGATTGTTCATTGCGGTTTGTTATTTCTAAGAATGGAGACCATGTGGCACCACACTGGAAATTGTAAGAACAAGTTTAATTTTTGAGTATCCCATAATACTTCGAAAAAAGACAAAATTCCAATCTTGACAAGACTTTATACATGTTTTCAATTTTCAATGGCATGATCATGAATTAAAAAATGAGGAAATCAGCTGATCCAAGGAAAAGTTGCATGCCTGATGTTGGGAGTAACCCTTTTTTATTTCAAGCCGAATGTTTTGATCAACTTACCAAAGTAGCTCAGGAGAACCGGGAGGAAGATGATTCCGTGGGCCGTGCCGAGCAACGTGATAGTGAGGAACATGCGGAAGTAGAAGATGTCAAAGAGTTGAGAGGTGGCAAAGACCAGAACAATGGTACCTGGTAGATTGGTCATGGCTACCCCACTCAGGACCTGAAAGGTTGTTGAGAGAAACATTACTTCTTGTAAATTTTTTTATATTGATGAATTTATTTGCCTTAAGGGTAAGAGACCTTAAAGAGATTGGATGTGAAGATGAGAATGTTCTGGTCGTTCATGATGTGTGTGTCTGTTTGTTGTGGGATGATAGACATCAAAAAGCTGAGATGAACATCTAGCATTGATGACAACGGTGGTGTCTGACGCATTGGTCGTAGCACAATGCTCGGGACCTAATAGATCAGACCAAATTGGGTCCCTTCACCCAGCGAATTGACTGGTGCAAGATAAAGAGACGAAGCAGTACTCACGGCACTTCCTGTGTGGTAGAGAGCGTACTTGGCTCGCTCGTTCCTGGTCGGTTTTGTAGACATGCGGAATGTTCGTGTTGTGTGAGATACAAATTCCACCGACATGCCGATAGCCTGTGGGAATGAGAACAAACAGATTTCTGGCACTGGCACCCAGTAGAAATGTTGGAATAAAGGTTTGAATCCACTATTTGGTCATGCTTTGTTGTCATGGGCCACCTTGTTTGGTAACCTTAATTGCTTCAGGCATTGTTAGTGAGCACCTTCCCGGATCCTCCGAAATCCTCCACTGTGTAAGAATCTAATTGTACATTCTTTGTGCTTAAAGTTACAAGGCCGGGCATCTAGTTTCATATAAATTTACTGTGATTAGTCTGTACAGTTATCATTCCTACGAAATCCCTCACCAACCTACTGATGGATTTTTCAATGATCCGGGAGGAGTGATGACAGATGTTTGAGACATCTGGCATGACTGGTCTCACTGAACCACATATCCAAAACTTACCATTGTCAGGTTGACCAGAGATATAGCGTTGAAGTCCACACCCCACAGGTACATGACTCCAAGAGTGTCAACGATGATCATGATGATGTTAATGAGAATGAAGAATGCAGAGATGACATCAAAGCCGAGGGCAAAGAAACTGACGACAAAGATGGGGACCATCGCTATGCAGATGTTGACGATGGCTTTATCCACAAGATCAATGTACTGCTCATAGTAGACATAAAAGAAGCTGCAACAAAGGAACAATTGTTATTTCAACAATTAAAATTTTATGCTCTGGTGGCCCTGACATATCGTCCAGTGATAAATAGCCAGGAATTTTACATGTACATGCATATAAGTCATGGTGGTAATCTACCTCAAAAACACTGTACATTTACTTCAGAAATTTCTGTGGAGGAGGCTCTGCTTCTGAAGTACAGTGTAGTCTATGGCTGTGGATGTTCACTGTAGCACAGCACTCACTGGCAAAAACATTTAAGCCACAGACAGGACCATGCTGACAGCAAGGTATTAGCCCTTGGTAGAGCTAGGCCGTTTTCCAGTACTCAACTTCGGCTCCGTCTCAGGCTTCAACTGTGTTTTACAAGCTGACTCTGAAGCTGTAAGTGCAGTAATCAATAGAGGGATCCCAATACGACGCTTTTAGCGTCGATCTGCGCACTTCCGCGTTTGGAAATGAGGCTGTATGTGTCAGGTTCAATTCTTAATACAATCAGACGATTGAAAGTAAGGAGTCAAGACACAAAATACTTAAAGGTATTTTAAATTCAGACTTTTCAGGCTGAAGATTTTTGTGGAAGAGTCTTTCAGGATGACTCGACACGTAAAATCCAAAGAAAAATAACGACAATTGACTAACGTACCTGCGATGGTCGTGTTTCTTGTGCAGTGGGCGTGGTTTAAAATGAAGTGGCGTTACACTTAAGAACCGGATACTCCATGTACTGTGTGGACTCCGCGGGTGCGCGCGATGAAGTTCAACAAAGAGAGCCTCGGTTTCGATGCAGATATGCGCAGACGGCGCTAATGTGAAATCTCTCTATCTACTAGTGCCACAGAACATCAAATAAGATGCAAGTAAGCCAAAAATTACAGTAACCCAATGTAATTTAAACACTTCAGGCCCACAATCAGGGATTGTTTTTTGGAGCGAAGCCTGAGACGGAGACAAAGTTGAGTATTGGAAAACGGCCCTAGGGTAACTGACAAAATGAAGCACTTGGACAAGCTTATGATCAGGGCCTACAAGTAACACTTCACAGCTGTCTGCAACATATAGTTACGTGAAGTTCCAGTAATTTAAAATGGCTAAGCACTTCAAGACAAACCTGTAGCTGAAGACGTCAAAGTTGTCACTGAGGTCGGGCCTCTTCATCTTCAAGTCCATCTTGATTTGCTCAGCTACCACCCTTGACTCCTTGACCGCCGCTGTGAATTGTTCCGACCGTGTCAGGACAGTGTGGAAGGCAAAGAAGTAACTGGCTGAAGTAAAACAAAAATAGAATAGGAAAATGGTCAATAAACTGTCCCCAGATGTCTCTTTTATGCCACCTCTTTTTATGTGGAATGCCACAAAATTAATCACCATGAGATGGACTGGTGCTATCGTCCATTTTGAGTGTTAAGTTCAAGATTTTAATGATCGAAATCGACGGATGAGTGCAGGAATGTTACTGTTTTTGGTTAAAGTGTTGTAAACATATATCTTTGCATTGGAAGCCCATGAGTGTGATCAAAATGATTTTCAATAAAAATGGGATGGAAAGAGCTGCCAAAAGATACGAGATGGGAATTCTTCACCACAGTCATCATGATTGATATCTTGGACTGATGTAATACACAAAGTGAAATCATCTTACCGTCAAGAATGGTTTTAGCTTCATCAGTAAAGTGCAAGGCATCATGATAGGCTGATCGTCCTCTGTGAAAAAAAAATTTAAAAACAAAACTGCAGTCAATCATGGGGCAAGTTTGAGCGACGACTGTAGTTAACCAGAGTTTGACCGACATTGTCTGAAAGATGGATGGTTAGGATCATCTAGTTGACCATTTGGATTTTGGACTCAGACGCTGGGGCATGGTCACACTGTTGATTATCAGCAGCCAATATAAGTTATCAGTTCCAAGGCACTTATTCACATGAAAATAATATTAACTAGTTTGTAGCATCTCATTGTTACTCTCATTTTCCTATTGGTAGTAACTTTTGTGGTGTTCATGGTTGGTGACATCTGGCACAGTTATTTTCAAGTGTGACAGTATTTGACCAGTGGTCAAACAACAGTTCACATCAAATTTGCCCATGAATGTTCCTGTGATCCCACCGCTGTGGCACTTGCAAGACTTACTGGAATTGCTAGCTGACTGTGTAACTAAATTGTGCTCAAGCACTGCCTCACTGGTAACAGAGAAAGGCCTGGCTAACAATTTGAATATCATTATTTTGCCACCGTGGGCACAGCATGTCCAAAACGACCCTGCAATATCTTACAATGATCAAGTGAAATTTGTGTGCAAACAAGTGCTCCAAGTTGGTCCCAGCTACAACACAGAAGGCATAGGGATACCTGAACATAGCATGAACCAGCTTGGGTAGCCAGTGCAGCATGCATGTTTCCAACACAGCCCAGCAAAGTAAGTTGCAAGTTCTCAGTGCCACTTCTGAATTTGAGGCTTTATAAGGATCGTGCACGATGTCAGTGGGATCCGTTAACAGTTTTTCATTCACATATTGTCCATTTTTGTCAGGATGCCAAACTTTGAGATAAGTTAGCCTAAAGAGCTCATTTCCTCTATCTGATGCAAATTAAAACTAAATTACCAAAAAAGTCTTCAAGACTCATTGTGCAAGACCTTGTCACATTTGTGTGATCCAAAACCATAATTATGGCAGGATCTGATCCCATGTGCAGGATCATGATGTATGGACTTGGACACACCAAAAGGAAAGCAGTTTATTCTGCCTAATTCATGTTTGGCATAGTACATGTACATATCAAAGAGAGACACTGAATGCTAATTGCTCAGTGTTGTATGTGAAGCCAGCATTGAATCTAACTTACCCCTTAGGACAGTTCACTCCTGGATTGTGATCAATGAAGAATGGTAGTAAGGTTTGGAAAGTTTTGCCAGTCGGTCGAATTCCTTTCTGGTCGAGTGGTAGACACATCTCACACGGCTCAACTGCAAGATTCGGCAAAGTGTGTCAATTATTTCATGGCACAGTTTGTACTCTGTAAATGTGTGGTTTCATTCATACTGTTTAATTTGAGGTGAAAGCTCACGGCTGAAAAGTTAAGTACACTTTTCTATGATGACCTTTATTATATTGAAACAGTATGGATTGATCACTTTTACAAATACTGCAGAAATGAAAATATAAAGGGAAATTTTTAGCTCGTCCTAGGACATTTAACCGTTTGTATTGCACATTAATGTCGTCAGGATGTTTTCTGAATTCTATTTCTTACATACACATGTTATGGATTTCAATTCCTATTCACCCCATAATGCCTGACTGTATATTCTAACGAAGATCGCATCAGAGAAAACATTATCATGGATATTTACAGAAGGAGAAGTCGCAGAAGTCTTGTGGATGCTTTGAATACAACTTGCAGCAGGAGGTGTCCACTGTGCTTGGATTCAACCAGTCGAAGTAATCGTCAATCCATGATGTCGGAGGAGTACTGATTTTTGTGCTGTGGAAAGAAGCATATTCAACAGGAAATACCAGTAATTCAGAGGTGCTCTGCTTTGAAGTATCATTTCAAGTGTACGGATGACAGCGTTGATGCTTAGTTGCTTTTTTTAAATCACTTTTAGGGGATAGTTTTCGGGCAGTTGAAACTTTCCCAGTCCACACAAGAATCTTTCCATTGCTTCCAGTGGGTTGCTCTGTTGTTGGTCTTAATCCTTATCGCTGTTCACAGACCTCATTTTAAACACCAAGGGCCAATTTAAAGAGATGATAAACACAGAAAGCCTGCTTAGCAAAGAAAATACTTACCAAGCAAAAAAAAATGGGTAAAAGACAAAATGCCATGCTACAGGAATTCTTAGAGACTAGTTCTTTACTCTTTTTTTTTTTTTTTTTTGCTTTGCACAAAAACTTGGCTAGGCAATGTACCTAGCGGCTCCATGAGATTATGCCCAAGTTTGTTCACTCCAACCACTTTTTCTTCACAGGATAGAGCACATAGAATTCCATTGGTATCACTCTGCACTACAACATGTTGTGGTGCTCTAATGCAGGGGTCAAGAGACTTTCATGATATACGGAACATGCTTATCTTTCATCCCAGCATCTAATTGGGCTTAGGTTGTTTTTGTGGATGTCACCACATATTAAGCCTGTCACCAAAGTCTTTTTTTAAGCCACTGTGTCCTATTCTTGATACAATGCCATGAGTGATTGCTTCTTGTGACTAGAGGCATGGATATATCTAATTTGGCTGTGGCTTCATGTCTGGTCTAACTTACTATTCTTTAATCTGGGCTGCATAGAAGACTTGTTGTGCCAGCGATTTAGGATCACACCCAGAGCTGCCACATATTAGATTCTGATCCTCAGCCCTTGTCATGTCGAGTTTGTCATGCTTGATAACAAAATACATTGGTGGGCCAACGGAGAGGTACTTCTCAACATAATCAAAGTAGTCTAGGAGGTAGTGGTTCTGGAGGAGAGAAAGCAATAACGATAACAAAATACATTGGTGGGCCAACGGAGAGGTACTTCTCAACATAATCAAAGTAGTCTAGGAGGTAGTGGTTCTGGAGGAGAGAAAGCAATAACGAAAAGGCTGCTGGTTGGTTTTCCTAATGACTTGAAGAGAAGATTTTCTTTCTGTTCCCTCTGTTCTTTCATCATATTTGGAGCCCTGACATTCGCATTACTCTCTGATGTCCATAACATTGTCACTAATCTTATTTATGTATGATACCACATTGTTTCGGGGGTGTCATGGGCACAGCTTTTGTCTGACTGCCACCACAGGTATCACTAGACCAATCTAAATGGAAGGAATTTTATCAGTAGACAATGAAACAAGAGGAAATAACCCTCATCCCTAAAGAGGTTCCCTGGAGACTCAAAAACTGGTGGAGCCTCTTTATGTGAAAATTACACAAGTGGCCAGTGAAGACAGTTTGATGACAAAAATTGCAAATGGGGGAGGGGTCACAACTGCTCCCCTCCCCAATTACACCACAGTTGGTCGCATGATGTACATGAAAGTCTGTGCCTTACTTGGACTTCATTTTCTGTGACATCACGTCGTGGGTTCCACGTACTTTGTATAGGCAACCAGTCTACATCCACTGTTGTGAGGGCACATTTCACAAACATTAATTTGCGAAAAAATATTGATTTTACTTACATCTGGGACAGGTATTTCCTGCTCTAAACCAACTGGTAGCTTTAATGTTAGTAGTCCACAAGTCAGAAAGGCGGCTATAAATCCTAAAAACTGCAATAAAAATGTGGAGAAAATGTGAGTACTATTAAATCAGATCTTACCAAAAATCAACATTTCAGTAAATGCATTTTCATTCTTTTGTGATTGGTGATACCCAGGCTTATTCTCATCGAAAGTATTAATTATGTAATTTCGGTAAATGTAGTTTAAATTGACAGCCTTAACCTTCCTTGGATATTTGAAATATCTTTTTCTACAAAATTTAAAAAAAAAAGGGATTCTCACAATTCAAATTAAGAAAAATACAGAAGACTTTTAGAATAGCAGAGGACCTTATTCTTTTGATTGTGTATCAATTTAAAGAGACAGTGTTCTGCGGTTTATTAGTCCTCTCTGCCTGATTTTTATACAGATATTTCGGATATCATGCCTTGGCTTTAGAAATGTATATTCCGCATTTGTTGAAATCAGTAAAACCGACAGATCTAATTGATGATGATTTGTGAACTGGTAGGCCGAATTTCTGGGTCCGTGACCTACCACAATTGGCTTCACAAACTTGTTGAGCAGAAAGTGACAGTAGAACTTCTTGAAGAAAACCTGAATGAAGCCTGGATGCCTGACGATGCGGCTCTTGCTGCAAGGAGGGAAACAACAGAGGATGTCCATACGACCACTCTGGGAGAAGAAAAGAAAGAAATGTATAGACAAAAACCCAATCAATGTCCCTGCTTTCAAGTTGTGGCATGCTGCATTCTAGGAACCTTGAATTCACCCTATCCATGCATAGACATCATAAAAGAGAGGAGTGAGGGTGATGATTCCCTCCCCCCTTCCCTCGGAAAAAAAGTAGTGGGGAAAGGGTTTGAAACTTTTCTATTTGCTTACAATCATCTTAACATTTTCATTGTGGATGGTTTGTCAGTTCGATGATGAGTGCTTTATCCTCTTCTTCGGGAAACAAATGATGCTGTGACCCCAACCCAACACTGTGCAAAGTTTATACACGGTTTTCTTTTTTAATTAGCATGATTAAGTTATCAAAGCTCCACAAAAAGAAATAATGGCTGGGGCCTGCATTTGCCAAATTTGCCAGGTGCTGTAGTTGGTTGGTTTAATGCAGGTTAATCAGTGAGAGTTAGCCTCCAAGAAAAATACACTTGTCCATAGTTTGCCTCCATGTTGTTATTGGTGCATTATTCAGATGCAATTCTTGACTTTGTTGCTTGTACATATAAACCTAGGGCCCATTCCATTGATCTGGTAAGCTGGGGAGATTTGCACAGAATGTCTGCATGGCCAGACAGATTACCACCCAAAAAGTCACGGTGTGTATGTTGCTTGTGACTGGTGCTCTAATTTTCATTTTGCCTTTAAATGTGCAAATTAAGATTACACAGTGAGTAGCTTTCAAAGATCACACACTGTGCCCTCAACTGTCATTGCACAGAGCCAATAATGGAAAATAATGAATTTTGTTCTTCACCTCTTGTCTCCTCAGATCAAGAGAGAGGAGAGCCACAAATGCTGTGATTTGAAGAAGGAAGTCGATCAGAACAGCCAAGCCGGCATACAGAGCAAAAGTCTGGACGGCAGGAACGTCAGTCAGTGCACCTAGGGACAAGTAACCATGGTCACACTCTAAGTCAATGCTGTTTGTGAGGGTGTAGTTGTTTGTGAGTACAAGATTATGCAAGCACCAGAAGACAATTTGCAAGAATACATGTTTGATTTGTTTAAAATCAAAATAATGAATATGACGGGTTGAACATAAGTGCTCATGTTTTTCAAATTGAAAGCCAAAATTGCTGACACGGTTTTATCGTTACAATGTTGTTCTTCCTCCCCCCCCCGAAAGTGCATTCTTTTTTACTACAGTATACCCCCTTTTCTAAAAATGATAACCATTTGAGAAACTATGGATTTTTGACAGATTGATGAGTAATGCCTTGTATTAAAAAGGGGACATACTGAAAACAACACAGTGATTTTTTTATTGCGTTGATCTTTGTAAAAATTTCTTTCAATGGAAGTAAAATTGATTGAGCCCACATAGTAAAATTTTTTTGCATGTGTCGTATCAAACTGATTTGCTCATACCGTACATGCAGTTTGAACCTAAACATTATCATATCCTACATAAGGACATCTTAGAGAGTGCAGTGAAAAAGGGACAAAGTTTACGGCAAAACTATTATCTTATCTGTCAAAACTCTTATGTCGTACCAAGGAAGAAGGAGATAGACTCTGAGAGTCCACACATGAGCATTCCAGGAGCAACTTTGCCCAGGACACGACCTATCTGCTGCTCTCTGGTCTCCTTGGGTCGTCTGATGTCACGCTGCAGCAACATTAATAAAAGTATTAAACTCATAAAATTTAGATTACTGTAGAAGGAATGAATGCTTTAAAACATTCCTGCTTGTAACAAGTTGCTTGTTTTGATTGTGAGTTACATAAGTGTTCAAATATAATTTGGTCAAAACTAAATTTGTGATTGATTTGCCGAGTCTTGTTCAGAAAGTTACCCTTAAAGCCCCTAAACCCCTGACGTACTGTTACTAGCTAGGGAGCTGTCGGAATCTACTGCAGCTAAGTACTGATGTGCAAAAACTGTCGACACGTTCTTTGTAGTTAAAGTAAGAGCATCAAGCATGATGTCGAGCAGTAGGCACTGAACTTCAACAGCCTTGCCTGCATTCATTAAAACAGTGCGAAATCCAAGTGCCCAAGTTTAGGGATTGGGGATGGTAAGTCTTGGTACACAACATGAGAAATCAAAACAATGCAAGGGGGCGTACCTGGTATTCCAGCACCAGAATGAAGATGTTGTCGGCGCCGACAGCAAGAAGTAAGAAGGGCACCACCTCGATGATGATTAGAGTGGTTGCTATGCCGAGATAACCATAGATACCCAGGGACATTACCACAGACAGCAAAATCACAAAGATTCCTCCTAGACCCAACGTGATCTTGGAATCAATCTGAGACAAAAATGGAGGCAAGTGATTTTAAGAGTAACAAAAAAGGTTGGAGTATTTCCTGGTGCCGGAGAGCAGGTTGATGTTAATTGGAAAAATATTCATCTACTACATTGCTACTTTAAGGGACACCGCAGTGTGGTATTGCATTTCATTGGGTTTTTTTGCAGGGTTGGTTTCATCTGAGCCAAGTTGGTATTTATTCCTTGCGGGCGTTTGAAAAGCAGAGGCCCTGCAGTGCTTAAAGGTTTGGTTAATTCCGAAAGGACCAGGAGTAAATGTGGAGCAACTGGTGTCTTTTTCTTTTTGATTTTATTTTTTTTCTGTTATAAGAAGACTTTAGGTCCAAATCCTAGAGAATCCAAAACTTCATTCTCTGTGTTGTCTCAGATATGTACAGCAGATTTAAAACATAGTTCATTTAAACTCTCAGGAAGGTACTTTTTGCTGATATTTGAGTTGAAATAGAGGAATTATTGAGCTGGTTGGAAAGTCAGAACAAATTCAGGGCAATTTTTATTGTACAGGTTTTTTTTTAAGAATTACGTTTGTTCTTGTGTGGTCAGTATATTAACTTACAAAGATACGTTTGAATGTGCTGAATTCACCAAGAGCAACAGCGATGTAAGCAAAGATGACCAGGTAACTGATGATGATGGTCACTATATCTGCCTGACTGCTTTCAATCAGGGCATCCTCGATAGAACGCTGCCAACAGACAGGAAAAATAAACCTGTAATCCATGTATGAATCAGTCAGGTCCAATGTCATAGACCTCTGAGAAGAAATGACTGCTAAGTACATGTGAGTTTCGAGTAAAAAGCCAGAGAGAACCAGTTCCAAGTGGTGTATTTCACACAGTGCTCTTTGTTGGCACTCTGACTTTGCTTAGCCAAACTTGTTAGTGCATACCGTTTACTTTCCTCAGGCCAAAACATCCCACCCCATCTAACCACAATTGCAAGTCTAAATAAGATAAGATGACGATTTCAAAAGTCGGAAGTACAAAACTTTTAATCGTCTCCAAGCTCTCTTGAAGGTTGGTATTTCCCTCGAATGAATCTGACAGAAAACTTGGGTTCCATAACAAAATGGTCAATTCTTATGTCGAAAATTTTGCACGATTAACTCCGTTTTTTTTCGTTTAATATCTTCATTCTTGAAAGCCAGCGAAGACACTCGATTGGCATGGCTTCTAAATCATAAAGTTGTATGTGAATTGTTTAGTCGCATTTTATGCCTCGTATATACACTTACCTCCATCATATACCGAATGATGAGGTCGTCATTTTCAGCCATGTATTCTTCGATGTACTTCATTGCTTCCTCCTCCCATTTCACTGACCTCTTGAACTGCAGATCTTCGCCGTCGTCGCGGTAGTTGTTGACGGCATACGTAACCATAACAGCCTCGGCAGTGTGATACAATGGCTCTCCTGTAATATGCAGAGGAATACACCTACGTCCAAACCAACACCCAAATACCTCGACAGCAATCGTGGTAGACCACAGCCTTTCTACTTTTACAGCCTCAATTATATTTTACCATTCATACTTAAAAGTCAAACAGAAAATCCTCAGTCGACACTTGGCATTTTATATGGAAAACCAGGTACCAGATTTTGAGTGGGGAGCTAGTAGGATATTGTAGTCTAAACACGGAGGTACTTTATTTTATCCATAATAGAAACTCTTTTTCTACCAAGATAGGTGAAAACTCGAGATGCCGGTAGAAGCAAGCCGGAACGATGAAAACAGTTCATTATAAGAGCATAACCCAGGTTTGTGATCATTGATAATAAATACAGTACACTGAACACTGTGCCACAAATACATCTCCAAGCTGACTACTACAGTTTATCTTACCTGTCTCTTTAACCTTTAAACGAGAGGGAAATTCAATTTTACAACGGGCGCGAAAAAGATTTTTAAAAATCCTTGCTACGTTCCTGCTTGTCGAGTATTGTGGACCCACCTTCTTCAGTCGTTTCGTAACCTCCGAGTACGACAAAGGGGTAGCTAGGACCCAGAAACTCTGAGATACATCCCAGTGGAATGTTGAGGTTTGTACCGTCAGATAAAGCCAGTGGATTCCTGGAAGTAATGAGGATGGGGGGAAAATTAACCACTACGCTTTTTCAATTTGCACAAAATGGCTCGTTTTGTTTTGGGAGTGTTTTGTTTTCACTTTACTAATGTGTGGGAGTGGTTTTTTTAAATTTATTATTATCTCAAAAAGTGCAGACACATCTTTGAAAATGATTTTTCTTATCCCTTAAAGACATTGATCTTCCTGCTGTGTCTGGGTTCGGATTTACAAAGAACAGGACAGTATGTTAAGGAGAGTGTTCTAAGCCTAGGTACAGGGCGCTGGGGAGGCTTGATTAAATTTTCCTCTGACTCTACGACGGTTTAAATTCATTTAGTCCCTCACTATTGAATAGACGTTTTCTGAAAAATAGCGCGGTTCAACATTCATGAACATTCATTGTTTCTTACATCAAATATCGTGAGCTGCACCAGCAGTCGGAGCTGCTATCGAAGACGGGTCGCTGAAGCGCTCAACCAACGACTGGAAAAGTTCCATATTGGTTACCAAAACTCATCCAAAAATTCCAAGTCGCATGTACGCGTGCACCTGTACGGTGCAGCAGTTGCGGCAGTATCCACAGGGTTATGCTGAGAAACCCGTGGTTCTTTCGTTCTGGAACGAGCGAAATGCTCCTTTGCATACAATTTTGTGAAAAATCATTCGACCTTACACAGGGTGGAAATATGGCGAGACAAACTCACAGATATGCACTGGTCGACTCGCCCACAATGCACAATGAGGGCGATCATTTTGAACTTTCGACAGGATGTGCAGAAACACGCTTGCGCCATCTTATAATGTGTTACACAGTAAAATAATAGGCCTATCTTACCGCACGCAATATAAGAAATGATCCCGCCAATCCTGCGGCTGGCCATCATCCGACATGGCTGTTTCCTGCAGTGTGTCGTAATTGCTTTGAAACCACTGAAGAGGGCTAGTGATGGCACACGTCATGGGAGGAGGGAATATGGTTACCGGCACCCAACAAATATCGGCTAGGGACATCTCCTCAACTCCACCATTATCTAAAGTCCGATTGACTTTCATGTTTTGCAGATGTTTCTGAACATCCAAAATCTGTCAGGTGAAATTGTTTTAAAAAATCTTTAATTTAATCTTTCTCACATCGCCCGCTACTTGTGCGATGACCCAAAGTGTTCAGAGATATCACCCTTAGTTGAAGTTAGGTTTTCCCTTACATTCTTCTTTTGTCTCATTGCTTTGAAAGAGCGTCATATTTTCATAGCGTATTGATATCTGCATACGTTTTTGGTACTTCTTGACTTTTTTCTTTTGTGCTGACGGTCGATCATAGTTTACCAACCACTAGTTGAAAAACAGAAGACTATTGTAGAAAGAAAAACGTGTGAGGCAAAATGATTATGCAAGCAGTTCGCCTTATAGCATTACCGTCTTTGTTTTTTTAAATATTTTTTTTGGATAATGCCACTAGTTTTTCCTGTGCCACTATTGCTCTGAAGTGAACTTTGATACGGGTGTGCCGTGGATTGCCTCCTTCTCTTTTGTACATACGAAACGAGCAAATACGTAAAGGAAAATGGACGATCTCCGATGAAGGTTGCTTCTTGAGAGTTAATTTATTAGCCTTTGCCTTTTGATTTATCGTACGTGCGTGAAGTGAGCCAAGAATGAAAATTCTAAGATTAAAAATGATTCATACCTCATATTTATCAACATCCTATATTGATTACAGCATATAAAGCAAGTCAAATCTGAGCAGAAATGAAAAAAGCTCCACTATTATGACGACAGTTTTCCACTTCATATTCAAAATTCTCAAATTTGGGGCATTTCATTTTTTTTTCCAAATAGGGCATTCTGTGAACTGCTTCTAGTTTTTAAACAGTTACCCTGCTGTCGACAATAACAAGGATCTGAATCTTACCTTCTCGAGAACCTCTATGTTCAAGACCGAGCCAAAGGTTAGTGTCTCGTTGGAGTTATAGGGCTTGTATTGTGTTTTACTGTATTTGGCTGGATTTGCTGTGATGATGAGTTGCTCAGTGCGTTGGAACGGTACGAAGGTCTTCTCGTAATATACCTTCTCCGTGCGGGCTCGGCTTTGTGGGCCAGACCAGAGTTCTACGGGATCCGTAGTGATGTCAGAGAAAACGAAGCCAATGCTTAGAGGAACGCCTATAGCGATTGCTATCACCAGGATGGAGACTGGATAGGTGGCAACGAAGGTGCCGAGTTTGGTAAAGAATTGACGCAAGGCGTCGTCGTAGATCTTACCGATGCGTTCGAAGCAGCTGACGTCATCGTTAGTAATCTGTGGCGTTTTCCTCTCCGATTTGTCACTGCCCTCTCCCTCAGGGTCCGCCGAGGGTGACCTCCTACAGTGGTACAGGAGTAAGCCGGCCAGGAATATGACAGTGAAGCCGCAGAACGAGACGATAACGATGAACATGATGCCATCTATGTTGGCTACGGTGAATGGCTCAGGCGTCGGTGGGATGGTTGGTTTGATACCGGCCGGGCAGGCATCTGGACAGTCCTGACAGCTGCACGCAGACCCGTCTGCTGATGCCGGCTCGGCACACGAGAGCGCTGTTGGATTTAAGGGTTTCATACCCGGTATATCAACCTTGTCTGTTAGTACCACGTCTGTGGTGAACGATGCGATCTTGTTAGCGGGATTCCCCATTGCATCCATCCACACTTCAGGCTCACACTGCTCGGCGGAGAAACCATTGCAATTGATGTCAATCACCGGCCGGTTGGCAGATGGGAAGAACACGTACCGACACGACCTGAGCGTATCGTCTGCCCACTGCTGGGTGGCGTAAAACCGGACCTTCTCCACGGCTGTGCTATTCGGCTGGCCTCCACCGGGAACCACCTCGACCGTGTCCACCACCTCGACGAACACGCTCTGATCGCGGCCGCAGGCCAGCTCGCATTGGTAACGGCGGAGATTAGCCTCGCAGGAGGGGCAGCGATTCAAGACACCGAGGCTCTTTGCCAGGTAGACGTTCAGCGCATCGAGCTGTTCCACGTCGCAACAGGCTTCCGTGCTGCCAGCGAGGTGCGGACAGACTTGAGCCAGGAGGGTCGCATGATTGCCCTCACTGACCGGAGGTGCGAGGATGTTGTTCGCGCAGTTGTACGAATTTGTACATTTTCCGTACATAACGCAGTAACCTTCCTGGTGAATCTGAGAATCAGCGGCAGACTGAATTTGGAGGGAAGAAATGAAAAAGAACATACTATCAACACATTTATTGTGAAACTATCAAATTATTTAATGGAAATTATTCAAGGTCTTCGCTCTCGTTTCCTTTTAAAGGTTTAATGACAGTTTATTTACAACAAATTCTAATTTCTATTCGTAGGAATAAGTAAGTCTGATTGAAACGAAGTGTCCGTCCCAGTATTAAAGACTGAATAAAGCTCACATTCAAATCCTGCTGTGCAAATGTATTTGTGTTGTTGACTATGATAAAAATGGCACTGTTGTTTACAATAATTGAAATTTATACCATGTAAATTTTCTAAAATGTAACCACGCCCATATTGGTTGATCATAGGAAAATATTCATGTCCCAACGACTTACCCGCATCATAAGCAAGCCGAGAACGACAAGGGCTAAGACAAGGCTTCCCTGGCCACCTCTTTGACCAAGCTGGACCATCCTTCACGTCAGCCCTGTAACAGCCACTGAACAAACAAATGCACTGCTAAAATTCAATGAGTCTGTAACTTGAAATGATACGAATCCTAGCAGAGAAAAACAGTCCTGTGGCGTTGCAACCTTGGTGATGACTAAACCTAGCATCTATACCGCCGTGGTATCGTCACCCAAGTGACACAAAGATAACTTGTAGCTAGCTGGGCTTGCTGACCAAAGTTCAGATGGAGTTCTTTGCCGGGTGAAATAGCAAACACGGGGATAATCTCTGATGATAGCTTTGTTCCGTTGCCTCTCATGGTACGATACTCCGATAAACCAATGAGCGTGAGTTTAGTTCACGGGTCAGGCGCAAATCATTATAAGCTGGTTTAATTATTACAGCTGAACCCGGAATATTACAACAGTTTCGAATAGAGAAAGATGCTCGTCGTATTTAATTTTTGTTCTCATAAAAGTATAAAGATTAAATAGACTCATTTCACGGCGAAGTGCTTTTGAGGTTATCCTGGTGGGTGTGATTATAGGAAACAGGTTTGTAGATGCCCCACATCTCTTTCTCTCACCACCGGCCTTTTTTTCACCACCAACACTTCAAGTTCCTCATACCACAGATTTTCCGCGAAAAATCTGTAGCATAGGCCTATGCAGTTGTCGAAGAGCCTACACCTGCAAAAATACCTGAAATCTACTTGAACGTATATTGTTGACCAACGTTGTACAATCAAGCGAAAGCCTTGTGCAGTTGCTGAAGAGGTTGAAGTCTTGGGCTCTTCTGAAGTCCTTGGGACTTTGCAAAGACTAAACCATATCAGGGCTCAAATTTGATGGAGCTGATAAGCAGAATAGATTAGAGACCGAGCAACAGTGGGCTGAGATGCAGTCAGAACAGAGGGGAAAGCAACATTTCTGGGGGCACCCCCTTGACTCAACCAACCTCCTCTCCCTTCATTCCGCGCCGTCTCCTGTCCATGTTTTCAGCCTACAGCTTCCACTTTAATGCAAAGGGACTGTCATTCACGAAAGGTCTCATTTAGACCCGACTAGGCCTTTATTTCTTCCGAGGCCTTTGTTTCCGTCATGTTCAACTGATGGCATCCACGTTTCTCACGAATAACGTAGAAGAGGCTCAGAGAGTTACACCCGTGTTTTGTTTTTTGTTTTTCCTTTCTTTTCGCCGTGATTAATACCCCTGCCGTACACAGCCTTTGATTTCAGATGTCCCTGGTTACTTTACACTCTAAAAACGTTCGGGTCAGATTGACCAAGAATTGGGTCCCATCCGGTATAACCCTTTTCAAGGTCAAATTATGACCCAGAAAGGGTCAAATATGACCCCAAAATGGTAAAAAAATGACCCGAAAGGGTGTCATATTTTGACCCAGAAAAGCGTTATACCGAATGGGACCCAATTCTGGGTCAATCTGACCCGGAAGTTTTTAGAGTGTAGTTTGAGGATTCAAGTCAGGGGCATCGATAAAGGGGGTGGAGGTGTCACACCCCATGAATCAGTTTTGTCGGCAAAATCATGGAGCTGCCAGCAAGACTGGAGAAGGAATGGGAAGGTGGAGGTCATGCAATTGTAAGGTCGGGGAAGCAGACTACCAATACACTCATCAATTTTGCCGACACATTTAGGTAAACCAATGAGCTTGGGTTTGGTTTAGACTGTTCAAGCAACCGCCCATGATTCTCATTTTGTTTGCTAAGAAAACCTGGGGTGAAGAAACTGATGGAACAACTTACACAAGACGTTGGACTAGGTCATAAATCAATCTGTTGCTTTGTAGTTGAACCTCCCTGATTTTTTACGTTATTATAATGTGTACTGTTATTCTCCCGAGATATTGATATTGAATTTACAGAATCTCGATTCGTCGGGCCTTTGTTTTCAGTGCTACAACTTAGACAGCACGGACGGAGGTCAATGCGAGACTCAATACGCTGTACACAGAATGAGATAATTGGGAGGTACAAACAATCAGATAAACTCATGTCAAGTCTTATGTTTAGATTAGTTTGCGTTGGTTATTTTTAGCTATATAGTTGTCTCATTTGTACTACGAGTGTCTTTTCCAATAGTGGTTTTTTTTTTGGTACATAAAAGACTAAATATAGCGCGGGTATCATTAGTATGGAGTGTCCATTGTTCGAAATGGCGATGGAAATCAAAATAAGTACGCTAATTTAACACTGAGTGTTTATTCTAAAATAATTGTACCCCGGGGCTGGTATCAGCGGTCCGGCCCTGTAGCCCAGATGCCGTTTGATAATGGACCTCGTTGTGGTACATGATAACACGTTGAAGGTGCCATATTTGCGACGAATCTGGCTTGGCCTCAGTTGGGTGCATTTTTTGCAGCTTCTGCTTGAAATGATCAATACTGTGCCTGTAAACACTCGTCAGAATTTGTTTGCCAAACGTAATTTTATTGAACGTCACTTGGTCCCCCCAAATTCGCTGGTGGCGCAAAATTATTGAGTTACCTAATGAATTCGTGCGTGCTTTCTTTCAGACTGTCCGGCAATGAATGGAGAACGAGAGAAGATATTGAAAATGAAAAGAAAACAAACCAGAACAAAACGAAGAAACCATCTTTTACTGCTAGGGAGGATCAAGAACCAAAATATTTGGGGCCAGACTTTTTGGAAGGCCATTTTTTTTTTAAATGCAACACTTAAGGCCTGCCAGAGGGGTGAGGCTAAACAGGGGGGGGGTGTTTTTCATGCATTCTAGGCAAGAAATTTTGGAACGAAAATAGCGAAAACAAATTATCTTTTCATTACACTACGAAAAAAAATCCTCTTTGAAGGGGATACGGACATCCTCCCCCTCCGATCTGTCAACTGACTTGGGAAAAAACGAAGTAGGCCTACATTAGGTCTATACAATTCAAAATTTAAGCTTCTCCTAGATGATATTCCTTTTATAATATAACAATTGGTAACGGGACATCACACTGTCAGACGAACATTGCCGGGACCGTGTTTATCAAAGTGTTTGAAGTCAACCTTTGGAGCCCAGAAAGGATTGCGATAAAAGCCATTCCATTGCGGGGTTCATCACAAGGACATAATCATGTCATTGGAACTGTGTATTGAAACTTTAATTCCTCATTTTCACAAAACTGAAAAATATTAATTTGGATGTCCGATTATAGACAATAGTCATATCGTTCTTGTCAAATTTTTCGAGGATATTAAAACACGCGTTTTTCATGATCTTTTATGTGTCTGGAGTTGTTTGGGTTATAATTTGACCGGATGATTTCTGGGTAAGTTTTAACGATTCCCATAAATATAATTGATGTTACCTGCTATCAGATGTTCCAGTTAAAGATATGAGTGACTAAAATTGGCAGTACGGCCTGAAGACAAAATTAAGGCCTGGAAAGATTTTCCAAATCGACGTGATTTTTTTTCTATCATGAAGTGGTTGCCACCAAGGATGTATTCCAGAGGTTAAAGTGACTTGTATCTCCCTGAATAAATAATGTTTTGTAACAGTTTCACACGATTACACTGGCATTGTATCATGGGCGACGCGTTCGTCGGTTGCTCGGAACATTTTCAAGAGGACAGTCCTAATTCCAACCGTTTACAGACGGCCACTCATCACCTAATCTTCACGGTAGCTGGGGAACGATGTCCACCAGTCGTGCCCTGACTGCCCCAGCCCACGATTCAAATATCAGAGGCATTAAAAGTTGGTTGATTGGCTGAAAAATGGGCTGGCAAAATTGAGAACATTCCTACAATATGCACGTAATGATGGGGATCACAAGACCTTTCATCCAATGCAGAATATTCTGCCACGTCACGGTTCAGGCTCAGAAAATAGGACCCTTTTGCACTTTGAGTACCCTTCACTTGAAGATGTAAGGGAAAATTGGTGTCACCATGAAGCTGTCATTATCTGCATGTTATTTAACATCAAAGGAAATGCACTGTGATGCAGAATTGGGCCGATTAATCTCCACCTTGTAAACAATGCGGTATGATAACATCCATTGTGATGACGTTAACTCTTTACATGCAGGTAATTCTCTCCATTGGGGCTAAATCCTAAAACCAACAGCTTCCGATAAGAAAACACAAAACCCAGACCGTTATCCAAATTAGACTAACCAAGACTAGTGTGAGAGCGGGGAACGATGTACCGAGTCTTAAGGAACAAAATGTTTTGTTCTATAATGTTTCTTCTATAAAAAACTTTATTTAACCATAAAACCTCCCATTCAATCAGTGAACCATATTTAAGGAATGAAGGATGAATGTGGCAAAAGTGCATTCAAACACACGGAATTATATGTGAGTGTGTTCCGAAAAGTCAGTGAACTAATTCTCCAAAACCACCGTGAGACAAAAACACGGATTTCACTATAAATGGACCAAAGAATGCAACTTTTTTCATAATTAAAACATCCTTCCGTAACTGAATAATAATGAAAACGCACTGGTAAAGGAAAACATTGCATTAGGGGCACAAAATTTAATGACAATATGCCTCATAACAACCGATAACAATCGGCGCTGCTTGGTTGGGACTGTCTGATTGTATGTCATGGCGTTATCAATCAAGGACGTTGTCTCGCACTGGTGAAGGTGCAGTTGTCAGGGAGGTAAGAAGAATAGGGAGGGGGGGCTTCAGATAGGGGCGGGGGAATACATAAGTATATTGAAAATTTTTCTTACTCAATCTAGAAATATTAGCACGGTTTGCTGACTGATTTCAGGGGAAAAATGGTTAACGTTGACACACGACCTCTTGCTTATTATGTCAAGTGTCTGAATATCAGTTGTAGTTTCTGTTAATGGGTAAAGGCCCGGGGACGATTGGAGAGTTGCATTCCCCCCCCCCTCAGCTTAATAATGTTGTAATAACTGTACACGGCGAACTGGATGAAAACATTGAGTCCAGGGTCATTAAATGTTAAAAAGCCTCAACACTGAAGGCATTGCATCTCTAACTTGTAGACCTTTTCAGGGTTGAACATCCTGGACCCTCGTCCCCATAGGGCTTGGCATGCTGCAGAAAATAAGCACCCCCCGAAAGCTAGTTCGCTCAGGGTACTGACTAAAACATATTAAACAAAAACATCCTCTTTCACCTTCTCCTAATTTTGGCACCCCTTCCAATGAAGATTTTGATCAACTAGCACCTGCATATACTACAAACAATTCAGATTTGCTACAAATGTGGTTTATTTCCATCAAAGAATGAACTATCTGGCGGAACAGGGACTTTTTTTACACTTCCTTTTTACATTTTATGAGAGAGGCAAAAACAACAGCAAATAATCTTGTGCCACTTAAGGTGTTCGTGAAATCTTAACACATAGTAACAAAATGCATTCCAACCACTACAAAAAAATTTCTAACTGCATAACCAGAACGACATGCTACTTGGATAACTCACAGGTCTAGCACGTTTTCCTGAAATGTACCGAGAGCCTAAGGCGGTGACATAGTTACAATGAACATGAAACCAAATTAGTATCTAGTTATATGACAGAGGTAGCAACATAAAATCTAAATTTACAACCGTATCTGCAGAACTTAACACAAATTTCTGCATCTGGCGTGTTTTCATTTGAGGCATTTCCAAAACCAAACAGGAAACAGTTAACGACAGAATACTGACGTTCCACTACTTCAGAAACAAATGGAGTTTCATGCATGGCGAGTAACACCTTCGCAACTAACGTGAATTTATATAGACCTTCCCAAGTTGAACTGTTGTGCCACATCTGGACTTTTTGGCGCAACATGAATTTCTGTTCTCTTTTTTTTTTCTGCAAATAACTTGTGATCTCGTATTCTGCTGTGGGACAGAAAGGGCTGCAGTAAATCAATCATAACTCACAAGTTGGGTTTTTTAACGAATAGCTTTAAGAATCGGCCAAAAGTCCAAGACTGTGTGGTTGACTAATAGCACAGCTCTGTGTTCTTCTAATAAAACAAACAAAAGAACCAAAAAACAAAAGACCGGGAAAAACCAAACAATAAAACCCCAAACTAAGAGTCACGGTGGGAGGGCTGTACAGTCCCAGGTCCACCGCAACCCCTGTGACCATGCAGATCCAGATCTGAGACGGCACTGTTACACTAGGATATCGAAATAATCCTTCTGAGTTCAAAAAGTCGAAGACAATAGCAACTGTTATACACACCAGATACATTCAAAGCGAACACTCTTGGCCAAACTTTGCATATGCTTCAGGTAAATACTTTCTCGTCTTCAAAAATGTTAGTGTGGTCATCATCAAGTACACTCATTTCAGTCTAACTCGTCTCCTCAAGGTTAAACCCCTAAGCCTTTTCCCATCTCTCAATTCGCTGACTCTCAGATCTGACACAATATATATCTCCTTGCTTTGGTCATGCCCCTTCTGATTTTGTAATAGTTTACTGTCTCACGCGCATATAACTGGAACATGATTTCTGTACATACTGACTGAATAGAGTAACAGCTGCGTGCAAGTCTGCAGCATGAAGCCACTACAGATTAACTCTTTCGACAGAGTAAAATTTGCAGGCCGCCTGACCCCAAACTGCACAGCTTAGAAGACGGCCTCTTATTTTCTGTTTAAACTTATTTTTACAAGATTAAGTTTCGAACAGTTTGAATTTAACATGTTGGGATTCATTTTAATATCTCTTAAAATGGCGTAATTTCCGGCCGTGCCAAAGGCAAAAACCCTGTACCGTTTATGCCATATTAAATGGGATTCACAAACACTGCAACATAAAAAATGCACATATTGAGAAATGTTTGTGTGTAATTTGGATTTGTGACATGAATGCTGCAGAATTCATGAAATACTTTAAAAAGAACACACAACACACGTGGTGAGATCAAAAGCATCACAGCCTGTAATACGCAACAGTGGCACCGTACTACTTGCTCATCAAGTCAATGGGTAAGCTTTAGCTACAGGGTGACTGGGTGATGCAACAGCTATACATGTCAGGATTGTGTGATGTATGTACAAGCAGAAGTATGTACAGAAGTATATAGAGACATACACATACTCAAATATCGGAGTGGCACACCATTGCTAAGTTTGGTCAGCTCGCACTGAGTCAACCACTGTCGATTTGGTCTGGTACCCAGAGAGCATTTTTGAAAGGCAAAATGAACCACTGATTGACCAATGATCACTGATCAGACTTGCTGGCCTGTTGTACGAGCCCGTGCTGCCTAACACAAACAGGGACTGGTTTAATTCACAGAGCTAGGATTACTCGAGCGGCAAGGCTGCTGCCCTGCCCTGCTCATACAGATGTGATCTCATGAGGTTCTTGCACCGACCAAATGCAGACACTGCACTGAGGCTGAAGGGAATTCAGAATGCAGCAGGTATGATATACATGTACATGTACTTGCTGAACTATATGTGCAAGACTTATCTCTGAAGCATCTCTCTCTCTTTCAAAGAAAACATTTCAAGGGAGCAACTGTATAATCCTTCAATAAAATCCTTTCCCCTGTACCGGTTTGACACAGTTGGACTGTCATCTGGGCATTGTTTCCAAGGTGATGCATTTTAAACTAAAAACTGTCCTAAATTCAACATGATGCTTTATTACAAGACACTTGAAGGCCAAATTAGAACCTAAGGCAGAGTTATGGTATCAGAGGCCTGCAACACTAAAGCAGCCGTGATGCTACAAAACCACAGGAAATAAAAAGCGACGGATAGGGAGAGTTGCTTTCAATGTTTTGACCAAGCCCCTTAACTGACTGTTGCTTGTGGAAGCATAAAGTACGGGTAGGTTCTCCAAAGGTAACATTCATTAGTTTGAGGGCACACGTATGAGTGATGTGAATACATGAACATTTACTTGTCTGTACTAAAACATATTTACACAGCTCAGCAATTCGATTTGAATTCAAAAATTCACGTGCAAAAATGTCACACAATGTCTCAATGAATGACAAATGGAGTCACGTTTAAATTTGTGACTGCTAACTTGTAACTACACACCATTAGACTTTATGCAGAAACAAGACCCCCCAAAAAAAATCCCACCTACTTTGGTAAGACAAGCCGAGGCCTAAGTTCTGGTTGCTGGTTTAGTTTTTGTATTCATGTAAAAATACCTATGTTCTGTGCATTTTCAATTCACCTGATGGAATACACTATGCCACACTGGTACAGACAACGCAGAATGTACATGTGCGTGTCCCTTCATCGGTTCTCATGTGTGGGCTGAATGGTGCTGTCTCCAATAAACAGGTCAAGTCCACACACTGTAGTGATAGTACGCTCAATCAGTGCATGAACAAGCACCACCTACCTCCTACCCATCAGCGATTAGACTAGGCGTATGTACAAAGAAAATACTGTACAATAATACTGAACTGTTCCTGTACAATGTACTCGAGTCCATGTTGACTGACCATCCCTCGAGGTAGCCTACCCAATCCAAGGGAGGCTAGTAAGGTGGGGGGGTGAATCCTTCAATCCAGCAAGTTTGCCAAGTTGGTTGACTTCCTAGATTTAGCACGGTTTGGGCTGGATGATCAAAATTCCCACCTATTTTTTTTGTCTCACAGAACACACACCTACGCTTATGATACAGTTGGTTAAAATTGGAGACTCTTCCACTGGGGGTGGGGCATGGATGGGGGATGTGGTAATAGTCAGGTGATTTAAAATGTTGTACCACCACTTTGTGAAGTACAACAAAATGGCTCAAGGTCTATATTGAGTGGAATCTTAAAGTAAACACATGCATGGATATTCCTCAGTGTTTCTCCAAAATTTCCCTAAACTTATGGAATTCTTAACTAAATTAATGATTTCTGATATACACACGCAAAAGGGTGGTTTAAAATATCTCTAATGATTCATCTGCACTTCAAGTAGTTCAGTAGTTGATGAGCAACACACAGGACCTCAAAATGAATGATAGGAGGTGTTAATCATTAATTGACACAGGATGGGACAGTATAAAACCTTGTAATTTGGAACTGGATGGTACCCAACCAGACATACATGTAGCAGAGTGGAACATCTATTTCTATTGTGAGCAAAGCACTTGCAATGGACCGAATAAGTTAAAGTCGAGCAATCAACAACTAATCAGGGGATATGGATATATTCAGGCATTGCATAAAAATTTCTTATTCTTAATCAGAAAAAGTGAAAAGCCCACGCTTCGGTATAACCTCAGGATGCCTTGATCCCAGCAGTGTCCCAGTCATAAAGACGTAAAAGTGCTATCAAACTTGGGTATCAGTTTCCACACATTTTTGTTTTGACTGACAAGCTTGTCATCTTTAATGTAATTTCGCCATGCACAAGTCATCCGCACTCCATTCCAGCCAGTATTTTCGTTAAGAAGTTTCGTTAAGAGTTTACTTTTGACACAGGGAAAGTGACAGTCAGCCATACATACACTGTATATTGCCGGCATTTGCTGCATTGGTGGCATTTGCCTGCTGTCCTAATTTGATGTGCATTTCAACTTGTTTCCAACAAGCAACAGTTTTAAAATAACTGTTAACCCTCCTATGGTTTTACA